>VZRO01004343.1:185386-239375 GCA_013397915.1 Daphoenositta chrysoptera
GATGCGGGGGTCGGGCCCACCGGCGCTGGGGCAGCGCGGCCCCTCGGGTCTGGCCAGGCTCGGAAGGGCCGCCCGTGGCCTGGGCCAGTGAAGGATGTTTCCAAACGAAAAAAGATGCAGAAGAGCAAAGGGAGACTTTGCAGGGTTTTATGCTGGGGGAGCGGGAGTGGGGAGGGGAGAGCAGACATCAGGAAAAGAACAGGATGGCTGGGCACACACCGGCTTCTGCCTCGCTTCCAGGGGGGCGAAATTAGATCAGCCTCACCTCGGGCACAGGCAGGGGGCTGCAGGAACACCAGAAGCACCAAACCCGGCCTCTTAAAATCTTAGGTGCGTTTGAAGCCTTTATCATCTCCTTCAGGATGTACTTAAGCCACCAGAATCCACTGAAAACCCAGCAAACGACAAACGAGTCCCCGTATCTGGGAGGGAGGTGCCGCACTAAAGGCTGCTTTCACTGTCGGGGACCGAGTGCCATTTCTCAACCACGGTCTCCTGCTTGAGGTGCCAGCCAAGGTCCCTGCGGCAAGAGCCGGTGCCGATGCCGTGCCCACCTTGGCTGAGTCCGTCACTGAGGGCAGAATGGCCCGGCGGTGCCCGCCGTGGGGAGCCGGGCACTGCCCTCCCGCGTGGGGTCAGCCTGGCACATCCCAGCCGCCGCTGCATGGACCCTGCACGCCCAGCGGGTCGCCTGCAGCCGTGCGCCTGGGGGAAACGAGCTTTTGAAAAAGGCCTTGTACGACATTTTCATTAAAAGATGCTGAATTAGTTAGCACAAGCAGCAAAATTGACCTGTGTCCTCTGCAGTTGTAAAACTGGTGTTGACAGGCCGGCACATGATATACTTAATGTTTAAAGGCAAATCTGCCTTAGGAAGAACTAGGCTATTGGTACTCCCATAAATATTCCTTCATTACCTAACTTTATAGTTAAAACCTTTCAAGGAATTTCTGTGAAAGTTTCCCCTATAAAATAAAAAATTGACTTGACAAGACAAAAACATTTCTTTTTTTCCCTAAACCCCTCCAAGCCCACTCACTACTTTATGTATATACAGATTTACTAAGATAAATTTCCCCTCATCACAAGTCATTTTCCTAAACACGCTCTAATTTTCTGAATGCTTTGTACTGAAATAAAACCAGAACAGTAACTCTGTAACAAAGAACAAAGTGTATCAAAATTTAATTTGTCCCTGAAGGTACACATCATTTCTGTACACGTTTGGAGATGGAATTTTTAAATTGCTTAAATAAAGAGCAAACTACATTTGAATCTTTCATGTTGATCCTCAAAATAATCAAATAATTTTCTCAGCAGGGCATGTTTCACATGCCACAGATTTTTGCATAAGCTAATATGGAGCGTGTCCTGAGCCATGGGTGTCCCAACGGGTGAGCTGGAGCATCAGCACAGGTCCTGTGCCCTCCACAACAGCGTGCTGGGGCTTGGACTTCGGCTGAGGTTCCTCACAGGTGTATTTATAGTACTGGAAACTTAAAATCTGATTTTTCTGGCTTTGTTGGCAAGTGCCTAGCACAGCATTACTTTGACATAATGGCCACTATTTCCATTTTATGTGTATGCATAAATAGATATATCTATTAAAAAATGGCCCTTTGAGGTTGAGCTGCCTGCATGAGAGCTGTAAGAGAGGGAGGGAGGGCCTAGAGAAGTTTAACCCCTGCCATTGTTTGCTGCCTCAGAGGGAGCACAATTTCTTCTTGAAATTTACAGTTTCACTGGCACAGCTAAGGGTGAACAGTTGCAAGCTAAAAGCAGCTTCTGTCTGGCCGTGCCAATACATCCTTAAGGAGTTCTTAATCCACAAATTACTGACATTATTGTCTATAATTGCTTGTCTGTTGTGACAACACTTACTCAGAGAATGTCAGAAATGTAAACAGCAGCCAATAGCTTTTTGCAGTGAAGTCCTGCCAGTACAGCACTGGACTCTCTCTTGCACCTTCATACCATACTAGCAAGATCTCTTTTGACTCTATATGAGTAAGGATTGCACACTCAAATCCTATATTAAGCAGAACATTTTTCAAGGAAAATATCTGGCTTGTTGTTTCTTTTAATACTTGTAACCAAAAAGTCAGCTTGTTCTATAATAAAAGTTTCTCTTGCTTCAGAATGTAATTTGTTAGTTGTACTTCAAAGCAATAATTGATTGGGAAATAAATCATGTCATCTTCTCACTTAAATTAGACCAACATTTTTGCCCCCAAATTATTTTGAAATCATTCAAATAACACATTGTGCAGGCATTAATTAGATCAGGGCTAAATTGTGCTTTACATTGTGTTATAAATTCCTAAAGGAAGATTTATAACCACAGCACCATTAGCACTACTACTAAGTACTAAACACAAGTAAAAAATGCAAAGAGGCACACACATTTTAAGAATAATAATAATTGTCACATTTGTCATCTGGGTGCTGGCCCTGAGCATATGAATATGTGTGTAAATACACACACAGAGAAATACAATTTAGCCCAAGAAATACCACTAAGTCACTGTCTTTTTTTCTTAAAAGAATAAAAATCTTTGAAGAGGACTTAATTCAATTTTTGCCTGCAGAGGATTCTTTCAGATGCAGTATTGTGTGAAAAAATACATTCCTACATTACTCAAAGATATAAATGAGGTGCTTCTACCAGTTCCCATGGGGCCTTGTTCCCATGTCTGAATGCACTGCAAGGAGCATTTTCCTGCTACAGTTGAGCTTCCCCGTGCTTTTGAGCAAACTGTGTCCCTGCTAGTTCTGTACATCAGGAGAGCCTCCAGTGTTCAGGCAGGATTACACAATTTCTCTAAATCCCTCCATACAGTATGGGGAGAGAGGGATAAGCCTCTGGAAACCAAAGAGATATTTACAGGCTGCATAGCTGGGACCTTGGCAGCACGGGCAAATCCTATGCTTTGTCCTCTGCTGCCTTCCCAGGAGCTATAGGCATCCAGTGCTGGAGGTGGATTGGAGGAAGTGGGATCAATCTGGACTAGTCAGATTTGGAATCTGTTTCCTCTGTTTTTCAGCTCAGCAGAGGGCTAAGGCCACCCTCTCAGGCTGACCATCTACAGGATGACCAGCCATCAAAGCCCCCTGGGAAGATCTTGCCATGGAGGAGACACTGTGACAAACGGGTAACACATACAGAAGCTACTAGACAGAGTAATTGGGAATAGGTTTATAGACCAAAATAGAAAGAAAATAAAATTTAAAAAAAAAACCCCAACAAACCAACCAACCAACCAAAAAAAAACAAAACAAAAAAAAAAACCACCAAAAAAAAGAAAAAACAAACAAAAAAACCAAACCAAAAACCCACCCCCCCCAAAAAAAAAAAAAAAAAAACCACCAAAAAGCCCCAAAACTAGCAAAACTCTCTCCATGCCTTGTGTCTTCTTTTGACAGAAGTTATGGGAGTGATTTCATAGGTGTGCATTCAGAGAAGTAGTGCAATATGACAAAAACCTTCTGTTGGTCTTTCACGTGGCAGTACAACCGGTTCATGACAAGGGGAGAAACTCCATGCTGCTCCCTAATGTGGTTTGATCCTGAGACTTGCAGCTCCAAGTCAGCAATGTTTCATTACCACAATTGGATTTCCATATTATTGGCAGACAGAAGAGAGGAGGAGCTAACAAATAGTTCACCTTTGCAAGCATTGTAACAAAAAAATATTCCTACATAGTAACAAAACTATGATAAATACTGTGCAGTTATTTGCTTTGGCAGGGTCTGTGTTTGAGAGCTGGAGAATGCATGAAGAAACACACAACCCACTGTCATGCACATCTTTAAAGTTTCCACAGCTCCATTTTAGTAAATGCACTTTGTTAAATTAAGCAATTTCTTTCTAAGCCAAGATTATTTAAAACAACAAAAAAAAAGTCTACTGAGGCCTCTGTTATGCTGTAAATGAGAAAGACAACTTGGCCAGACATGGGTAGTATCTATTCCATGTCAAGAGAAAGGGCCCACCAGTGCCTTTTGCAGGCTTCTGTTCAGATGGCCCACTACAGGGGTGGGCAGTTTTGTCTCCTGGCTTTTCCATTACCCATCCTGCCTCTGCAAAGGAAAGCAAAAAGCTGGAAGTCAGTCTTTGCAGAGCTCCTCCAAGGTGTTGGTAGCTGGAGTCAAGTTGCTTTGGCAACTTCCCAGCTTCTCCTCTCCCTGGTCCTTCCAGGTAGGAGACCGACCAGCACCTTTTATCTTCTACAAAGCATCTGTAGTCTTCTCTCTACCAGTAGAAATGTCTCTTTTTTTTAAAACTCTTTTTTTGTTTGCCTCATAGGCCATTGTCTATTATTTTAGGCCTTTTGAAAGCCTTGTCTCTCTCACAGTGCTAACACCAACCATGCCCATAATATCTGCCATTTCAGACCTTCGGGGATTTTCTTAACATACTTAAAAATGGAAACCCCACTTGTTTTGTATCATCCTGTCTTGCCAGAACCAAACTGAGTAACCAGAGTACTCTGTTGCTACGGCAGAACAGACTGTCTCCTTGTATCCTATGAAATATATATAGCATAATAAATAATCAAAAGTATGCCGTGAAACAATAATAATATGCATTCCATATTTTTCCGAAATTTTATTTTAAAAATGACATATTTAAAGGGAAATGCTGCAAGTGAAAGATAATTGCACCTGGAGTATCATTTGGCTATCTTTCTCTGTGAAGAAAAGAAATCATATACTTGACTTGGAACCATTATTGTTGCCAGACAGATGTTCCCTCTCAAATATGTAGAGTAGAAAGGATGGAAAGTAACCTGGCAGTTTTACTCTAGTAAATTGAAGTGTTAAGACAGTGTCTACACCTTCTACAGCTTTGCCAGTCATTTTGTTTAAACATGAGTGATGTGCATGATGTTTCTATAAGGTAGGAAACAAATGCATTAAAGTTAATGCAAACAACATCTCTTCGGGCTCTTTTCAAACCAAATGTTGTCGGGTTTATTAAGCCACTTGCACTTCTGGGACCTCTTGCAGGAGTAGAAAGGAGGAAAAAAGCCACTTCCGGCAGGGCGTTTACAAGAGCTATAGCATAGCAAGAGGAAGTTTCTAAAGGAAGAGCCGGATATCTGTACTGAAGTGGATTACAGCTGCAGCACCAAGTCAGATGGAGAGAACTGAGGCCAAGTACACAGAAGTGTGTGGAAACAAGCAGCATGGGGAAGAGGGAAAAGCAGATTTAAATCTTTCAAGATGTAAATGCATTTCATGTCACTGAATTATATCAGTAGGTAGCTGTAATTTTTGATGTTCATGTGTTTACCAGGAGAGCAGGCAAAGGAAACAAATCCACAGATTCAGGAAATTAAGGCTGTTGTTCATTTTAAAGCCAATTCTGTGCATTTTCCCATTCAATGCTGTCTTTCTTTAGATTTAGCTAATATTTAGCTTTAGATTCTTTAGATTTGTGTTCTTCTCTTTCTGAGCACTGCCCAAACAAGACTATGGCACTGGGGCCGTGTCCATTTGTACATCTGTGTCCTATACTGTAAGATTCTGTTCTTGGCTTTTACAGTTGAAGTACATTAAGATGGTAATTTCATTTACAAATACTGTTACTGCTCATATGTTTTAAATCTTACGTGTTCCAAAGGGCTGATAAAGGAACTACACATGAAAAATAAAGGAGAGAGATATTTATCTGCACTTAAAAGATCTTTCTTTATCTTATCTTTCGCATTCAAAAGCACTCAGCTGATATCTTGTCCAGTTTCTGCTGTCATTGGGATCCCTGATAAAACTGCATGTATTTAGGATAATTAAGGGTTCTAACATGCATTGAGGTAGGGTGTAGGAACTACACTGTCCACACAGCGAAGTGCAGGAACACAAAACAAGGGAACTCAGCATATCCAGATCTGACCAACTTACTGTATATTTCCTTCCAAATCCATTTAGAAAACTCACTGAATTAGTTTGGTTTTTTGCAATGAATCAGTGAAATAAAATTTCATCAGCTCCAGAATGAATACAGTCATATTTTCTGTGGATTTGGATTGGATATTTTTGCTTCCATTAAGTCTTTCATCATTGGAGCATTTGTAATGTATCTCTTCTATATATTGCCTATTGTCACATAATGAGCAACTTCATGGTGCAAACTTTGCATCTCAGTTCTCCAACTATCTATTTCATGAAGTGTAATGAATACTTAGCATCATTGAGTCCTCTTCCCTCTCTAGATCTGGGCTGAAATTGGCCAGTGAGATCAGAAATGAGGACAGGAGGAGGAGAAGAAAATAATCCATTTAATATCTGTTTTCATAGCAAATAAGATTAACAAACAAAAGCAGAAAGTTGACACAAAGTCTGTCCATAAGCAAGCCCAGAGGACATGTCTCTTGCTTGTCATCTGAAGCTGAACAGCTCAGGGTGCGTGACTAGTTACTTTTAAAAATGTGCTGTCAGATATTTACCCAATGTGCTAATTCATTTCTGGGCTTGACTCAGCTCTAAAATTAATGCATTTCCTTTTGCTGGGCAGTACAAGGAGTTCCAGAGTGATAATAGTATTGACTTTAAGGCGTTGACCAAGTTACCCTATAGCTGCGACAAGCAGTAGAACAAAAGCATCAGGAGAAAATTCTAAACACAAACCAGTCAGAGTTCCCAAGCAAAACCACAGCTAAGGTGGGCTAGACAGTCTTGAGAAATTCACATTATTCGCTCTAAATCTCATTCACTCAGTGCTGAGACATCAGTTCAAATGATTGAGCTCAGAAGGGCATGGGTATCCATTTGATCCATGGCAGCAGTAGCATGGGAGGGAGGGAGGTTGGTGGAAGGGAGGGAGGAGATCCAGGTGTTACAGCTCCTTCGAGATAACCTTTGGCCAACAACAGACTGTCAATTAAAAACTATTGTAGAAGGCAACAGAAGATATTTGTTTCTGCATTTAAAGGGCCAGTTTATAATCCCATTAAAATTAAGCTGAAATAAAAGGAAGAAACTAGTGGTTTTCTCTTGCAGTATGCATAACATAACTACTCTGAACTTGGAGGTAGTCAGAATTGTTTAAAGGCCAGATTTCCTGTGTGAAGCTGCCTACAGACAAACAAGCATGTTTGACTTCACTAGCTCTTCCACACCAATCAATAAATTCTAAAGAAAGATTTATTTACAGAATTCAATAACTCCTTGATGAGTCACTGTGCTATTTAACTATTTTCCATAGACATTTAATGGTCAGATGGTATCATGCTAAAGAGGATTTTCCAGTCTAACAACTCCATTTCACTGTATGTATTTTTAAATGTTTTTAAATGGATAGTCCAGTGTTTGAAGTACAGGATATTTCTCTAGCTGACTGGTCAGAAGCTGGTCTGATCCAGTAACAGCCAACAGCCATTCCTCACCTGCAATTCTTTGGTGACTTCCATGAATTCATTTGATGTGCTCAACAGAAGTAGCTGCCACGGGGCAGGAGGCCAACTAGCAAAAGCGTCACATTTTGCACTAATGAGGTACCACATTGCTGTCTGCAGTTATGGCTGGCCAATCGTTTGTGCACAGAAGTCCCATTAACTTTAAACTTTGCTCCTTAAAGGGCATAGCAGGGGCTGGTAGTGGTAGACCTGACACCAAAATTAAATAGGAGCAGAATTTGTCCTGCCTAGAGAACTTATTCTGTTACAAGGAAGTTCAAGCCTCCTGGTGTTACATTTTCAGAGGGCTTTATCTGTTCAGCTCCCTTTAGATGCAAAACTAACACTGCCTTTGAGAGCATTAATTAATTTAAACTCACATAGTTCCAGTCCCTGAATTCTACTGTCGATTGTCTACATCCATTTGATAGATTAAAATATTAACTGGAACTCCAAGGGCAGTGTCCAAAAATAAAAATTCATCACTTTAAAATTAGCTGTCATCCAGAGGAAAACTTTCCTTCCTTGCTGTGCACTGGGAAGAGTCAATGACTGCATGTTCCCTAGAAAGCTGGTTAAACCCAAAGAGCTCTTGCTGCAATTTCCCACTTCCCTGCAGTCAGGCAGCACTCCCACACTTTGGTACCAGTGCCTCTCTCCAAGAACACAGTCATTTACTATGGGAATGGTTCAATTATCAGAGGTAGAAAACTCAGGCTGGTAGATATGGAAGGGTGAGAAAAAAACCTGTCCTGCTAAAGATAAGGACTCCACCTTATGTGTAAATAAACTAGGAATTAGTTTGAATAGGGGAGATGCTACAGAACACACTAGCTAAAGGATAAGAACATGACATACTTTTCCCAAGGCTCCTATCTGTGCTGCTATAGCAGGACACACTGGATTGTGATGGTGTATTTGGTGCCTGCCCCTCTTCTCAACGAAGTTCTGATCCCACTATGGGAAGGAATGGTGCATCTTGAATTGGAGCTTCCTGACAGGAAAAAGAATTTGGTTTTAAAACACTGCTCATATGTCACTTAGGCTTCACTAGCACTGGAAAACATGAATTACACTAAAAAAACCTCGTTATTAATGTTTAAGATTATTTTGACCCCTCCATGAATGGAGGCAGCTGGTTTGTACTTCAAAACATGCCATTTGTGGTCCCCCCCTTCTCTGTACCACACTCTGTAGGGATGAGAGGTGTTGTTAATCTCCGAACATTAATCTCTAACATGTATTGAGTGTCATTGCTGTCGTGCTGCTGCCTATCGATCCTGTCCTGCCTCATGCAGACCTTCCAGAGCTTGTGACTCATGCAAAGCTGGAAGAGGGCTGTGTATCTTCCTGTCTTCCTATAGAAAATGTGCTCTGCACTCCCCAAAACACCCTGGGAGACAGCAAAGTGCCCTGTGTGCAACAAGTGTATGTCTGGGTGTCCCCTGAAGGGAGCACAGGAGACGCTACAGTAGGAGCTTCCTCCCAGAAGCGGGAGGAGGTGGCTCTGAAGCCTGCCATGGCACTCTGCAGCTTCAAGGAAAGGCTGAAGTTTTCAAGGGATAGGAACTGCTCCCAGAGTGGTCAGATGAAGGTAAGAAAGGCTGATGAGGGATGAGAGAGAACCCCTTCCTCGACCTTCCATCCTCTGAAAGAAGTTCCCCACCACCTTCCAGGTGGTTTGGCAATGCCATGGTGCTGAGTAACATTGTGATAACTTTTTCTTTGTGGCAACAGTGTTTTGAGAAACATTTGAATGGTGTCACCAAAATACACCTAAACCGATCAAAGGTGCAGACAAATGCCAGAGTGGCCTGACATTTGAAGCCATATCAGTACCTTTTTAGGAAATGATATGCAAAGATCTGGACATTTCCCCCCTTGGTTGTTAGAACAAGCATGTTAGCAGTGCACTGCCACAGCTGAACCCACGTGTTAAAGCTGATATCTCCAAAACAGTATCTTGGCATCTCAAAGATACAGAATTTCACGAGGTGGATTTGACCACAGTGGCAAGGCTTACCATGTAGGAAACTCATCATTTTAATCACCATTACTGAATATATTGAAATCTACACTTTACACAGAACAATGGCATCTCTAATGGTAATGCTCCAGCACCTCTGTTTCACTGCTAGCTTTATCACCCATTCCTTCTCACACATTTTTTTTAGTGGCTGTGTGCCTTTGTGCACACAGGAGAAGATCACATTCACACAGCAAGATTTATCTGTGAAATGCTGAGGTCATTAATCACATGAAGCCAGAAGAGCACCACAGGAAACATGTCTCGTTGCTGTAAGATGGTCTTGCTTTTGTGCAGACAAATAAAAAAAAGACTGTCCCAGCATTTTCTGATATGGAGTTCTTTGTTTTAAAGATTACATGTGAAGGAATAAGTATCCTGGCACTGGTTAGCACACCATAGCCCAGGAGCTTTTTATTTGCTAGTTATTGTTTGTCTTATAAATGCTAAAGTGAAATGACGCAAGTGCCCTTTTTGTTGTCATATTGTTTGTTTTAGCTTTCATTGGATACAAGCCAGTGGTACCTTTACGTAGGCTCCTGTATAATTAAGATAGTGTGCACATTCTCTGAAAGGAAACCATTAAGAGCCTTTCACGGAGAAGGCACTGATTTCCATGTCTGTGCCTTTTAAGTGGGTATAGCTCACACTCCATCAATTAACTTCTTGATAGTCCAGGCATACTTCAAAAATTAATCCCATGTTAAGCTTCTAAAGCAGCTTTCAGCTGAAAATGTTCAAGCTACTTTGCAGGCTGTAATTCTCTTGGTACAAACATGAACTTCTTATTATTCCAATTATAAGATGTTCCCTTCTTGGGGGAAAAAAAACCCAACAAAAACAACAATCAAAACCCAACATTTTTTTTCCCTCAAAAACACCTTAGAATTTTGGGGTGAGTTGAGTTTTTTGTTTGTTTGTTTTTAAAGTAGAACAAAACCAAAAAGCAGCTCTATAAATCCTCAGAGTAATCGATGGGTGCCTTGGTTATGGATGTTACATCAAGAACTCAAAAGAAACAGGTATGATTCTTGGAGGAGAAACCTGCGTGTTTAACAACTGAACAAAGAGGATAAAGTGCAATTTCACTGTATATTTGCTCAGCTGCAATTGCAAACACAAGGCATAAACTTTCCCATTTCCTATAAATAACAACCTTTCATTGCTACGAACTCTCTGTAGCCGGTGTGTGTGTTGCCAATGGGTGAGGTGTGCCCTGATGTCAGGCTGTCACTGCTGAGAACCTGCCAGGCTGCCCTGCAGTGGAGAAGCTGCTCACCTCTGAGCTCTGCCTGGGTGCTTCTGCTTTCAAACAGCCTCTACACCTCACCAGGGAAGATATTCCTCCTCTAGATCTAGGGGGGAAGTCAAGAAAACACTGTCAAACTAAACCATGCTTGTGATACTAGAGAGGGCAAAACTCTGCTACTGCTGTGCTCGCCTGCCTTTATTGTGAGCTCAAGCTGAGGATTGATTTTTCTCATCTTTAAAACCTACCCAAAATTTAGTAGACTTCAAGGGAGATTTGACATCTAAAACTGGTTTCTTAAATAAAAACAAATAAAAACACAACATATGGTTACTACAGGCATATTTGTAGACGATCAGTGCGCAACAGTAAAAAATGGTTATTGAAGAGGTATTTGGTAAATGCTGAAATCTGCAGCTGAAGACGAAACAGTGCATCAAACCAGGAACTGCTTGACTCAACACGCTTCAGCTAAAATTGTATCAAAGTAGTTACAAAACCTGATTAAACAAGGCTTCATTCCCACATGGAACTCCACCTTGCTGCCTTGGCAGAGTCATAAACTGGTAACACCCTGTTGCTGGCTTTCGCAGAGCTCATTAGCAGTTAATAAAAGGAGAGCAAAGGAGTTCACGTGTGTTTAGGGAATCGATGCCCGCTGATAAAGGGTGATGGTTCAAAAAACGCACTTTGCATCAGCTCCTGTTTTTAGTCTGATTCCAAAGGCAGCAGAGTCAGTCTAGCGCCGAGGATCTGTGCCAGCTGCAATGCCAGAGTTCCAACCACCCTTCTCATCCACTTCTGCCGGATGAAAGCTGATTTGCTTCAAAAAAAGGTCCCAGGGCACTCAGCAGTAAAGATTGATAGAGCATTCCCACTTCAGAAGTCCGTCAGAAGAGAAAATTAATTGTTATAAATACAGATTACTATTTTTTACAACATCTAAACTGCAGCCACTTACAAGTCTCTTGTGCATTAAAGTGTGTCCTAATATACCAGTTCTTGAAAACCAGTGCTGTGATAGCACTTACATTGTGAATACATCCATCAGCTGAGCTTACTGCTTGCTGGAAAATTAGATACTGAGCTTTCAACAGTGGGGCCTTCCAGCTAAGCTCCTCTTAATCTCTAAATACAGTGTATAAGGTCTCAAAAACTGTGATTAAGACTACTGAAATAAAGTAGTGAAAAACTCCATCCAAACAAGCTTCATCTCTGCCATCAAGGACATCCAAAAAATTTAATTCAATTGTATTTCAATCCCTCGCCCATTTTTGGAAAACAGCAAACATTTCTTCCACCTCCATCCTTTGCAAAATTTCCATGCTGCTTCTATTTTAATGAAGAAAAAAAATGTGCAACATTTTTTCAGACGAGTCACATTATTCCAGCCTCAGGAATCTGTCTTCATATAAAGTCACCACAGCTGCAGTGCAGTACCCAAAGTATTTTAACACATAGGAAATGGACTAGAGAAGGGAGGTGAAAGACAACAATTCTCTCTCCTAAGCATCACAAAAATAAGTTACTGTCAAATAAGCCTTGCAACAGTATATCAAACAGTGCTAGATTCTCAGCTCTCCTACTCTTCCTTGACTGCACCAGTTTGCTGTATAAATGGGATTTTAACTAATTTAGCCTTTCCAAACAGTTTGCCCTGGAGAGAGCATTCTGTACTATTCCGAGCGCTGCAGGGACTGTCCCCAGCAGTTTCCAAGGGACATTATGCATGCTGACACTCCAGAAGGGCTTTGGGAAGGAATTCTTGTCCTTGGGCACAGGCAAACTTCACTCTGAGAATGAGCAGGGACAAAAAGACACCTCAGAGCTCTGGGCACCCTCCTCACAGGATGGTAAGGCAGCTTCAGGGAAGAAACACCGAACTTGTTCAGATTGGCCCATTACCCAGAGCTTACAAAAAACACCAAGGAGTTGAGGTGTGTTTAAGAAATGGATATATCAGTACTATCTCCTGACAACCCATAGCAAAAATTTATTGCAAGTCCAAACTTCATAAAAGCAGCGAACTGCTGTGGGAGAGGCAGTGCTGCTCCTGACTAGAAGTGGCAAGCTGCCCTTCCTGAACAAGTACAGCACCCTGCTGGGGATGGTTTTAGTAGAAGTCAAATGCACCTGGTAACTTGATTTCTGCTATTGCTTTTCTCTAAGAAATATGAAAATTAAAGCAATTAAAAATCAAATGTAAGTATTTTCTTCCAGATCTGCTAAATAAATAATGTAATAATAAATTTTAAAATGTAATTGGCTAAATTCCTGCAGATAGGTTTTCTCCCCAGAGAGAACAGCTTGTGTTTGCTTCTTCTGAATTTTAAGCTATTTGATAAGCATTAACAAACCTGTCAGTTATATAGATTCACAATCTATTTTCCCATAAAGCATTAATCCAAAAGGAAGAAGGAAATAAGAAAAGTCCCTTTGACATTGGTGCAGCATTCACCCGCTCAGACACTGGGTATGGGTAGCAATCTGGCAAATCTTCCCAGACTGGTCAGAAGACCAGAACTGCTAACACTTGGGACCAGAGCTGCTGCCAGTGCCCCAACCAGGTTTGCACACAGTGTCTTGGGCAGGCGTGTGGGCACTGGCAGCAGCTCTTGTCCCAGGTGGCAGCAAATCCGGTCTTCTGACCAGAAACACTGAAGGCTTTGAAAGGAGAAAGCAACTGTTTTTAAATACCTGAAAAGTTGTGCCAGAAGAAAAGAGGATGGTTCTCAAAATTCATCAATTTTTTTTCCTTTTACCACAAGCCAAAACATTGCCATCAATCTGTATTATTTGAGAAAAATGATTAACTTTGTTCTTTCTGATTAGCTATTTCCATTAATAAAAAAATTTCATTGGTAAATCTTCAGCAATGAATTGCTGAAGCTGTGAAGTCAGATGTACACACATTAGCAAATGTGTTTAACTCAGCTTCTTATTATCTCATGTTAGTACAAAAAAGTGAAAATACAGAAAAAAACCTAAATCCAAAAGTATTGCCCATGTAAGTATTATGGGGTAGTTCTAGTCACGCAGTTTAAAATATTAACTAGAAATCAACTGATTATCATTCTCCTAGAAACTTTGGAGAATTAGTTTTACATAATCTGCTGAGGCTACGATTTTCTTCTGAGGTGGAAGATGCTTTGTGACTCATGGACTGGCAGCACAGCTGCTTTTTGTCTTGTTCTGTGACCTGCCTGGGATATAAAGTAGTTGTTGGAGCAGCAGGCACAGCTGCACTGCGTCTGAATGCTCCCACCGTGAACTCCAAAGCTGTCTGACAGCTATGCAGTAGAAAAAACACAGAACACGAAAATCTTTGGCACAGGGCAAGTCCATCAGCCCACATGCCAGCAAGCAGGTCGGACACCGCTCCTGACAATGTGTGAAAGCATCTGCAAATGGATATTCCTGAATCTCCAACTTCTCCTGCAATAGCTCTTTGGAAGTTTTTAAAGTAAACTCTTTTTAGTTTGGCATTTTTAGGCCAAAGGCAGGCAGTTGATATTGTGGGGTCTTTGTGAAGATTAGCTGGTGGTCACATCCAAGAGTCACTAAATTGCAGTTCTGCCATAAGCAAACCTCTACACCTCTACCTGCACCTATGAGGAGAAGCTGCCCTGCCAAGTGGGTGTTACACTTATTTTCTTTCACATTTCAAACCTTTTCTTTTGGTTTGGTGATAGGACACCGGAGACCTATCTTCATATAGGAAGAACATTGGAATATTCTCTATTTTATGCATGCCCTTCTTTTCCTAGCAGAACTTTTTATGGGGGAAAATTACCCAACAAACAAGCCTGAACTAGATTAATTTTGAAAGTTCAGACTTCTGAGTATTTACAGCTAGTTCCTGTGTCTGTACTGGTGATGGTTCCATTATGGGCTCAATACAGGGGATGCACCATCCAGTGATCATGAGATTACAGCATCCTGATAGGCAGGCAGACAAAAACCTTGTGTTTTATAACTGAAGGGGTGAAATGTCCCAAGAGCATGAAACTGGGCTTCTGAGCTTAATCTCCCTTTCATGGCTACTCTTATACCTTCAGCCTCTGAAAGTCCCTCTGACATGAGCAAATCCAAAAATACCTCATGCTGAGCCCAGCAGCTGCTGGACACAAGGACAGCATCTCTGTAGCTGCCCAAACCAAGATAAAATCATCATCAAAATGTGCAGCTAGGAGAAAGGGAGCAGAGAACATTTTCCACTACTATTCTGGAAACAGGGTCTTAAGGCTGCCCATGCTATTAGTGCTCCATCAATCACTGATATCACTGGGCTCATTTTATTAAAAAATATTTTAGAGAACAAACGAATCCTCCTTCCTTTTGCTTGTTTACACAGATGAAATATTACACAGTAAAATATTAAGTATGCTGTGGTAGTAAGGACAGGACCACTTACTCTGGAAAAGATGATACTGTATTAAAAGGAAAACTCCAGCCTTTTCTTGCATCCTAAAGGAAAGGGTGATACAAGTGAATTTTAATTATTAACTTGGATTAGCTATCACAATACCTGAGAAACTGCCATATGGAACATATTCCAGTATAGTTTATACTCTTAATGGCCTCGAGCCTTCCAAGAAACAAAATCTGTGTTACATAAACTGATATCAAAGTGGCCTTGCTTTTCCTTCCCCTAGAGCTACAAATACATCAGCTATGCAAGAGCCATTAACGTGCAGTTAATGTGTCCAGTAAAATTTTTAGTGAAATGTACTGTGGTTACTTGAAATAAGTGTTCGTATGGAATAAGATTTTAGTAGTGGTAAACTTGAAGAAGAAATTCCAGCTATGTTACCCTTCCACTTTTATTTGTTCTCGACAAAGTTCCTGCTGTGGTTATGGTTGTGCTTTAGACCAGAGTGTGAACGGTGCAAGGTGTGAAGAACTGTGCTTTTCAGCCCTTTAATTATTCAACTCAGCCATCCCTGAAAAAAACACTAGTGATATCCATGAAAAGATGATGTAGACACCTCCTTTATATTTTGCACAGATAGAAATAAGAATCAGAACCAATGGAAGTGACATGAACAACAGTGGCATTACCTTACAGTCTCTATGAGGCAGTATCAAGTTTCCATCACCATTTTTCAGATTAATGTTTTGTTCTGCAGACACAATTTTTGGTGCTTGTAAACATATTTTTCCTTCCGCAAAGTTGTTAAAAATAATAGTACATATTTATATGAAAGCACCAGGATTAAAATAGCACAAGCTGTGATTTCCTGTTTCTCCAAAAAGCAGTGTGTACGGGCAAACCAGGGAAGGGTTTCCAGAAGCGCTCGTGAAAGGTTAAAGGTCAGTGTCCTCTGATTTTGAGAAACAGATAGGTTTGAGGAGAAGAGAGAAAGGAGAGCACAAGTGAAATAATTATTCAGGTTGTGGCCTGGCTGCAGGGTATCTGCTTTCGAACCTTCTTCCATATTACTCCAGTAAAACAAGCAAGGACCTACCACAGGCACAGGGAGGACAGGTACACAGCCACACGTGCAGTTTTGGGTAGTAGAAGGGCAGAGTGGATGAAGTGGATCCAAACTCCAGCTGCTGAGCTCTGGGCTGGTGAATGTGCAGAGGCTCGGGGAGCAGCGTGGCTCTGTGCCTTTCAGTCAGTTACAGCACTGACAAAGGCAGGAGCTCACTGCTTCTTCAAACTCTCTTCGCTTACTAAAGCACAGCATTCCTCACTGTTTTTCTCTGCAAAGCCAATAACGGCATTTCAGAAAAAAAACCCAATTGAAATGGATGTTGCAGAATATGCAAATATCATGGCAAGGTTGACTCTAAGAAAGGCATGTTGTATACCAAATGCATCCGGTGTGAGGCCAATGTTAGCCTTTGAATGACGGTATACAGTGAATTCATTGACAGGCTCAGCAGCCCACACTTCTTTCTGAATAATCACAATCTGAGAAAAAGCTCAGATACAACATAGCAGTAATCCTCAAAGGTTCACACACTTGCACATATGCACAGGAAAACACACTGGCAAACAAATCTCCAACAGAATAGTCTGGCTTTTATTTTTTTCAGAGACCTCTTACCTCTTCATATCCCAGACACTTCTCAGGGCTCTCCACCCCCTCCTCCTAAAAAAGCATTTGAATCAGTTCAACCTAGAGTGGAAGTGGGGGGAGATAAGGGAAAAAAAATCTCAGGTAATTTTGGCATTTGAATAAATATGAACAGAGTTTCTGCTGTTTCATTTCTATCAGATTTGGCTTCTGTGTTGGTTGGGTGGTTTTAACAGCTGTTTATTTGCACACAGTTGTGCAAGTTTTTTTACAGCTTGTTAAGTTAGACTTGAGACGACAGCATGTGGTTCCCTTCAGACATAACTAACTTAAAATAACAAAGCCCAAAAATTCCTTCTTAAGAAGCTCAAGGCCTTTTGTTTAAATTTGGAAAAGAATTAGGATCCTGTAATTCCAGGCGTTGCTATGAAATGGGTGAAAAGTTTCCTTTATATTACCTGGCTGGATGCACTCAGCAGCTGTATCCCCCTGCAGAACCACCAAAAAAGTCATCTTGCTCTGTGTGTGCTGGTTGCAGAGAAAATTCTGGCTACAAACATATTACAGCTGCATGTAACACACCTTAGAGGAGGGGTGACTGCACGAAAACTAGTAACTGAAACATGATGGCTTTAAGAAAAAGAAAAACCAGCCACCAAACAAGTGAACAACAGGATATATTTAATACTTTCATAGCCCCCCGCTCTCACAGTTTAAGGAAGTGTCAAAACTGGAAGAAAATGCAATTTTACTTATCTTAAGCACAGTGAAGAGAGAAATGCCATGGAGATGACAGCAATAAAACAAACATTTTCTCAGAAGATCAAAATGCAGCCCCTGAAGGGCTTTGCTGTAGCTGAAGGTTGAGAACAGCTCTATACAGGAGGCACAGGAGTCAGCTATGAACTGTTACAGCCAAGTGCCAGCCAGAAAAAGAAAACAACCAAGACAAGAGAGATACATGCAGGAGTGATGAGAGTTTTTTTGCTGTAAAAAAGGGCAACTTCATACTATGTAGCTAATAGAACAATAGTCTTTGAGATGCTTTGATTTAGTAAATGGTTCTTTGCTAGGCAAGCTACATTTTTGGGAGCTCAAGTGTGGGCAGGCACTAAGAGAGACAGGGATGCATTAAGTACTGCTCCTTTGCCTGGGAGAATAAATCAGCTTGAAGATAGCAAGTGGCAAAGTAAGAACAAGCACTTCTGAGGAGTCTGACAAGCAAAACATCAAAAGGCCTCTGCTTCAACTTACTGTTTCCCTTTAATGGCTGTAGGCTGAATGTATGATTCCCAATCAGTCTCTCATGCTATTTTTACCCCCATGCATGGGCATTACATCTCTTCAATCCAGAGCTTTGGAGTTTTTCCCAGCACTGTGAAGGAACAGAGTATATTACACTTTTTGCATTTAGCTCCTGTAGGTTCAAGTCAAATATGTCTAATTCTTAATAGTGGATACCTTGAACCTGCAGGCTAGCTGCTTAAAAATTACTTTGGTTACATGGAAAACCAGTAAACACTAATACAAAGGGCAAATTTGTGTCCACACCATATTTGTGTTCTGACTAACAGATTGCTGGAGGAACACAAAACATGAGAATTTAATCCTGTAGCTTGCACAGAATATTAAAAACATTTGCTTTTTGAAGAGTGAACTTGTGGTTTGATAATGCAAGGAAGGGAATTTCAGCCGAGTTGTCCAGTAGCTTCTAATTGAAAGAAGAGATACACCTTATAGACAACTCCAATTACAATGAAGTATTGATAAAAAGGAGCTGTAATACTATTTTCAGGCACAAATTCATCTCTCAGGAATGCCAAGTTGCAATGTTTATCTCTATAAAATGCCAAGAATGCTCTTCCATTTTATAGCGAGTAACTACATTATCTTGCAAATCACATCTCCTTGGGCCGACTGTGTTACAGCCTTAACCCATCCCACAGTTTATTTGAGCATTATCATGACAGCCCCAGTTATATTGTGCTGAGGCTTGTAGGATGGCTGCTCCATTGGATGGTACAGGTGGTGCTCACCTGCAGGAATGGAGTTTGCAAACCTGAGCTGAGTCCTTACATCCTCTGTGCAGTGAAAGGCTTCAAGGCCTGTGCTTGCCATGTACAACATCCACATGGAAGAACAGCTGAAAAGCTTTTAGCACCATCCAAATGCCCAATTATAGAGCAAATCTGCTTTGAAGTGAAATGTCCGTGTCAGAACAAGCTTACCCCTGATACCACAACAGCAACACAGGGGTCAAGACAGGGACTCTGAGTCTGCTCTTGTACAAATACCTCTGCTTTCCCAGCATCCACACAAAATGTAGCAAGCAGCTTCTCTCTGACAAAACTTTTAGGTGCCCTCAAGGGAAATCTCTCTTATGATGAGACCACAGTGCCAGGCTCTCCCAGCCCCGTGCAAATCTTGTTGGAACACCATGGCTTCATGGTCTTCACAGAGAAGGGCGAAGGGGTCCCTTTAGCAGAAGAGCTGCAGAGTTTAATGGTTTCCTCTCCAGAAGAAATGTGAACTGCAATTCCTTTTGTCTGCAAATGGTGCTGAGTTTATTTCCCACATTCCAGTGAGGGCCCCAGGTTGTTCAATAACAATGCTCCCTTCTGCAACCTACTATAATTTTCAGTGACAGTGGGGATGCAAGTTCTGTGCTTTTTGCTGACCTCCTTTTAATCACTGAATCTTACTCATGCTCACATGACATTTCACAAATCAGCCCCACAGGCAGGCTCTGCGTGAGGGATCCCAGGTGGCAGAGAGGCTTATCTACAAAGGCAGTGGCTCTGACAAGGCTGAGTGCAACTCCCAGAGCCTACACAGCTTGTCTGGCAAAAATATGGATACCCATGGATGTCTGGGTGTGTAAGTACTGGAGCTCTTGGAGGCTTAGATAAAGATGAATAGGTTTATTATCTTAGAGAGATCTTAGATGCAGATAATAGGTTTGGCCTTAATTTCTTTAGCTTTCTAGATCCATTTTTTTAAAAATCTGGCCTGACATTCTCTAACACAAACTCTGTTGAACTAATCCTCCAGATTATCCAGGATAAAGTTTGCTGAAAGTCAAGTCATCTTGTTCTAAGGGTAATTGCTGCAGAGGACTGTACATTGCAAAAAGACAGGACTGTACATTGCTATTCAGTCAGGAAGCCTAGACTCTCCAAAAGGCATTAAGGCACAGAGAGGTGAAGCCTGGCATGTTTTCCACTAGGCCAAACTAAAGACATTGCTAAAGAAGATTGTAAAACTTCGCAAACTAAATGCTTCCAGTGGAGACTTACAGAGCACAAGTACCTTAAGCAGCAAGCTGGTAGACTGCAAGTAGGAAGGTGAGAAGATTGAGATGGAAACAAGCAGCTGGAAATACAAGAAGGCATGAATGACTGACAAAAGTGATGACTGCAATTTAATAAACACATACCTCAATTACTAAGTGGAAAATACCATAAAAAGCACACCACATCAGACAAGGTTATCAAGCATCCATCATCCATTCAATTAAACATTCATAGCTCAAAGCTAATCATAATTCTTGGCTTGTTAGTCTTATGAGTTAAAGATTCTGGATTTCCTGGCCCATTTTAAGTCAGAAGAAGGACAAGATATCAGAATCACTGGCATCAGAAAGCAAACTCACAAAGTGTAATTACAGCACTCAGGCAACATGAACAGAATTTTTCACAATACCTGGCAGCCAGCTTGAAATTGATTTATTATTAGTCTATTAAACCTTTCTAACAGCAATCGTCACTTAATAGGCATCATCCCTTCTTTTCATTGTGAAAATCTAATTCCCTTTCCTGAAGGTATAAAATCATTGGCAAAACAAAAGTATTCTCTTTAAATGTTCAACGTGTTTAAATGTCAGCTCTTGTGCTGGTATTCTCCATCCATTAGTGGAGCTGAGCTCATTCCCCTGCTGTCAGGGGTAACTTAGTTACCAGAACATCGACTTCCCAAACCCTGCAGGAGAACAGGAGGATGCTGAGGCTGTAAGCACAACACTGCATTCTCAAAGAAAGCTGTCTGTTTCTTGGCAACTGGAAAAACAATCTCTCTCAATTAATGTAGTCTAGTCCACATCTGCTGTTAAAACATTAGAGGAAATATTTGAGCCCTTTCAAATTGTTGATAATGAAATTACACAGACAAGAGATTAGATTGTTTTTTTGGAAACTGGTTTAATTAATAGCCTGGACATTTTATTTGTACCCTTTCTAAAGTTCATGATTCAAGTTTCGTTTCCTTTCCCTTCTGTAGCATCTCTTGCTGTGAAGTTAGGAAAAAGAAAGGAGAAGAAAAACGTGGTGTTTTGTCAAGTAATTCAAGGCAGAGTATTAGAACTTCTGTTAAAATATACCTGCTCACTTGTGGTTCAATAAAAGTCACATGCAACAGTAGGGTTTGGAAGGTTATCTGACAGTCTTATGTCCAAGGCTCCTCTGACCAGGGCGTTGTGTTTCATCTTCTGTGGCTAGATTTTTACACATATATATTTATTCTTTTTCACATGTTCTTCGTGCTTTCTCCCCCTCACACTTGTGAAACACTAACACTTGTTGTCAGACTCCTGCCTTACTGTTCATAGGTAGCTCTCTCCATTTTAAGGTTTAAATCCTAAAGGTGGCGGGAGCTTTGCCTTTTAGTCACAGTTGAAAAGTTGGCCAATATCCCTTATGAGCTTGTAAACATGCTTCTCTGACTAAAAGGAACTGTCAGATGTTTCTAGCAAAGAGAGGGATGCACTCTCCTCAGTCAACTTAATCACTTTGATATTCTAAAACTGTTTTGCCTGCTATAATTTTCATACACTAATTCAATTTTTAAACTCTTACAGCACAAACCAGTCACCACTAAGGACAAAGTAAATATAATTCACAATAAGGTCATTACTTACCTAGAAAACAATATTAAGTAAATATCATTAAAAAAAAAATCATACCTTGGGCACAGGAACTCCAGATTTCTACTAGGAAACAAACCTTCACCAAGAGTCTCGTGAAGGGGCTCCTCAGAGAGCAATACAGACATTATTACTGACCCTGTCTATCCATGACCCTCCGGATAGTTTTAGTATGCCATCAAGCAAAAAAATAATTCCCATCTTAAAAATAACTGTTGCTTCCTACACTGTCTCTTTTGGAGTGGAAGTTAGAGAAAACTTTGATTACAAAGGCGTAATCAAAGTGTCTCAGCTTTTTGTGAGACACTGTTTAATGAAGCCACTTTTTTTTCCTATTGATCAACCTTTCCTACTTATATTTTGTTGAATGACCAACAATAGCCATGGGGAAATTAAACACTGAAATCTGCAGACATTCTGGAACAATATTTGTTTAACAGCTGCCGAACTCTGGAAGTAACAGCAAAGAGTCTTATGTAAGAAAATCCTGTAACCCAAACAGATAATACTCTGGTTAACATCACATTGAGGCTCTACTTGCTTAAAACGCCAGTTGTTACAAGAAAACAGTGTTCTGCTAAGGATCCACAGTGTAGAACTATTTGTTCAATCCAGAAACGTAACAACCTAGAAATGTTCAATCAATCAAATTCAGGTAAATATATAATTGCTATTTCTTTAAAAGGAAACAAATATATAATAAAACAGATTACTTGGTCTTGCTTCATCTTTGAAAAAAAATATTACTGGAATGATAGATTGTACACTAGATTGTTCCAGCCTTCAGAGCTAAAATTGAATCCATAAAAATAAATCTGGAACCATCAAAAGCTGTAAATGCAGACCTGGACAAAGAGTAGACAGAAATAAATGAACTAATTGGAGCTATATTTCTTAGCAGAATGTACCTGATTTCATGCCATGATTGTTTTATGATAGTAAATGGAAAACAAACTGCTATTGTTTAATCCTGGTAAATAAAAGATATTTTTATGAGCATTGACCCAGAAGAAAGTTGACAGTTTGCCAAATAGGTATGTTTTTCCAGTGCTACCAGACATTTTTAACTAAAATCTGGAGCTGGCCAGTAGATTAACATAGTTTTAAGTGATATCATAAATTGTGTTTGTTTGGCTGTTACCAGAGATACTTCAAAAGTAACAGTGAAGAATTACCATTTCAAGTGAGGCCATACGACCTTTATCAAATTAGCAATGCTACTTATTCATTCCAGATAGATGAGATTTCAAATAATCATCCAAACGACAAATAATTCAAATAAGTCAGTGCAACACTTCAAATGTGGTTATCAAGTTTCACACAAATTGCTTCAGAGGGCTTTTAGACACCCTTGTAGGAAATCAATTAGGTAGCAGAATGCTTGGTAAAAACATATAATTTTTTGAATAAAACAGTATAATGTTCATCTGCAACCGTTAAAAGTTCCTATTAAAAAAGTTGGGGTGGCTCCCTTATCTAGTTTTATGGAGTTTTACTTAAGTACAACCAGCTGTAAAGTTTGAATTCAAGAGACCTGATCATAAATATGCATCCAACGAAGACTAATGCTGGAGAACTCCTTGTCTTCTGCTTAAAAAGAGCACAAAATAGTACCAGTTAGGAAAACAGAGTTTATTCCATTAAACCAAGAGTCACTTTTCCATCAGCTTTGTCAGAGTTATTGCACATGACAATAGCAGCATCTTAGCTCACTCATTAGTTGATTTTACTGGGATTAAACATGTCAGTTTTATGCTGTTCTGGGATGGATATTGTAAAAAGAAAGGCAAAGATTTTTTCCTGACACATTTTTCTTTCCAGCAGAAACTTAGCTAAGGAGAAATTTTTATTTAAAAATTCTGTGACTGTCAATGTTCATCTCACTCCATCTCCTTTAAACCTTTTGGCCACAGCAAAAAAAGACAATTTTTCCTTTTCTTGCTGTCCTGAGGGGACTTCTTCCATCGGGACAGGGTCTACATCCCCCCATCACTTCTGCATGTGGTGACAGATCCATGCTGTGCTAGCCAGACACGGGGCCAGAGAAACACAAGGTCCTGAGCCAGGCTTTGCCAGCATCAGATCACGGGCACAAATGAGCAATGCAGGGACTCGTTCAGCTCAGGGGACAGCCAGCTGGGACAGACCGGGAGAAAGGAGGCCATGCAGCAGTTCCTCCTGCCTTTATACCTGAGCACTCTTTCAGAAACACCAATGCTCTGCTCTGGACAAGTTTTCCATTTAGCAGCAGGTAGGTTGCCTTAACTACAGAGCTCAGTGCACAGGGTAAGGACAGGAAATACAGAGCTGACCATACATGGAGGGTAAAGCCAGAGATCAAGATAAAATACACACAGTGCCAGCTGCCAACACTGAGGCTGAGCAAGTAAGTAAAAAACCCTCTAAAGAGAGGGATAAAGAATGTCTGTTTTACTGACCTTAAAGGTCCCTTGGGTTGTCTCTGCATTGTAGCACAGGAAATAAGGTCAGGACTGGGACTGCTAATTTCCCATTTGCTTGTAAGCTTCAAGAATATGACAACAAGTCTGATGCTCAAAACACCAAAGCAGCAAGAAACATGAGCCAACACTAGAGGAAAGTCAGGCAAAAGGACTAACCAGAAGCATCCCCCCCATGCCTTGGTTTTTTAGAAATCTGTTCATACAGGTGCTTTGTAAATACATTCTCTTCCTCTGACCGATTAGGTATTTCTATCCTTACAGTTCTGTTAATGTCTCAGTAAGAGAATTTGGCCAGACAATGCTTAACTGTGCTGCACCATCTTTTTTAATTTTTAGCTTCTGCCATGCTCCCCTTTCAAAGGTTGTTCTTCCCATAGTACTAGTACTAGAACACTCACACTCGGTGTGGTATGAAAGGTAATTTGAATTTCTGATGCATTCTGGCACAACCACTGTGTGCCAGCTAATGCTTTTACACTGACACCTCCAGACAGGGGATAATTTTACACTGCCATTGTGATTTATGGGGGTGACCCACCACGATCCATGGGATAGGTGGTGCAAACTGGATCACAAATGCATTTCATGTGGGTCCTGGTTTCTGATGCATATTATCCTACTGTCCACACTTGGAAGCAGAGCAGAAAAACTTGCTCCCTGCCCACACAGACATCTGGTTAACTTACTTCAGAGCATATCTTGAGCGTAAACCAATATATATGCGTTGCAAATAATTCATTTATTCAAGGGACTTGAATCCCTGCATGAGAGAGGGAACATGCCAAGTAGTTAAACAAATTTAACCCATTTTCTTTAGAGTCTTCTGCTTCATGTTATAGCTTAGGCAGCACCTTCAGAGGTAGTCCAATAGGAACAATTCAGTCCAAGACCTGATTACAATAAATTTTTTAAGCCTGGCTAATTTTTTGGTGAACACAGATTTCCTTTCTGAACAGTGAAAAATCTCGCTATGCTCAGACCGTGACAAAAGCAGCAATAGCTCTGTAAAAAGAGAGCTATAGATACAGTCTGTATGGCTGTTTGTAACATTCTCCAACTTAGGCAAATTGACTTAGTGTATTATGCTCTTATCCTATACCTCAATTAAATTTCTCACAGCAGCCTAACATGCTCCCAGTTCCACTTAAGTATTTTTAATGAACCCCATTCAGCTCCAATTTCTACTAGAGGTCCCACCTACTTACACAGGATGAATTGCCCCCCCTTTTGTAGCTTACCACACTGCACCTGGCAAAGTCAATACAACATACAAGTTGCCTATGTTGCCTGAGCAAATTGAACCCCTCCCCAGCCCATGCTGTGCAGCATTCCCATCCCTGCTAAGTATTCCTAGCAGCATGTCAATCTAACTTCAGGTCCTGAAGTGTTTACTTTCCACATGTTGCTCTGTTTCTTCTACTTCTTCAGATATAAAAATGAAGCACTTAAAAGTTCATAAATAAATATAAACTCCCATGTTATTACAGGCCGTTCTCCATTACAGGCAAAGCCTAGTGTTCCCTAGAATCCTAGAATGGTTTGGGTTGGAAGGGACCTTAAAGATCATCTAGTCCAACTCTCCTACAATGAGCAGAGACAACTTCAACTAGAACAGGTTGCACAATGCCCCACCCAAACTTGACCTTGGATGTTTCCAGGGCTGAGACATCTCCCACCTCTCTGGTAAGCCTGTTCCACTGTTTCACCACCCTCATTGTAAAAATGCCCTCCTCATATGGTCTAATTATACCCTCTTTCAGTTTGAAACCATTACCCCTATCCCTAACTCAATCACAGTTAGAGAGAACTAATTTGTTCATCTCGCTCTGTATGCCAAAGACCTCAAGGTCGTATCACGCGTAGCAGTGCACGCTCACTGTGCCAGCACAGCAGTGGCCCTGCTATTCCAGGCTCCTCTCCCAGAAACAGCACATGCAGCAGCTCCTTTTACATCAGCTCTCAGCTAACACAGCATTTCTGTACAATATAAGTTTTTACTTTTGCATGCCCAAAAATTCCAGTAGCAACGCCAAATGAATGCAGAACAATAGTGATTTAATGCTTCGTACATAAGGAGAGAGATTGCCTCCACTTTTAAGGAGAATGGGTCCATGTGTTCTTACAGTGCTGCTGAAGACCTGTGCTGATGAGGGGGTTCGCCAGGAGGGGAGAGCACCCCTCCAAGCAGCCCCTCCCCACCCGCCTGCGCTGGCCGGGAAGGGCAGAGCTCAGGGTTTCAGCGTTA
The DNA here is from genome assembly GCA_013397915.1 of Daphoenositta chrysoptera. Classification (NCBI taxonomy): domain Eukaryota; kingdom Metazoa; phylum Chordata; class Aves; order Passeriformes; genus Daphoenositta; species Daphoenositta chrysoptera. The sequence goes on from VZRO01004343.1 coordinate 211,710, forward strand.
CTTGGTTACATTCATTGAAAGGAGCTGGGTTTTGCTCAATAGCCATTGAGCACATTCCTCAGATTCTTTTCTTCTGTGCTTTGTAAAGCGGGTTTGGAAGTTATTGCTGAAAGCACAGGAAGTTAAAAATCACCTTTTTCAGCCTCCTGTCACCTCAGGCTACTATTGTGACAAACTGACCCAGGCTTGAAGGATGAAGCACCTTTTATAGCCCCAATAACAAAACAATTTACAAAATAATGAATTACTGACCTTACCAAACTCTCAGCTGGCACTGTTAGGTTGGTAGCCGTGCCCATGAGCAGAAGAACAAGTCGTGCCCCTGGTAACGAGAGTCCAATTGTCACAGGGGCCAAGGGCTCCTTTGCAACCCGTTGAAAGCGGAGTTTTAAAAACCAGCATGGTACACCTTGTCCACTGAAATGAAACGAAGGTTTTCCATGATTAAGAACTGCATTTTCAGAGCTCACTTAGAACAAATGGTTTGCAACATATATTTTTTTTCTCAATTTTTTCTTCCAACTGCGTATTTTTTTAGGACTTCTTCCCTTACTTATTTAAATACTGGCTTTAATTATGCCAGAAAATATTTGGTTTTGATTTTCTTGCAGATACATAGGAAACTGAATCCATAAAGGAACAAAAACCCAGAAAACCTTATTTTTGCATTAATTTAAGGGTTATCAGTTCAAAAGTGGAGATAATAGAGGAAGGTTTTATCCAAGCAAGTTTTTAACAAGAAAGCTACTATCAATTTTGAGAGGATTGCTAAAGGTCAGCATGCTATAACCAAATTCCAGCCTGTTAAATTACTGCTATACTGTGCTTCCAAGAAAATCTGTATTCAACATCTGTTTTCTTTACAGGAGATCATTAGGAACAGGCAAGCAAAGTCATAGTCTCATTCTGCACTTACCTCAGGTTTTGAAAGGACAGATGTGTCCTTCTCTAGACACAAGACAAGATTAAAACCTGGCTTTGCTGGACTTGGTCCCTACTGTGCTGTTTTAGAGTTGCTTTGGAGTCAGACATTACCCAAAAATCAGTATTAATGAGGAAAACAGGAAGGGGAGCTGGAGACCAACCAGCTCTGCTTCTCATCATTTACACTTGCTGCTGTTCAGACTAATTTTTTATCAAGTCAGAGCAGATTTGTCTTTATGACATAGCTGATGAGAAACTTCCTGAAAAAAAAAAAAAATCTGTGGCTGATAGTCAAATTAGGAATCAGTATGGATCCCAACATCCTGCTACTTCTGAAGACGTCAGTACTCTAAAAAAACCCAAACCCGAACACATGCACATCTCAAAGAGCTCTGCAATTACTTAAAATTATGGAAAGCAACTGTTAGTGCCTAGCATGTGCTAAAACAATTGTTTCCCAACACTCTCAGTTTGTTTTTCCGAGACCAGCACATGAAGTATGAAGACATCTGGATATTTCAAGGTCAGTATGGTTCTGGATACAAATTCCACAGCAAAACCGTGTTCTGCTCTGCAAAAGGACAGGCCTCTCTGGGCACAACCTGAAGCAACCAGACCAGAAGAATTGCACAACATTTCTCCCACTCCTGCTGTTGGTACCACCCTCTTCCCATCCCTTCCTTATCTCCTCTTTGGTTCCTCTTCCTAACTCTGACACAAACACAAGGCAAAGACTAAGAGTGAAACAGATGCTTCTGGATGTGGTGAAAATTTTGAAAATGCTCAGCCTCTGTCAAGGTTGTCATGATGTAAATATTTGACGCCACACGCAGAGAAGAGTTTTCACAAGTAGAAATACCAAGACACAGAGAAAAAAAAACCCCACAAATAAAACCAAAGGGCATGAGTATGTCTGGAACAACAAAATGCCTAACATTTTGGGGCAGTGCCCTGCCCGTGGCTTACTGTACCTCCAGCAGCTTTTTCATCCCAGACCCAAAGTTGTAGCACCCATCACAGGAGCCTGGTCACAGGGCTGTGGAGACTTTGACTCAAATATATTCACTGTTTTAAAGAATGGTCAAGTTACACAGTGCAACAAAGAAAAACTGAAGAGGAACATTCAGACAGATTATCATGACCATCCAGGGTGCCTTACTGCTTTTTTATATAAGTTTTCAAAGGATCACATTACTTGTTTCCCTTATTCTTTCTACATGAACATCATGTTGCTACAATGCAGACAATTTTAAAATGAGAGTTAAACCTGGGGTTAGTATAAGGAGAAGTTAGCTTACCATGGGGTCTTCTTCGTTGCTTATTTTTGAATTATTTATGAACTTTAAAAAAATGTGTATTCCTCAGCTAACCCATTTGCAGCATATTTACTGACCCCTTAAATGGCTATAGAGCTCATTATACCTAAGAAAATTTTTGTAGTAAGTTTTGAGATGTGCAGAACTATTGAAATTTTGAATCCACACCACAGATCCTGAAGTGTTTTCAGGAAAAAATGCTAAGGAATAATTGAGGTAGCACAGAATAGAGGGTGAGCAGGTAGACTGCTAAAAAATTGGTAGGGCTTCATTTGTCAGATGGGGGAGAAGATAGAAAGTAAAACTCGGGAAAGAGCAGGGAAGAAGAAAGATTCATTATATAGTGCTTTAAAGACCAGTGATATAAAGGGTTACCCACAGCTGCACATTCCCACCAGGATAAGGCTTGGTTTCTTTTTCTGTGACAAGGATTATCCAAAATTAGCTGACCAAAGAATCTACTGCTACTCAGCTGCAGCATGGCTACAACTGCCCTCTTTCATTAAATAGCTGCTGAATTAGAGATTGTTCTACCCAAGGGTGACCATGGTTTCCACACGCTACACTGGATGTAAAGCAGCCTTCCAAGGGGCCTCACACTTCCTTCTAAATTTGCATTGTTTTGTATGATCCTTTGCTTTGTTTCTCCCTACAATGGAAAAGAGGGTTAAACAACCCCTCCTTCATAAAACTAGCATTTCTAAGAAGATAAATGCAAAAAAAAACCACCAAAAAACCAAAGAATTTAAAAACCAAACCATTTAACTGCTTCTTCCAGGCAAAAAAACCCAAGTGGGATGTGACCTGGATTTAAATACAAGTGCCAATGTGGTTTTCCCCCCGTAGCTCATCTTTATCTGAGTGATGAGGTTGTTTGCAGTAACACGTCTCAAACAGAGCATTAAGGCAAATGAAATACATTAGCTTTAGGTTTTAAAAGCTGTGTTCAAGGCAGAGGGGCACAGCAGCACACAGAAACAAGGACTTTCAGAGGCAAACAACCATGAGGGCCTTGGGGACAGGACAGTCACCCCTCACATCCCCTGGCTGGTCCCCTAGGCAAATCCTGGGTCAGCAGTAAGAGTGACTGACATTGCACTGACCATAAAAGCTCTTTCTGGAAGGAGTATTGATGCTTTTAGGTGGTTTGTGGTATCAATAGCAAAGCTTTGATGAGCAGAAAGCTTGACCCATCCTTCACCCCTGTTGAGGCAGAGCTGGAGCAGGTTGGGGAGGCAGGATGCAGAAGCACACTGCTAGACCTGCTGTTTGAAGAAAGGGAAGTGCAATGCCACTGAAGGGACCTTGCTTCTTTCATGTTATAGTAGAGAAGTTCAAATTCCTGACCTTTGAAGAGAGATCCATCTGGAGACTTTTTATTTTCACACAGATGAAACAATTACAAGGAATAACCTTTTCCTTTATCCCTCAAGAAAGTTTCAAGCTTAGTTAGCAACAGTTATTTCTATGGCAACAGACAGATATAAACACAGGATTATAATGTTCAACAAAGGATCAAGGAAAGGAAGAAATAGGACTTGCAGAGGTAAGTGTCTGGAAGACCTGAAAAAGAAGGTAGAAAGTTATTAATTTTCTTAAAATGCGTGTTTCTTCTTGCTCCCAACAGGACTCCTATTAATATTACATCTTTGTGGTAAAAAAACTTGAATTAAAAAAGGGAAAATGGCACAGGACTGTACACTACCTTTTGCTGCAGGCATAATGGAGTCCAGTAGCTGGGATCACTGATACTTGGGACAGAGCATGACAGAGTGCCTTGCTTGGAGGGCACTGCAGCTCACAAAATTACCTTTATGCTAGAAAGCACATACTTTTATTCAGTGAATTCTGCTATAGAGATAGAATCTAAAACACACGCACATGTAAATTTAGAATTCTCACACGTGTGTATGCACACTAAATGGAGGTGAGCAAGTAACTCTAGTGCTGTCAATCCAAAACTGATGTTTGAGGAAAAGCACAGATGCCCTCTAGAATTTACTTTGCTGTGAGCGAAGTCACTACTCCCTTTTACCTGTGCAGCCATTTGCACCACTCCCAAATGTGACCACTACCAACACAACAGCAGCAAATCCTTGGCTGCTTGTCCTAGCATATAGAACAAAAAACATCACACAGTGCTGAAGCGAGTTCTGTGTAAAAAGCAGGTGTTCCTCTCCTGTTTTTCCCTTCCATTTTCATCAGCAGGGTCAGCAAGACCTCTTGGCAGGGGAAGCCAAGGGAGAAGCTGCCCAAAGGGTGCCCAAGTGCCCATCTCCACAACAGCCTGGCTGGGGAACACACTAGGGCCTGTTTCAGGAGAGCTGATCCCAAGCTGCAGAGTCTGTGTGGCAGCCTGGGCCAAACACATAGGGCCAGGGCTCAGATGTTACTCAGGCAAATTCATTTTTGTGCAGGTACATCTGAAACAGCTCAAGCTGCAATTACTTCTTTGGGTTGCTCCACAGCAGACATTTCACAGGAACATCTGTCTCCTTGGGGCCCAGCCAAAGGAAAAAATGTTGCTTTGGTGTTTTTTTTTTTTAAATCACCATCCTCTCTTATCCCAGACACATACTTTGGCATGAGACAAGGTAAGAAGGAAAGGGAAAGCCCAGTCTGCACAGCCTAGCAATGGATCTGAGGTACAGCCTGATTAGCAAAGGGGTCTGGGAAGAGACAGGCACATGGGGAGCTCCTGGCAAGCAAGACACGATCCTGGCCATAAAGAAAACCTTGAGCCCTCGTAGCTAATCCAGGGCTGCCAAGAGAGCCAGGGTCATTCTTCCTGAGACATAAGCAATGAGGTCAGAAAGCCTTCTCACTTGTAGAGCTAGGAGGGAAGAGATGTCCAGCCCACTGAAGAACAATGAGGAACATCTGCTGTGGGCGGAGGGTTGACCAGCCACTGGACAGTTTGTCAGAAAGCCAATAACAATGACAGCGATGAAATAATTGAATAAAGTTGCCTAGAATTAAATGCAAAGGGAAAAACCATTAAGCATCTTCTGAAGCTTGAGCTAACTATTCTCAAAGCCAGGGAGGATTGAAAGAAGCACACAGTGCAGGCAGGCCTAAAGGCAGGAAGGTCTCTGCATCCTTCAGCACCTTGCCAAGAGAGATGCTGTGCCTCGTTATTCACCGGTAATATCCCAGGACTCTGAGCACCTTTTTGCTTTTAAAAAGCCCCAGTGAAAGTTCTCACTTTGCTATGCAGGTACAAAAGTTGCCTTTTGGAAGTCAGATGCAAAAGCCCTGCAATGTCTCACCCACAAGTCAACTCTGTGCTGGGAGGGAGATGCAGTGACAGCAAATAGAGCTGGGCAGAAGAGAATGACAGAGCCCAGAGTCATCACTAACTTAGCAACAACAATTCCCTGTGTGCCTGGAGTTACTCTCATCACTTCTAAATCTTTAAAAATTAATCTCTTTCTTTGCACATAAATAATTCACCCAGAGACTGATTTACTGTACAGCTGTCAATGGATCTACAGTGCTCCCATGCTTTGCCTATTAAAACAATTCCAGTTGCCACTAAGGACATAAGAAAGGATGACTGTTTCCAAATTGCTTTCCAAAGAAGTGGAAGCTGTCATAATATTTAACCTTTCCTCTATTCTCCCACCGACATGCACCCCTCCCCACCCCACCCCGCCGCTGGTTCCCACACCCCAGATATGAAAGCAGATAAGAAGGGGGCCCCCCCTCGCTGCTTCCTGATGGTGAGTCAGGGCTCTGAGTCAGCCTTTGTGTCCCAGCGAACCTGGAAGGCTTTGAAACCCGCTGTTGATTTTGGCAAAACTACCTCTTCTCGCTTTGAGGGTGAAACGATTTACACACATCATTTTTAGTCTGAAAATAGCGCTGAGATGCAAACAGCAAGAGTATGGCCAAATATTTTCTTGTCCTTGTGCTGCAGAAGGAGAACCCTCCCTGTCCTGGGGCACAGCTGCACTAAAGTGAGCCACAAAATACCAGCTTAAACCCTGGTGATTCGAGGAGGATGCACTCAGGGCTCCTCTTTTATGCTCAGAAGGTACCACTATTCATGACTTTGGACACAACCACCTCTAGAGCAGCTGGTCGCCTTGCAGAGATGACCAAGAAAGGTGTTGTCAGCTGCTGGGTCACTGTCTTCTTCTCACAGTCAGGTGAGCTGAAGCCAAACAGTACCAATTCCAGTCCTGACGTGAGTGAGCCAAGCTCCTTCCTCCTCTGTGTGCATTCCTTCCGCAGTCAGGCCAGTCTTCAGCAGCTCATGTTAGGGGGCTTTGCACCAGGACATGCAGACAGGAGAAGTCTTTTCATAAACAGGAGTTTGCCCCAGCTCAGTCGAGACATGCCAGTAATGAGGGGAGTTCTGGCAAAGACACCTCTCAAGAATCCCTGTGTGTCTCTGCCTAGCCCTTCTCTGTCTCCACAGATCTGCACTTTGTAGTTATATAGAAAAAATCCTGCCATTCTTGGTGGAGAAAAGCTGCCGTATTTTTATTAACGTGTTTGAACATTACATCAGCTGCTCATCTCAAAGATTCATCCACTTCTGTGCCTACTTCTGTATCTGTTTTACAAAGCCTTTAATTAAATTAATTACACTTTAACATACATATTTTAATTTCCTTTTGCAATCCTATTTCAGACATCTTTTGATCTCTCATTGTAATTCCAAACTGCATTCCTTCCCTTCATGTCGGTTTGATAAACACCTTTGCTTGGGCCAAATTCATTAGCATTTAAATTATTTTCTCACTCCAGGACTTGTCTACTACCCCTTCTTCCCACAGTATGTCAAGTTAGGCCATTTCTAGGTTAAACCCTAAATTCACTGGAAAGTCTTAAAGCATAAATATGACTGCATAAAGAAAACAAAAAAAAATTATCTGTAAAAAGTACAATTAGTTGCTACACTTCCTTTCAGAGTATAGCTATTGTTAAAGAAATTATTTCAAAGAAATTAGATTTAATACTCTTTAATAGGGGTTTTTCATGATAAGGCAAAGAAACCTGAAACATGCCAAAACAGGTAAAATTTCAGCTGTCACAGCAGTTTAAGTTTGCTTCAATGAGTTTTGAGAAAGGATAATCCTTATGTGCTAAAACTTAGGACAGATTTTAACCTTAATGTTTAATTTAACTTTGAGTGTGAAAAACAGCGGCAGTACTCTTCTCTCTACACATCACTGTGAAACAGTTTATTTAAAAATAATCTACCAAAAAACAGCACTACAAAGCACTTTTAACTACTTTTTAAATTCTACATGTATTTATTCGAAAATTTGGCTACTTTTTAAAATGGCTACACACTTTAAAAGCCAAAGTAAAATGTTTCAGCTAACCAGAGATGTCCTTTCCTCTTCCACAAGTCTGGCCCACCAATCTAAGCAAAAAAAACCCCAAAAAAACAACAATTCGCTCAGCTCTGTACATAAACAACTCCAGCAATTTATCATGCATCAGATCCTAAAAATTCAGGTACATGTTTCTGAGTTGGGAGATTCACCTAAAAGTACATTTGCAATACTTTTAAGCTTTATTTTCATTGACTAAAGGACATACTTCACCATGGGGAGAAAAAAAATGGGTGTTAAAACTCCAGCTCTTCTGTAAGACTGCGGAGAAAGTCCTTGGTTTTCACATCAGGTGAATTCAAGGGTACAGGAGGGATAAGGGTCAGACCTAGTGATGGCAGGCTAAAAGCTTCCCATGCTTTTACTTATCTCTGTATTTAATAAAGAAAGTCTACATGCAATATTCTCATCGTGGAGGGTAGAAGTAACAGCAGTTCACACCTTTACCTGACTAGAAACAGCTCCATTAAACCACTTCAGTGCCTCTGCTGACAAATTCACTTAGAACCTAAGTTGCTATTTTAGCTGAATTCACTTCCAAGCCAAAGACAGGCCACTTATGTTTACATTAATCAAAATTAGCTCCTGATGGGCATTATATAAGCAACACTAAAACACAAACATTGTACAACTGGCTTTCCCAGGCAGACAAGTTTTTATCTTACGAACTTGTTCCTTATCTAGGAGGACTTTTTTTTTAGCATGAACCTCTCCTACATGCCTTCAAAATGCACCTGCTTTCCTCACTGCCAGTACTGTGTGAGCACTGTGAACATTGCACCACCCCTGTACCCTCTCCTGACATCAGCAGCATCTCAAACTGGTGCATCTGAACCCCTCGAGGATAAACAAACAGCAGGATCTGCTGTTACAGGTCTGGGGCTGCAATCACTCTCAAATACAATTGCAGCAGAAATCCTGTTCTTCTGCAGGGCTTTTCCAATTTGTATCTCTAAAATACTTGAAGTAATTCCCCATGTGAAACGGATGCAGGGCAGCAAACAGAACATAAGGCAATTCTTTGAGGTCCTCATAGCTATTTGTAGACTGAAATAGGACGTAAAAGCAACACAGGTGCGACCAGAAGAAATAAACCATCACTTCCCACAACAAACAAGTTCTTTTCAGTTTGGCCTGGTACATCCAATCCTCCTTTCCTAATGCTCTATGCAGGTTGCAAAAGTCTTACCGAGACCCAGCATATCTGATTTCACACAGGCACCTGTAAATGTAGGGCACTGATATTGGGTATCTGTTCTACTTCAGCAGTTTCAACTAACTCCAAAAAGCTTATTTGGAGCCTGACATTTCCTATACAAACAGGACAAAAACAAACTGAGCAGGATACTGGTGCTTCTTTCTATGAAAATGACCCACCATGGACTCGTATATGGTCCAACATGTAATCATATAAATCCAGATTTCATCTGAAAACAATGATATGCTTTTAAATTAACTGGGCTCTTAAAGTCTAACTAAAATGACTCTGATGTTAAATTTTGATACAGAAAGTGGGGAAACAAATGGAAAAAACAACTGGAAGACTATTCAAAAATAGGAAAAAGAACCAAAAATAGTGAATAAAAAATCACATTGGAAGGGAAGAATGCCAAAACTGGAGGCTGTCACAATAGGGAATTTCCCTAATGATAATGAATGCAAGAATGAGCTAGTAAGCAACATCAACAAAAGTCAAGGTGACTTCTTGTGAGCTTGAGATTCTCACACTTCTGCCCAATGAAAGATTGTGATTGGCAGAGCCCCAGGGCCACCTCAGAGGTTTTAGGCTTTTGAGACCAAACCTCCTACTGAGTACTTGCACATAAATACAGAGCATACCCCAAAACTGAAGGTCCTCTCAGTTACCCCTGAGGAAACCTGCCTCACACCTACCCCTCAAAATACTTCACATTTAACCCAAGATATGTAGATAAGATAATATAGATATATAAGATAACATAAGATATAGATATATAAGATAATGTATCTTATAGATATATAAGATAATGTGAAGTGCTTAGCTAGAAATACTTAAATTGCTTGGAAAAGACAAGCAGAGTTCCCTACACTGCAGGCAGAGAGGGGAGTTGCTTTTGCAAGAGGTATCCCAGAATATCTATGACCCCTCAGATCTATGACCCCTCAGCCTGGCTATATTCAATGAAGGAGCACAGAGGGAAGACAACTCATGGATAAGTAAAAGAGGCACAGTAATAAAGACAGACATGGTTTTCCCAGCTCTCACTTCTCCTGCAGGAAAAAATACAAGTGGTATGGAAAGTGCCTTATTTTATACTTCTAAATACCCAAAGTGACTTTGCAGACTGTGGCTAGCATTGTCTGAAGATGCTGTTTACTTCATTTTCACAGGATTGTCGTGTTAGCAAACATCTCTTCCGAGTCCAAAAAGCACCTGTGTCAAGACAGTTCCCCCGTGCCAGTGAGCAACACTTAATATCATGGCATACTACTGCTGTGTAACTCGCACCCACCAGCTTCTCATATCTTTTGCACCAAAACGTCAGAAATCCTCTTTTGTGGCCAGAGTCCATAAGCTCTTGGTGTCATTAAAACACAGCAATTATCACTGATAGGCTCTGGCACAGATTCTTAATTTACTGTGGGAAGGTAAGTCTTTACGAAAAACATTCTTCTGCTGTGATATGAAAGTTTCGTATCTTTAAAAAAACAAAAATCTGAGCAGAAATAAGACCTACACCCATTCGTTCATAACTTTCCCTCCATTATTTGCTGTATTCCATTGTTCACAAACAATAGAGATGCTTACAAATATATTTTTATGCAAGCTCTTTGTGATTAAAATAACTCCTTTCTCAATTCACAATGAAGGGCATCAGGATTCTTGCTTCTCCTTCCAAACAAACATCCATGTATTTAAGCAGGTCTCGCTGCCCCACTGTCTTCCTCCCTCTAAACACTGACACAGATGGAGATAACGGAGCTGAAGGAATGAGCTCGCTGCTTTGTGTGCCCACACAGCCAAAATGAAAAGTAGGCTGTTTGATGCTGAGGGTGAATTGAACTGATCCAGGCACTCCTTTCCAACACTATTATTTGTGACACGCAGTACATGTTACTGACCAGTGAACATACAATAATAACGTAATTAGCTTTCACTTAAACAATTACCTTCTTGTCATTTCTGATCCAAGTTCAGGAAGTGGCACAGACTCAGGAGGGCAAAGGGTTGCAATTAACAGGCCCAGCTCACTGCTAGAACTGCGTTAACCCTCTGCAGGTACATTTTTGGATGCAGCAAGCAGCCAAATACAGCTCATAGCAGCACCCAGAAGAAGACTGCATTTCTACATTCATTAACATTTGTGAAGCTACTCATTAAATCCTGAGTCAAGTGGTGTGAACCAGTCTCATGCTTCAGCAGACAGATGATCCATCAGCTCCTGTTTACTGGGATCATAACACTGCATGGAAATATATTCAATGAAGGACTTCCTTCCCCACCTTGCCAATTCCAGCTTTGCACTGGAGAAAGAGCCATCATCCAGACTGCTCTCATGCAAACACAGCACAACCTAGGACTCACGTGCAGCTATCTCAAATAACTGGCAGCGTGCAGGCCAATTCAGTTCCAAGGCCAAAAAATCCTGGTAAGCTTTCTATTAACAATTTAATTAGCATTTCTGAGTAAGCTTCTCAGGGAAATATCTTATCAGAAAGTTACTCTGCCTTGATGTAGCTGGGGGGGAAAGCCACATCCGTAATTGGTACAAGCATATCAATCACATCTCAACGTATTCAGTCCAGATACTATTATACTAACTTCATAGAAGCTATTTTGATCAGAGAACAGATTAAAATTGTTCTGAGAAAATAATTTCTTGGGACTGACTCAAGAGAAGCATTAGTAACATCCAGAGGATAAAAATCATCCTAGGCCATAGCATACCTTTTGTTTACAGGCATTGTGTTACGAGGCTGAGAGAGCTGGAAACCAGCAGGTTTGGCACAGAAGAGACTTTATGCCTTAACCACAGAAGAGAGGATTGGGAAGGGTCTTTGCAGCTCCTTGTTCAGCAGTGAGAGCACTCACATGGGAAATCCAGAGTCCAAAATAATTCTTCCAGATTCAGAAAGGACACTTCATACCACCAGGGAGAGCACACTGCAAAAAGGTGCTCAAAAGCACATTCCCTCATTCTGCATGTGTTCCCTCATAGATGCTTTCATCCACCAGCCAGGGACCCAGGTTCCTGGGCAGGTTGCACACAAAGGTGGTTTCTAATCCTGCGTGAATCAGATCATCACATCCTTACCAATTCTTTTCATGTTTAGAAACAGCAACAAAAAAAAGTCCTCCCAGACCCTTTTCTAAATCCCTGTTTCCCCACCTATAATCACTTACTCAGAAGAGTACACTAGTGACAGCTCTTTGGCAACTCAAAAGATGAAATTATGGTTGAATTGAAGAATTACAGTTCCTAACTTCCCCCTTTTCTACTGTAGAGCCAAAGTCCCCATTGTTTTAATTTAGAGGAGAGATTAGTACCAACTATGTTTTGCCTCTTATCTTTACTAAACAAAAAAGTTATATAATGTTTCAGGAAATGAATTCAAGTGAATACAACCATCTTTTTTACAGTACTAAATGCTTAAAAAAGAATCTGGTTTGTCCATTCTGGCAGCTTATGTTTATTCAAGACAGACAAGGCACAGGCAGTAAAAAAGCAAAAAAAAAAATCCCTGAGCTGTAGTACCAAAAGGCCAGTTGAAGGTTAAAAGTCACTTTCTTGTCTAAAATTCCTATAGCTCTGTAAAACTGCAAAAGCAGGTGTCACTTAGGATAGCAGCAATTTTTGTGATAACACTGGTCTACTGCCATGTCTGAGGAGATGTTCACAAATTCATCATTTAGAGACAGAATTACTATTTCACAGGCATATTAAGGACAATGTTAGGAGCACAAGTAATCTAAAAAAGAATACTGATATACATAACACAAATAGATCCTGCCATAGGGAAGATCTCAGGGTGTTTCAGGATGTATGACTAAGAGGCAAGATAGAAGAAAAGGCAGCTAAAGGGAGCACAATGAGAGCGTGCCATACCATTGTTTTGAAATTAATGTTTATCAGTTTTCCATGAATCACCAACTGCACTTTAAATATCAGTGCCTGTATTCTTCAAGAGACTATAAATACACCCAGTTTTATTTGCCTGTTCCAGAGAAAGCTGTGAAAAGGGTGACTTCTGTTCCTAATATATAGCAATGAGGGAGAGTTGTCACAGGACTGCAAGAAAAGGTTTTCCTTTTTGAGATGTGAATGACAAAATACTGCTGTACACTGTCACATCCCTTTCTGTTGGACAAGAGCCTTATCAATCTGTTCGATAATAACACTCTTTTTTTTTTTGACTAGACTTTTTTCCTTTTAATGATGCTAGTCTACAATACAACACTCGGGTTATATTGGTTTCTGCTTTGTAACACTTGGTTACCTTGGAAGTTTAAATCTGCAAAAATCCATTTCAGCTAGTGGAGCTTTAAACCCTTTTGCTGGCTTTTACCAAACATCAGGTGTATTGTGCTTATAGCTATGCTCATGTGTTTCCTCCAAGTGAGCAAAGTAACAGTTGAGCAGCTTGTGCACAATTACACAGCAGAACCAAGCAAGTGATCAATCCTTTCCTACACAACTTCTCGCAGGGTTAAGGAGTGGGAAGAGTCAAACTACTGAGCAGCATAAATGCAGAGGAGCTGCTAAAGAGCAGACTTCTGTCTCAAGCACCAGGACCACTCACTCCCTTCCAAACTTTAAAGAAAACACAGAAACTCTAAGGTTTGATATTCACTAAGATGCCTTTCCCTTGCAGTGTGATGAACCTGAAATCCACACATCAACTGTCTTATTTAAAGTTATCCAAGGATTTGGACTAACGTTTCTTTGTCAAACTTTTAAGCAGAAAGCAAACAGTTCTGTGCACAAAAGAGCACAGATAAGGAGCCTGTACATCCCAGTCCTGATAACAGGAAAAATTAAGAGCAGAGAAAATAGACATGGAAAATAGAAATGCATTTCTGCTGCTGTCTAAGGTCTACTGATAGGTTTGTCTGTTTTCTAAGCACTGTGAAGTGACCCTTAGTGTATTTCCCTAGTCAACCTGGCATATCATAGAGCAAATCAATAACACCACTGCACTGCAATTGTTTGATGCAGGTCAGATCTTCAAAAACCTGGAGGATACTTTGAACAGTGATGAAAGAATGCTGTGCCAGCCTGTGCTCCATGTGCTGTGTAGGGGACAGGCACTGGAATCTAGGTGGAAATGAATAAGGAGTTACAAGAAAATCCTACTGAATTGTAGACGTTTCTCTTCCATGGATCAATACAATTTGCAAGGAATCAAAGGTTTTGAAGAAAAGCAACGTACCATGTGCATACCTCTGAAAAGAGCAAGGTGGTAGTTGTATAATACACATTCCTAAAAGGCTCAAAGGAAAAAAAAACTTCAAAGGAAATATTTATGCATTTCCTTTTAGATTACTTTATGGGGAAAAATAGGTTATTAAATATTTTATAGTTGTGTTCCGTACCAAGCTCTATCTGTTTAGAGTTATATTATGCCTAAAGTCTTTTCAAGGGTTGCTGTATTTGTAATAAGAATGGTAACTTGACAGTATAACTGCTTTTCATAGGAAACCTTTGTGGATTAAGGTGGACTCCCGAGCACAGACCAAATGCCAACGCTTTCAGGCCGCAGCTGTCCCTGTTCCAAGAGACAAAGCACATGGATACCTTTCCTTCCCACTGTGGCTGCTGGAAAGTTGTGGGGATTCTGCATTAGTCAGCACAAGTAGAACTTGTTTTTCTCATTAATTGAACCAGCAGGGTATATAATAAACAGCTGCCTCAGAGGAAATAGGCATGAGACGGGATAATACAAAAGGGGAGCCCAGCATAATGAATACAGTGGTTCTGTTTCACCATGTTCATTCTCTTGCTGGCATTTGTGAACAGAAATAAAAATCTCAGTATGCATACAATCACTGACAGACTGGTGGGCTCCAATATTTCCAAGGCACATTATTTAGCCCACGGATGAATACTGAATGTATGTTCCTGTCCCCGAACTTTGCAGTCTCAGTGTAAAATCTGAGGCTATTGTTCAAGTACAGCCTTTGAGAGGGAGTTTCTAAGCTTAAAGCAAGGACACAGATTCTGCCCAGAGATCTGCTTGAGCAGGGGTGTGCAGTCATGGTCCCTAAAGAGAAACACCCAAGTACAGACACAAGGTAAAGGGAAAGATCTTCTTTCAGAGTTATCTGCTTTAACAGTAATATAGTTTCCCCATTTCAGGAAAGAGAACATTTATTACCCAAAACAGCTTAGAGATTAAATGAACTGAAATACCCTCCTACCTTTGTTGTTTGTTTTCTTCCCTTTACTTCAGCTGCCCTACTATAAGAACTGCTGGAAATGGCAGGTCCTGTTTCATATGCATATATACTGCTATAAACAGTGATATAAAATCCAGGCCCCTCACCCTACATGCAAGGACTTTTTCCTTCCTTTGAAATGAAAACTTCCAAAATAAATCCTAATGGGGAAAAAAAACCCCATAACTCTCTCCTGGGAACCACAGAGTCTGCTTACATCTGAGAGTCAAACACCAAATGCATTTTGTTGATGGAATTACAGTGAAAGCTTCAAAGAGAGGTCTCCAAATTAATTCCAGTGCATTAGGCATCCAAATTCTAATGCAAGCCAAGTGTGCTTTAGCTGTTTCAAATAACACAGTGTAAGTATACAATTCAAGACCTAAAGTGCAAGCTTCGTACCCATAAAGAAAGGGGATTTACTTAGTAAACCAAATTGTGAAGCTGTTCTCTACCTTACAATTTCTTTCCAAAGCATTGGAGAGGTTCAACTTTCCTCCTTGGTAGGGCTGGGGATAGTGCAAAGGCAGAAAACCATTAGGGCTGAGAGCAGCACTCTACAGCATCACCTAAGAAAGGAGCAGTGGTCTCTGGCTGTGCTTAAATAGGGCCCAGGCAGGTCACAGATGAGGCTGAACAAGGTTGTTAAGGTGGAGCAAGGTCTCTGACAGGCACACACAGTTTATGCTTGAAAAAATTACACTTCCAGGCTCCATCTTTCCAGTTTTTTGGGGTATTTTCCTTGCTAATGTAGATGAGCTGCTTGCCTTACCATGGCAATAAAAGTCACTAAGAGGGAAGCTTTCAACCAGGCCAGAATGTTTTAGAAGCCTGAATACTCAGTCAGTGAAAGTTGTATTCTTAAATATATCACTTCTGGACTTGCATAAATCTCATCCAGAGTGGAAAAGATTTCTAGAAAGGGGGGTGAGAGGAAGGAGCCTTAAGACTGTTTCTCTTCCCAGTGAAATCCCTCTGTCCTCTCTTGAGAACTCCCAGATCCTATGCCAGTTAAATGAACCAAGCTGAGTGCACATGAACAGGCCGTACATACATCAGCAGGGCCACAGCAGCCAGGAAGAATGACAATGAAACGGCAGAAGAATTGGGAGGGAGTACCTTAAAGCAGGGAGGAAGAAGCCTTGCTCTGTGGAGAGTGACTGTGCACGACAGAGCAGCCCTGTGCCCCTCTGGCTGCTGGCTTTGTCCTGCAGCTGGGCCACGGGGGCTTTGCTGGGCACAGCCCCGAGCTCGTGTGGCCAGGAGAGCCCTGGGGCTGCCTCCTGCAATGTGAGGCCTTCCTGGCCACAGTGTCCTTTGTCCTGCTAAAAGAAGCTGTGCTGTCTCTTTTTCAAACTGTCCCTCTGTCACTATGTTATTAAAATAATATCAGTGTCCCTTCAGTCTATGGGTCAGTGGTTAAATCTGCTGTCAATTAGCAATCAAAATGTGAATGAAATGAAGAAAACATGGTCTAACTTCATCAGTGTTGTTTTTCTCTTCTTCCCCCAGATAATAATACCTTAAAATAGAATGCCTTATTAACCACAGACCTGAAGGTTAATAAGTACATCAACAAAACAAATGTAGTAAATTAAAACAATGCATTAACATTCATTAGTATTTCACTGTTGATTCCCAAACATGCTGCTATTGCTATTGTGCTATTATCAGGCAATAATTGTTATGTCAAAAGATAGGACCCATATGGTTCAACGAGATCCTCTGGGAGCTTCTGCTGTATGAAAGTCAATCAAAAATACGATTCTATAAGGAAAGATGTGGACACAGGAGAGTTGCTGTCAACTCATGTGAGGGGCTCAAGTGACTGTTTTAAATAAAAGTTTTTAAATCTAGGGGGAAAAAAGTGAGAGTCAGAAAAGCAGCAGTAAAGTCAATAGGGTTTTTCACCGTATGTAAAACTCAAATGCCAGTCTTTGCCAGACTGGATCCTGTTATCCCAGCAATAGAAAATACCCTCTAACACTTCAGGAAAATTCAAACTTTGTATATATTTTCCTACCCATAATAACAGATTCAGGTGAGCTAAACCAGGCTGCTTTGAACAGCACTCATCCTCTGAAATACCCACTATTTTTAGCCTGAATAAATAGAAGGTGGCTAACATAATGCACTGAAGATCCCAGCTGATGTTGTCTGCCATCCAACATCAAATCCTGTCTTACAACTCAGGTCCTCGTGGTAAACAATTAATCCACATAATTAATTTCTAACATGCCATAGCATAGGAGACGGACAATTATCTTGGCTGCCTCTTCTCCTTCAGCTGCCCTCGTCCTCACGTATGTCCTGGCCATCCTGCTGGAAGGAGTCAGGACAAGACAATGGTATTGTGCCTTGGGTTTCAGTGCCATCTGAGGTTCACCTGGGACCAGCATGCTCCAAAAGTGCTTTTGTGGTTTGTTCCCTGCACAGCTGGGGCACCTGGTTGTGGCAACCCCATCTTCACAGTTGTCATTTGCCTTGTTCTCTCTGCAGCCTCACCATCTTCCTCTTATCCTGCAGCTTTGCCTCCTCACCTTTCCTTCTGGAGCTTTTCCCTGCACCCAGGAGCAGAGCCAGGGGGTGGCTGCCTGGCTCTGCCTTCCCATGCTTCCAGCCGAGCTGCAGCCTGTGCAGCTTCCAGCAGCCACCAGTGTCACCTCTGGCTGACTCGTGCTCCCAGAGAGGGCTTGTTCATGCCACTGCTGGTGATTCACAGGGTTTGGGGGGCCCTACAAATGAACAGAAGCCGTAACTGTAGGGTCTTGGAACAGCCCTCGGATTACATCACCGTGTTTGCACTTTTATGTCTCCTTCACAAGTTCATTATAAATTTCTGTGTGCTCCTGGGGTCACTGTTGTAATAGCACGAGTTGTTGTGCCCAGCTCTATCTCGCTGTTCTATCTGGCAGTTTGTATTTACCAGGCACACATGGGCTGGGAAGGGTTGCGTAAGCTGGTTTCTATGGCAGGTTTCTATTCACCATCTGCTTGACTGAAAAAATATCTTTTTCAGTTAGCACACTGGGTCTGGTGTTTGCATCTTTTGTTTCCTTCCAGATGCAATCTCAGAAGCACAGGAGGGGCTGTGAGGCTTTGGAGGGGAGGAAAGGCCTTTTGAAACAGCTCTTTTACCCAGCTAAAAAACACATTATCCCTGCTTGGACACTGTAGGAAACGTAATGTCCTGAAAAGCAACTTTCCCTGTACCCAGCTACTTTCCATGGCACTGCTTTATCATAAAGCAGATAAGACTGCAAGCCTCTTTCTATATATACCTTCATCCTGTTTCTTGGCTGTTTTCCTAAGGAAACCAGGATCTGTGCTCACCATCACCTTGTTCCCCTCCTTCCCCAGCTGCTCTTGAGCCTCTGACTTATTTCTGCCCCATTTAGAAGAGAAGACATAAAAATAAGTTCCCGCATTTCACGGGAAAGGGGAGAGGCCTATTAACGACCTCAACAGGACATGGTAGAGTAAGAGTCCACCCCTTGCCAGAAACTCAGGAGTCTACTCTGGAGAGGGATGTTTTGAATGCCCTGTTCATGAAAAATTGTTTTAAATGGAACTTGCAGCTCAGTAGACACAAATACATACAAGTAAATCCATTGGAAGCTGCTTACAGGACAGCTCTTTTCCAGCAAGTCTCTCTGGCTAAGAATAACAAGCAGAAGCAGGGACTGGACAAGCAGAGCCTCCCTAGAAGGGCCAGCAGCAAGAGCAGCACAAGTGATGTGTGGTGAGGTGTATTTCTGGATGACACAAACCCAGAGTCCTCAGGAGGAAAAGCTTCTGTTTTGCACAGCGACTTGAGGAAAGGCAGGCTGTAAGATCACAGGTGAACAGCCAGAGGAGCTGAGGTCAGGCACACATCATGTAAGTCCCCCAAGCAGTCCCAGGCCTGGGATTCATCCAACACCACGGATATTGCCACACAAGGGGGACGAGGAGAAGCAAGGCTGCCGATTCACGCTGGTGAGAGTTTCTGAGAGCAGCCTCCCGATGGCCAGGCTGCACGAAACAGGGTGTGCACACTGCCACAGCCCCCTGCTCCGGCAGCACTGGGTGTTCTCCACACACCACCTCTTCCTCCCATTCAGCCTGGGGAATGCATTGCCATGCACTGCCTGGCAGCCTGCCACTGGCACAGGGGAGCTGGCAGCTTTGTCAGCCCAGCTGCCAGAGGAGAAAGCTAAACCATGCCCCAGACGTGTTTTCTGGGAGAGAGTGGGACAGCTGTGGGGAGGAGAGGTGTACCAGTCACAGTTCCCCATGGTGGCCCAGGTGTTGGCCCAGCAGACGTCACCTGGAAGGTGACCCCCAAGGTGATGCACAAAACGTTTCTGAGACCCAAGTTATCCCCTACATGAGCCAGCCTGGGTGCCCCTATGCCCTTTGGCTGTTCACAGGCTGTAAGGCAGCCTCAGCTGTTCTTGAGCACATCCCACTGGCAGCTGTAATTCACTGCCATAAGTTCTTAGGGACAGATGGATCAAAATGTATTTTCTTCTTATATGCTGTTCCCTCAGTCATGGCTCACTGTTATCTCATTTTGCTGGGAGAAATATTATATGCTTCAGGAACAGCATAGATAAAAGGCTGAACCTTTTATTTTCAAGCTATAATAAACTAAACTTTTAGAGGAGGAAAGCCAAAGGCAGCACCTACTCTCATGGTGTATGGTTTTAAAGCGGAGCAGGCATACACCTCCTGCAGGATGTGTAGCCCAAAATTTGCTTTGAGGGTTATAGCTCGTTTACAAGATTCAGCAAGAGTGCAAAGCACAAAATAAAGCAGCTGGTCACAATTCCTTTGTGCACTTTAGCAGCCTGCAAATGAGATCTACCATTTATAAGTATTTATAAAGCAAAAATAATCAAAACAACTTTCAAAGGAAAGTTTTCTGTTGAAAACTCCTGACAGCTCATCAGCAGCACTCAGACTGCTCTGTGTCTCACAGGCTGCCACTCACTGAAGCTATAATATCACCTACCTCAGGAAGTCAGGTTTTAGGTTATAGTTACACAGACAAGACAAAAGAAGGTTTTTAAAAAAGGTGAAATGGGAAAAATACTGGTGCTGCAGTTAATAGACTAATGCTCTGCAGAGATTCCCATCTGCCTTGGCACGGTCTGGAGGAGGCAAACATTGTAATCTGAGCCATACATACTTTAGTCAACTGCTTTACTTCCAGCTCTGGTTGGGAGCATTGTACTCTGTATGAAGCAATAAGAGTGAAGTCTTGAGGACCAGGACATTTTAACACCATATTTCTATGTACTTATGTGGAATAATTTATTAAAATCAGTTCTGCTGTTGATATGCGCTGAGGTTGTTGGCCACTGAATGAATCATGGGGATAGGACAGAAATTACCTTTAAAAAAAAAAAAAAAACAAAACAAACAATAAACCACCACTAGCATGAAAAAAAGACCTTATATCCCACAGCTATTCATTTTGCAAGAGTAAGAAGCTAGACATGCAATCACAGTGAGGGTCTGTCAGTCAGCAGCTGCCAGAGTTGCTCCAACAACAGAGGGGGTCTCCTACACATCCATCCAGGCACAGGACCTCCTACAGCATTTTGTTACATCTTTCATGGAAAGCTTGGAATGAAGTGGAATCACGGATGTTGTGCTTGGGCAGGGGGATCCCAACCCAGAGAGAGTTAGGTGCTGGTTTTGGGCCGCAGTGCCCAGGCTTGAAGAAGGTCTGGAAAGGAGGGTTTGGATATAGCTGTTCTTCCTGGGAAGATCATGCCACTGTATCCATCAGCTGCCAGCCATAAAAGCTTCCTCAGGGAGTTTTAATTTTGGCTCTGAATTGGATTATCCAATTCCCACTGTCTCCTGTATACAGTCTATGTATTAGAACATCTGTCACAGAAGAAGATTTAGTTCTTCACTGTCAGTTTCTGCTTTGTGAGTTAGCTGGGTGCTAACACCAGTTTTCTTTCAATTCTGCAGAAAGACTTGCACCATAATAATACTAAAATTATTTGTATATAGAATATTACAGTGAGGTTCATGCTGAGGTCCTTCTCAGACTCTTTCTTGTGCATCTGTATTTAAATCTGAGTGCATACATTTTATATTCAGTAATTAGTAAATGGCGGTTTAAGGCAAGTTTTTCTTCATTCATGATGAATCATACCTTTTGATACAGAGGTCTTATTCAAAATGGGTTGAATCATTTTGGTTTTGCTATCTCAAATCTTTGTTTTCTAATGAAGTTCTGGTTTTGATATGGTTTTCATGTTCTCAATTCTAAAAGCATGCAATCTTTCCCAAAGATTACTTTCTTCCCCGATATTTTTAATAATTAATTCAGTGATATGAGTAGTAGTGTGTACAAAACAAGATAAACACACAACCTGCCTGCACCCAAACCCAGGTGGAGGTGCAAGCTGTCTCCAGAGCATCCCCAGCCAAGACAGAGAGTAACAGCACCAGGAAAATGCAGAAGCACCTTGGCCATCTCAGGGCTCTTGCTGAGCAAGATCCTGGCAACATCCGCTTTTATTGTCTGCTGAGTTGCTTGATTTGGGATAAGATAGGTATGCACAGGGTACAGGGTGTACAAATAACTATTGCTTGCTTTTCTTCATGATATTTGTGGCTTTGGTTTCCTTTGCAAAGTCCGGATTGCATCCAACTCTGGAATAGAAAAACCACCCTGAGAACGTCAGGGAGCGTCAATGTCAAATCGACTGGCCAGACTAAATAAGACAATCCTGAAAACAAGAAAGAAATACTTATGTGCTTGTGCTTAACAGGTGTATGTATCTCTGTGAATAAAAATAGAAAGTAAATTTAAAAACTCAAAGCACTTCTTCTGGGAAAAGTATTGAAATTAATTCTGGAAACATGTTCTTAGAGAATAGTGATCAAATCCTCCTAGAGTTTTCCCATGACATGGGAAGGGAGTTTCAGCAGGAGTAACAGGATATACCAGTGCATCTGTAAATATGCATCTGTAAATTAATGATCTACGAGTTACCAGGTACATTGAAATAAAAGAGCTCAAGCAATGTTTGGTGTTGGTTTTAAAGCAGATTTAAAATAAAATGGAGCACGATTCTGAAGAAGAGTCCAGCAAAACCATTTCAATATGTCAGACAAACTAGGTTTTACTCTGTCACTTCCCAGAAGAGTCAGAGTTTCTCTATAATTTCCAGGGGAAAATCACATGTAATATAATCCTTTGGTAAAAAGGACAAACCTCACAGTACAAAGGAACACAAACTTTATTCCCTAGGTGAAGATCAAAGAAAAATTCTTCTCTTAGAAGACATATCCAATCTTCAGATATTAACAGAAAGAGGGAATAACAGCTACAATAAAAGTAAACCAAGAAAACAAATAAAGGTACAAACATGTTTTTCTTCTGGGGAAAAAAAAAAGTAAAATTCTGTTCAAAGAATGAAGGGAACTTCAAGCCTTTTTTTGACCTTTTTTTTTTCCTTTTTAAGCTTGAGTAAGTGGTATAAGTTCTAATTTCTCCCATTCATAATTTGACAATGAGCATCTCTTTTTTTCCCCTGCTAGCATATAATTCCCTCTTTCTGCTTCAAATCCAAAGTCCACACATATAAAATGAGCCTCTGTGAAGGAGCAGAATGTGACAAGCAGCTCACTTTTACCTATCAAGACCAATGATATATGAAGCTCGCATGTTAAAAAGCATTAAAACGTGTCCAAAACCAAAACTGATCTTACCATATGTTTTGAGGCTTTCACCACACAGAACCACAAAGTAGGAACATATTTTCCTGCCTAAGGAGACAGTTTTTCCACATCAGCTTAGTGCCTCTGTTGTTTCAGCAGAAGCACATTCATTGTGCTCCTTAACCTTATTTTTTCCATGCAAATGTGTTCACTGCAGTTTGTCAGCTACAGCATTGTTTTTTGTAGCCTGAAACCTGAGCGCTTCCCAGGAAGCCCGTAATAGCTGTCATGCTCTAGGTCATGCTTATCATGTGTGAACCACCATTTCTTTGGGTCTTTAATACTGATTAACCAACCTAATAATAAATTAGATTCAGAGGAAAATCTTTGGGGAGGAAAGAACAGATTCAATTTAATTACAACAACACATCTTGATTATTCCTTGTATTAATACTAAGATTCTGCACTTAAACAAGTAACCTTTGTCCTAATAATAAAGGTCATTTGTCCCTATGGGTTATTTCCTGCCTGAAACAGAGTCTGGAGCTGTGCAAAGGTGGTAACCTGAGCCAGAGGGAGTGGGAGCAGAGACAGCTTCTCATCATAGCCATGCAGGAATGCACCTCCTTCCCAACAGAAAAACCTTGCTGGGATCATGCCAGGATCACCTGCAGTGTCTTCCTTAATGCCGTGAGCACCTGTAAGGACTCTTGGGGGGAAAGCCAGTGGGCATGCCAAGCTTCTGGGCTGCCAGGAGGAAAACCTGGAGAGTTACAGAGCAAAGCAATGGAGCAGGACATGTGTGCAGCTCCTGTTGCCTCCTACAGTTCCTCTGGCACCTGTGGACTTACAGATGAACCCCACAGAAATGCTGGAACAAGCCAAAATTGCAGTTGCACTGCCCACTGGCATACACAACTATTTCTGGCCTCTCAGACTGGAACACCCAAATGCCACGTGCCTGCCTCCCTCTTTACTCAGGCAAGGATCCCGTGTGGGAGATGTGCGTGTGAGACACACCAAAGCATTTGAGGCATTCCCATAAAGCCTACACTGGTATTCACAGACAGCTGGGCAGACTCCAGCTATCCTTGCTCCTTCGTGAAGAGGAGGGACTGCATGGTCTCTCAAGGCCCTTTTTGGAGCTTCCCCTCTGTGCTGTTGCTTATAATTACTGATACCTGTAATTACTGGACCTTGCCTGTATTTGCACTTTTTCACTTGAAATGGTGCTTCTGTATTTGGAAAGGAAACTGCACTATAAAGGCAGGTGGTGTTGTTGTTAATCCAGTTTTTATTATTAACTTAAGAACTGCTGTCAAACAGGTTGTAGTTCCTCAGGAATGTGAATAAAGCTTTTTCTCTGGGATTTCGATGGCTCAAGAGTATCTGCAAATGGAGGAGAGGAGTAAACCAGTCACAGCAGAGAAACAGCAGCAGAAAAATATGAACCGATTAACTGCAGCACCACCAAGTGTCAGCATTGAAAACACCACATATCAGGAAAATATCCAATTTCTAAAGGAATTGCAAGAGCAAATGTTTTTAAAAACCAACTTGTTAGCATCTAAATAAAAACAGTTTAATTTGAAAACTTTTGAAAATCTGTCAGGGTCTAAGAAACCTGTAAGCCCTCTTCCAAGTGTCCAGATCTATTATGTTCTGTCAAGCGAATATTAGTATTTTCAGAAAATAAAATATATTTCCAATTAACAAGGGAATAATTTAAATAGAAATTTAGATTTAAAACTTCTCAACAAGTTAAATGGGTTCATGTTTGTTAACTACACACACACAAGCACACCCCCAACTACTCAGCCACTGTTTCACACTTCAATGAGTGCAGGAGTCACTGCTTTCAGCACGGGTGAGGATGTGCTTCATGTTACAAGGACAGACATTGCACACGGCAACTGCCAATGGAGGCTACTGCAGAGAAAATCTTTCTCTTTTCTAAGTGTGCTGTGCTATCATATGTGCATCAGAGACACAGCTTATAGATATAACTCCTTTCTTGTATGAGAGAACTTCATCGGACTTGCTCGTTGAGTGTCACATCCTCTGGCCACATGGTGACGTGTCGGGGTGTTCCCTCAGGGCTCTGGATCAGAGGAGATGGAGCATGGCCAGCGGCTCCAATGGCGAAGTATCTGCCTCTGCCTGGTCAACAACTGTCAGGGACTGCATATCTGTGACACCAGTGCTTTTATTTTTCAGGGTGTAGTAAGCAAAAAATATGACTGATGGCTTTTTTTGTTTCCAATCATTGTTAGATTCTCAGTCCCTTACTGCTAGCATTTATCTAAGGTGCCTTTACAGACTACCCAGACAAACCAAAGCAGTATCCTGCTACTCCTATGAGCTGGCTTTTCTGATCCAAAATTAAAATCTTCAGCAGGAATGGAGAGACATGGCACTTCTGGTTAAAACGAAGAGATTCTCAAAACCCATCTATTTCCATGGCACATTTTGACAGTAAAGCACTATCTATTTTTTTGTGATTTTCCTTTCCTAGTTTGTCTTGCCTGGCTGCAGCTTCGTGCTGCTGTTCGTGCCAGTGCCAGTACTGCACACTCCCCTGCTGAGCATCTCTTACTTGGCAGAGCGGGAGTAGGGGGAACACCTTGTTACAACGGCTTCCCAGCCAGGCTGGGGACTGCTCTGGCTGCCACAGGAGCACACCCTTGTCCTTCTGATTAATTATGTCACCTTCTGAAATGGGATATAGGCTCCCGAGTCTCTTGTGCAAGTCTGAAAACGCTATCATAGCAAAGATCATGGCTGTGGAAAGGAGAGCACTTAAGACAAAGTCCCATCTCAAAATGCTGTGGCCAAACAAGATGAGCTGGAAACCACTGTACTGAGCACTTTCCTTGGGGTGTCCATCCCATGGATGTCCGCAGGAGCCTAGAAATCTCCATCACCTGCTGATCTTTGCGTGTGTGTACGTGCTTTGCTTTCTGGATGTGGATTCCCCTTCCTGTTTTTCAGAGACGGGTTCAGGCACGGATGTGGCTGCGTGAGGCAGGGAGAAGAGCTCTCTCTCCTTTTACTTTTGATCTTCCTTACCGTAATCATCCTGATCACGATTTGCTTCAAATGCAACCACGTACACGTTCCCTCCTCCAATAAATGCCGGTTTTCTTGGCGATTTGCACAGATGTAAACAGCTGTAATCACATCACTCGTCCTGCTGAGAGCCCGCGGTGAGAAACGGGCGGTGTGCAGCCTCCGCCACGGAGCGCGATGTCAGCGAGCCGTCCCTCGGCTAGCGGCCACCGCGAGCATCATGGAGACCAAGCACCACCTGCTGCCTAAAAAATTAAGCTCTTTAAACCCATAATTACAGATTCCAAGCTAACTGCAACAGGCGTCATCTAATAACCTGCTGAAAGTTTGAAGTAACCGGCAAATTTTAACTTGCTTCTGCAGAATTTCAAACCTTAACACTAGCCCTTACCGAACCCCAGAAATTCCCAGTGAGATTGAAGTATATCACATCTATCAATACTAGCCGTGTGGGGACTCTGAAATGCATAGTACTGCTCTTTACTCTGTAAAAATCTCGAGTCCTTAAACAGATTAAGATAAACTGTTGCTAAAGCGACTCCAAAATTAAAAATATCACTTTAGCTTCTCCTCACTTCAGCTTGGTATTTATCTGTATGGCTACCCAAAACCAGACCTTGACCGTAACTTTCAGGAGAGTTATCCAAAATTTCAGGTGAAACCTTCATTTTGTACCAGCTCTTTCTCCTCTCTGAAGAGACCCTGCAGTCCCCTATAGCCTTCACAAAAGCACAGCAACACTACTCCTACCTGAAAATTAAGAAAAAGGTATCAGATTCACGAGGCCAGTCCCCAAGTGATTTCATGCAACTTTGCCAAACGTTGCAGGAGAGATCCACCTGTAAACCCTACTGTCCTAACTCTTTGTGCTACGTTTACGCTTGGACTTCTAGAAAGCTCAAGATTATTTACAATTCCTGCAAAATAGGAATACAACATTCAAATTCAGCCTTGAACTTGCATCAGAGTATCCTACAGACTGGAGAGAGAAATGTGCTTGGCAGTATTTCACATCCCCTTAATTCTATCTGTAACTGTAAGCCCGTAACAGGGAACACAAGACTTAGGTGGAAGCTAAGAATAAAGGTATTAAATTCTTTTCCTATGTGACTGTTTGGGAGGACATCTCAAGTCACCACAGGAAACTACTGCTGAGATCTAATATTGCAAATCTTGTCCTGAACTACCCTGTTGCTCATGCAGTTTGAATGAGACCACTACATGTTTCCAGACCTTTTCCCCTTACCTCAGGCAGCCTTACCTTACATATAACCGATAAAATGTCTCCAAAATACATTTTCCAAACCCTAAACTGAGTGTCAGCTGTCAGCCTACAGGTGCCTAAACACACCTATGTCTGCTCCAAGTTTGACAAGATATTCACACAGGGCTTTGCAAATGCACCAGAAATCCTGCTGTTTTCCCAGATCCTAAACTGAATCTTAACCTCAACCCCTCCTTCTGTTTTATGAAGCCTCAAATTTTACGAATAAAGTGGTTCTCAGGGTCAGTTTCCTGCTTAGCTGTGAGAAAGTTGCTGAATGTGGGAGGCAAAAGAAGCCCCTGCCCCAAATCTGACTTTCCCAATTCTCTCCATGCTCAAATTTACAGGTTAAAGACCGTCACAAACCCAGTTATTCGGATTTTCTGTAACGTTCTCCAGCCGCGACGCAGTCAGCTGATTGTCGGGGAAGGGCTGCGAGACCCGAAGGGGGAGAGGGGCGGCCGGAGGAGCCTCCCCGGGGCGGCGGGTGCCCCCTGCCCGGGAGGGGGAGCTGCGCGCCCGCTGCTGCCCCGGCTCCTCTCCCGGCTCCTCTCCCGTCCCTCTGCCGGCTCCTCTCCCGTTCCTGTCCCGGCTCCTCTCCCGTCCCTGTCCCGGCTCCGCTCCCGTCCCTCTCCCGGCTCCTCGCCCGTCCCTCTC
>VZRO01004343.1:264699-282038 GCA_013397915.1 Daphoenositta chrysoptera
GGCTGAGGCCGCCGGGAGCGGGCGGCGCGGCCCGGGCGGGCTGGGCTGCCCGCGGCGTGCGGGGACGGGCGGCCAGGGGCTCTCTGGGCACCGCGGGGCACTGGCACCCTAAACCGGGATTACAGCGAAGTGCTCAAAGGCAGGGCTGTCAGGCACGTCTGTCCCCTGAGAGGGTACTTTGCTGACTGAAAAGAAAAAGAAATTGCTCATAAACGCATTGAGTCTCTTGTACCTGTACCAACTCTCTCTAGCAAGAACTTTGTCTTCTTGGTGGGTCATACGGAAAGGACAGAAGGTAGAGAGGATGTTTTTATGGCCTCTTAGCCCCAGGCAGAGCAGTAAGAGGATTTGATTTTGTTTCTGCGGCATCAACTTTTTCTGAGTTATAGTCTTTGGCAGGTACATAAACCAGAGCACATAGAGGAGTATGGTTTTACGGGATGCGCCTGAGTTTTGTGATGAGGCTTCTGTTGCAGGTCGTCGTTGCTCTGTGGCGTTCACACGGCAACGCGCTGAGAAAGTGTGGTTAAAGGATTTGATCAAGTGAAACAAATTATACACAAAAGCTTAAGAAGCAAAGGAATGCTGCTTGAACGTATCCAAATAGGTATTTTTATCCTAGAAACTGTGTAAACATATTCGTAGTTTTGAAACTGCGTACACGCTCCTAAAGGTGCATGTTTATTTCAGTGACCTCCCAGTGTTTACACGAAGGAGAAATCAAAGTTGTATTCAGGAATGCAGTTTCCAGGCAGCGTGTTTGCCTTCTGGGATGGCATGGTGAGCTTGTCCAGGCTTAAAATACCAGGTTTATTTTGTAAGTGTATTGGACAGAACGTAAAAGTTCGTATAGGTAAGATCTCATAGCCAGAGTCAGCATTGACAGAAGCAAAGAAGTAGTCAGGTGCTCACAGATGAAGTTATTATGATTCATTTTCATGTAACCATGTTGGGATACCGGAGCTACCGAAACTGTACAAATACACAGTCATGCCCTGCTATCGACTCCTCTCCTCTGAGTAGTGTAATCGTGTTAATGCATAGCTGCACTCAGACTTAAATACCTGCTTTTCAGCAGGACCGCTGAGTTCTGATCACCCCTGCACCTGGTGTGGGTGCACAGTCCTTCCTCTTGGGGAGCCAGTCTGGGTGCCTTAAGTAACGCTGTTAGTCAGTGCTGAAGGTTCTCTTCCTTCCCATTTGGGATTAACCACAGGTCTCTGTGTAT
Source organism: Daphoenositta chrysoptera (assembly GCA_013397915.1). Taxonomy (NCBI): domain Eukaryota; kingdom Metazoa; phylum Chordata; class Aves; order Passeriformes; genus Daphoenositta; species Daphoenositta chrysoptera. The sequence continues at coordinate 265,928 of VZRO01004343.1, forward strand.
GTGATCTGTAATGGGATTTATTAATTATTTAGTTCTGTGTGTGGAGCTCTAATATGAGTGCAACTCTATGTTCTGCCTCCTTTAATGTAGATTGAATTGCCATATATCAGGAAGTAGGGTCTGTGATTGTCCTATAATTGTCATCACTGAAGGGTTTTAAGTGCAGACAGGAAGAATAAATTTTGGTGTATATTGCTCCATGCTTCCAGAGATGGGGAGTATATTCTGTGGTTTGGGATTTTTGTATGTGTGTGTTTGGCTTTTTTTGTTTTCCTAGGAAAAGTTCATTCCCCTCAGTTGCTACTTTGTATAAGATTTTTTCATGTTCTTGTTACTCATACAGACATCAGAAACTTTTTGTAGTTCCTGAAAGGTAATGAAGTATGCAGTGCCTAAAGTCAGACCTAGAGCAGATGGCAGGACTTCAGGAGTCTTATGGAAAGCTGCACTGACAAGCTGCTGCCAATTGTATCAGGATTTGGGCTTTTACTGCACGTGTATTAAATATATGCTGAAACTTCTTCCTCTGTCATTTTGGTTTTATACTATGTGGCATTGAACTGCCGAATAGTTTCAATTTTGAGAGGCTGCAGTTGCAGCAGTCAAACGTGGATTCTGGAGCTTGAATGTTTTTTATCTTCCTCATTCTTGGCTCCCAGCAGCGTTTACCCTGGGGTGTTCTGTACTGGTGCTGGGAGGAGCCATCTGTGGTAGGGTCTCATTCGTAGACAAGTACAGCAGTGCAGCGTTCAGAGATGGCTAACGGCTCTCTGGACAAGTCTTTCCGCTGGGATTTGGCTTATGCATGCTTTCTCCAACCCAAAAGCATCATAATGTAGTTTGCCTTAGGCTCTAAGAGGTCAGGCCAGGTCTTCACGCTTTGTAAGTGCTGCTGAATATCTCTTGCTTGGACTTGTGTGTGGCAATTCTTCCTGTTTTAGGAAAAGGTCTTTTTTCTACGACAATTGCTACAGTCGGTCAAAATCAGAGAACTATAAGGTAGTTGCTTTCTTCCCTTTTTCCTAACCTCCCGTTCCCTATACCACTCCAAATGAATCCCTGTCTTGCTGAAGTTGTTGTTTGTCATCCACAGCTCTGCAGTTCTGATTGTTTGTTCCTACACACTGTAGTTTGTCTCGCCTTGGCTGCTTCAGATTCTACCAGAGCTCAAAGCTGCAGCTCAAAGTTCCCCAGCAGGTGACATCTGCTGTGCCTCGGCCCGATTGTGTCACAGTGATGTACGTAGAGTTTTGCCCCATTGCACTGTTCCTGTGGGGCCTAGGGCAGCCTGATTATCAGGAGGACTTCCTTCTTTACCCTGTCCTGGATTTCTGCAGCTTCTGTCCCCAAGAGGTTTTTGGCTGCCCATGCTTGCTGATGATTTTTGATGGCTTCCTTTGTTCTTCACTCTCCAGCCAGGTTCTTCCCTCTCAAATAAGCATGACCCATTGTGAATTTTGTGTGTTCTTTATTATAACAAGGCTTTTGGCAGAAGTGAGGCTCAGGCAGGCAACTGGAGGTGTGGAGGGCGGGGAGGTGGATGTGTCAGGTGGGAATGTGGACAAGTGTGAGGCACGTCTCAGCTGCCCCCTTGGAAAGGCTGCAGCCACAGCCTGGCTGTGCAGGTCAGCCGAGCCTTTCTCCTCGTGGAGGAGAACCCCTCTGACCCACAGCTCTTGCTTGCTCCTAACAGTGCCCTGGGTGCCCCAATGAGCAGCAGAGCTCACAGTCAGGAGTTGCTAATTTTTTCTCTAGCTTCTTTCTATGTGGCATTCCTGTGCTGTAAATATAATCGTGGATATGAAGAAAAAGGCAAAACTTCTCTCTCTATTAATAATTTAGCCCTGAACTGTGGAGTTTCTCAGTTTGAGTGCTGCTTCAAAACTCTAGCAGAGAAAGCTATCTTTAGTACAGATGTGAATATTATATGTGATTTTTACAAATTCCCAGAAGATCATTTATATCCTCTTTATGCATATGGCGTTTTTGTTGTTATATAAAGACTTTAATTCTGATTTTTTTAAAGCCTCCAGCATGTTTTTAAAGATTATCACAGAGTTTCCCAATTAACAATAATTGCAGTTTTTCAGCAGATTTCTGTCAGGTAGGAAGTGTAACAAAACTGGCACTTGCCCAGTGCTTTACCAGTACGTGAAGTCTGGAGGATTTTGATCATTATGAAAAACTTTATAAGTGTAATTTCTTGTGTGTGTAGTGTACTAAATCAAATGGTATATGAAATTATTCTCTGACTGACAGCTTGCAGGCTGGACTGCCTATTTAGATAATAATAGTAATAATTTGGATAAACTTGCTTTTTAAGTATTGGTAATTGAACATAATTTCTAAATTAATTAACCAACAAGAAAATAAGATCTTGGAGCAATCCAGAGGTTAATGTAATATTGAATATATATTTCATAATGAATAAAATAAAAAAAATTAATATATATTTTCATAATGAAGTAAACAAAATCAATGTCCTGTTTAAGTATTATTGTATACTTTATATTGTATATTGTAAAATGTATATGTACAATATTGTATATATTATATATATACATTCTTATCTGTAGTATGCTATAGTTCTTGATGATACTCATCTAAAACAGAGATTTATAGATTTTCTATGTAAGTGCAGCAGTAAGGAAAAGGAATCACTGATGTATTTCAACAGTGAAAGAGTCAGCAGTAAAGGACTTAAAATTAATTCCAAGTGCATAGTGGCCTGTTGCCAAGGCTATTTAGGAACAGATGTGGCTGAAATAGATACCAATAGTCTGTTTGGGATCTCTAAAGTAAGACATCTGTCAGTCTATCGGTCAGTCAGGAATAATGGAAATGGAAACTGGCTGTTACAAAATGTGAATTACTGAAGTTCGAAGAGGACCAAATTCGAAGCTTTTGATTCTATTTCTGACATGTAGAGAACATATTTTCTCAAAGTGGCTTATCTAGTGTCCAAACAGAAAAACTATTTTTAAGGAAGAGACATAAAAATCAGTAATATGAAGTGTAACTTGAAAGTGAGGTGTTCATGTGCCACATATGCCATATATGGCTTTAAGATGTAAATTGAAGGAGGAAAGCATGCAGTTTTAAACAATCCCATGGAGTCTGACCTTATAAGGCACTCAAATCTTTTTCCAGGAAATTCGTAAAATTAATGCCTTTCAAAAAAATGCTGCATGAAGCTGCAAAATAATTTATTAACCTACAATTTATTGTGGAAATTGAAAAATATTTATGGAAATAGGATACACTAAATAAAGGAGTTCTAAAATTTGTTCTTTATTTCAGGGGACTTTTAAACATAATATCTTGACTGTCCATGTGGTTTTTTTCCTTTATCAGAAGATCAGTTCATGTGTTTGTGGCACAACTTACGTTGTTTTATGCTTTCTGTTTTTTCTTGTATTTGACAGATTTGTGCACCTCTTTGCTTATATTGAAAGGGGCTAATGTACTCTGGATATCTAATAGGGGCTTTTCTATGCACTTTAATTCTCTACCTCCAAAGAGAGAGGTCAGATATTTAAATCTTTGTTCCAGAAGAAAGGTTTCTATGGTTTTATGGTTTCTTTTTGCAAGACCTAGGTCTTGCAAATTATATTTGTGTGTTCAGGTTTGCATACACATTAAGTGCTGCCTGTATTAGTGAGTTGGATTCTGATGCTGCATGAATTTGAAATAACAGGATTTATTTAGCTTTCATAGAAAGTAACCCTTCCCCATGGCCTTTTCCTTTTAATGCAAAACTTTCTGTTGATGGTGTTGTGGTTTGTGTTATCTTAAAGCTGTTGTAGGCCATAAACTCAGCAAGTTTTAGACTTGGTTAAAGGTGATGGGTTTTGCATTTGTGGTTGGGTTTTTTTCTTTGTTGCTCATGTTGCACTGTGTAATAATTCAGTCTTTGCCATGTTCTGATATTATAGATAAGGGAGTGTTTTGCTTTATGCCTCTCCTCTTCCTGCCTGGGGAGTGAGGATGGTGCCTGGCCGAGTGCTTGGCACATTACCATCATTGGGCATCTGGCACACCAGGAACGAGCCAGGTGTGGCTGGTGCTGGCTTTTCCACTGAGAGGGCAGATTGAAGAAAGGTGGGTGGGAACTGGGGGGCAATCAAGAGCCCTGTGGTGGGGGTGAGCTGGTACAGTATGAGAGTGTAAGGGTTTTGGAGCAGGGTACTGTGGAGAGGGGTATGAATGAATGGAGGGGACACTGGAGCTGTTGCTGGGCAGACAGGAGGATGTGCAGGGTGATGCTGCAGTGTGAGGGGTGTGTGATACAGGGTGGGGCTGTCACTGGAGACTCAGAGGAGACGTAGTCAAGGGATGAGGAGTAGAATGAAAATGTGTTCAAGAAAATTACGGAACCTTGATAAGTTTTTTTTTTTATTCACAGAGTAATTGGCAGCTCTTGACTGTGCCTTTTGGGCAAAGGTGTGCAAGAGTAAATTGATGGTCTTGCTTATACAGCATGATGGAGAGAATCCAAAGGTGTATATTAAAAAAAAAAAAGTTGATATGCTAACCAATCTTTGATGTCCATGCTAGTGGTATTTTCATATCCACAATAGTGCTGTAAGACTGAGTCCCTTTCTCAGTGTAAATTAATGTTCTTTTTGAATCACTAAAGAGTATGCAGTTGAATCCCTTATCTATGTAGAAATCACAGTTTCTTAATGATCCTGTTTTTTGGCCCTTAAGGAACACTAATTTTTTTAACCCCTCTTTCAGATTCTAGATACTGTTATATTCTTTCTTTCTTTGTCATTTTACCATATAATCCCTGAATCTGTATCCCTCTGTAATGCACCGTCTTTTTCTATTGCATCAAATGTTGCCAGCTTATCTTGACTTTTAAGTATAGTTAATTGGAAAATGCGTGGGGTTTTTTTACAGTTGCAAAATAGAAATAAAAGCAGGAAAGTCTGTCACCTGCTCTTGTTGGAATCAATAAAACTAAACTTAGAAAAACAATTTTCCTCTCCGTGTAAGTGTCTTGTAAACTATGTATGGTACAGAAGCAGCAGGTAAATAATAGATACTGTTGCAATTATACAAAACCCAAACAAATAGGTATGGGATAGAAGAAATCCCTTTTTATTTGCTGTTTCTTTTAGGTATGTCTGGCTATATTATACACTGCCTTTAGAAGGAAGTTTTTCTTCAGTACATGCAGTACTCCAAAGATATTTTTATCCTACTAAGACAATTTATGGAAAAGCTTAAGTGGGTGAAAATCTGAGAACATAACCTGAAGAACTGAGTAGTCTGTGTACCTTAACATTAATGGGTTGTGGAACTAATGTTTTCTTTCCAAGGAAATTAGTGGTCCTGGTTTTTATGACTTATGTTGTAACAGTATGTGCAGACAAAAAACCATAATGTGTTGAGTATCTGATACATGTACTACCATATTGCCATAAGGAACTGCTATTATGTTAGACACCAACTGATTTCGTGATAGTGTTGGATTTCTCTCACATATGCTTCTGTTTTTGTACAGATGATTCTTTAGGAACATCTGCTAGTTTTGTGGTGGTATCTGCTGTTTCCTTTCAAAATTTGACCTTTTTGTCATTTAGTACCGTGGCTGCTATAGAACTGTGTTTTACCAGGATCCTTTTCTAAATTGATTCCTGTCTCATAGACATTAACTGTCAATTTTGGGTTGTGTTTTTTTTTTTTTTTAATTTTTTAAACTACTGACTTGAAATAGGTAACTAGAATGTCTTCCTTTCAATTGTTCAGGTTGTTTCAAAAATACTTGTGTCTGTGGACTTAAGGTGTGGATGGTATGTCTCAAACGATTTCACTAGGGAAGACGTTTTGGAACTCTTCTCTTGCAATTTAGGAACCCTTCCCCCTTTAGTTGAAGAGCGGATTTGAACAGTGAGACCAGGTGTTATAAAAAAAATTGCAATTTTAGGCCTGAATATTCATGTGAGCCTTTATGTCTGATGGGATTTGATGAAAGACAATTCACTTCTTATGTCTAAGATCTGCAACTTCCTCCTTCCCTGACTTCTCACTTAGTTGTCATAGGAATATATTAAATCACTGACAACAATTTTTTCAATGACTTGGTTTAACTCACATTTTTTGTGAGCAAAATCCTCTAGTCTAAGCAATTACATTTTCTTGCCTGTGTGTTGCAAGTTTAAACAAATGGTCAGTTCATTAACAGAATTCAGTGCTGAACTCTGAATTTCCTGGCTTTTGCCTGTTTGAGCCAAGTCAGATGGTAGTTAGTTGGATGCTTTTCAGTACTGAATAGTTGCTGTAGTTGTCAGTTTATTTGAACTGTGACAATATATCTGTTCTGTCAGTCCATACACTCAAGTGAATATAGGAAAGTATTCTTCATGAGGCTCTGAAAATGCAAAGCAACAGATGTTACGTACTGCACAATTATAGGTATCCTGGAAACAGATCTTTACACAGTGCAGGCAGTCTTGGAAAAACAAAATTTGACACGTGAATGATCAAGTTAAGGGTAACGGCAGTAAATCCTTACGACTAAATATAATGCTGTTTTGCACATACTGATCTGAGTTTGGGTAATTAAATGCTCATTGTTATATTACCCTCCCGTCATTTGACAGAAGTTTAAAAATTATCTTGTAGTTAGGTTTTTCTGTGTTGTTTTAGTACAGCATAGTAGAAATAGGATAAGTATTCTTGCTTAAAAATACCATATGAAAATGACTTTTGAAAAAAAGCCTATGTAATTCTAAGGAGTGAAAATTCTTGTAAATAAATTGCTAACAATAAGTAGGAAAAAATTCAAGATAACTTGCTGGGCTTCTGTATGAAAATAGCACGTCTTTGCCTGGCTGATCTGTTGACTGTTCTGAAGATGGTTCAAAATGAGATTGCTCCTGCCCAAGTCCTCTCCCTGCTCTCCTGTTTGTTGCATGGCCTTTTGGAGACTTGTCAAACAGCTCTGTCAAGAAAGGTACTGAAAGATTTCACACTTGGATGGTTTTGGGTTTCCCAAAGGCCTGCTCTGTTAAATCTATGTAATTTAACTTGGAGTGAGGTGATTAGCTGGGGATCAAAATTATCATAGTGCCAGTGAATAATACACTAACATTAGATGGCTATAGATGGTGGTAACTGATGTCAGCATCAAACTTTGAACAGATTTGTGGTTTCATTCAGTGAATTCTGCAGCTGACACATTCTTGGGTAAACCTAAGTGCATTGTATGTTACCATGACTGGGAAAAGATTGTATATAGATGTCTGGTTTTAATTTTGTATTGTTTTTATTAAAGGAGAAAGAATAATCTGAGTATTTCGCGTCAAATGTAATGTTTCTTGGTCACTTGACTGCAACACGCTCATTAAAAAAGGCTTAGTAGTAACTAGAGTTGGTTTGGAAAACAATGCTTAGCACAAAAAAGAGTACCTGATCAATGTTTGATCCTTTTTTTAACTGTAGTACAAATGAAAATTAAATAAGAGCTTTTTTTAGCAATTACATTTAGTGAGTAGTCAGTTTTTAAAATATGAGGGAAACAAGCAGGTGGTGATTTTGAAATTTTGTTCCTAGGTCTCACTTGTTTTATGGAAACCATTTGGGGGAGATACACACAGAAGTTCAATACTGAACTTATAATGATATATATGTATACAAATGTTTGTGTTGCTTAAAGGAGACACTGCTTTTTTCATTAGCATTTAAAAATATTGATTTTATGAGGGAGCAGAGTAATAAAGTAAGTTCTTTCCTACAGCACAACTTCAGAGCCATGGCAGTTTTGCGGATTTGACCAGGCAATGGGACAGTGAGCCCAAGAGTTGGAATAATTACACATAGTGTAATGTATTGATCTCTTATTTGAATGCCATCAGCTTGGAATAAAGATCAGGAGCTGTAGCTATACCATTCCTAATGTCTATAATTATAGGTTTATCATGTGGAAAATGTCAACTGTCACTTAAACAGTTGTTAGGATTATTATGTTAAGGATAATTAGAACGTAAATAGAGACTAAAGCAGATGTTTGTATGCTCTATAAACCAGCAGTTATTTAACAACGTCTTGAATATTGTGTGCAGTTCTGGTGCTCTCAGCAAAGGCGAGGTGGGACTGGAGAAGGTTCAAGGGCTGACAATGGTTAAAGGTCATAATGACTTCTGGATGAGAGTGGCAGACTAGGCTGGCACTTTTTGGTCTAAAAGGAAGGTTCTTGAGATGGGGCCTGGACAAAGTGGCAGTTTTGCAACACAAGAAATATGGTGCTTCTAATAAGCTAAGAAGAACCAGGCTGAAAACCAAATGAATAGCTAAGAGAATTGTAAAACTTACTGCCAAAGGATTGTAAATGCTAAAAGATTTTGTGGATTCAGATGGAGGTGGAAAGCATCATTTGAGTGCTGTTAAATGTGTAGAAATCACACTCAGTTCAGGGTGCCCCAAATGAAAACAGGTGGGGAATGGAAAATTACTAGGGGGAAACAGAATAAATGCTTCCTTTATTCCTTCTCTTCTCTTAGCATCTGCTTATGGCTATGGTTTGATATAAGATACTGGGACAGATGGACGTTTGCTCTGTCCTGGTATTGCTGGTCTTACATACCAGAAACCAGTTAAATTATATTTAAATGATATTTTGAGTAAAAGCACACACATCACTAGTCTGTAATTCCACCTGTTTATGCAGTGCCAAGCAAGATTTAATGATAAAATTTGAACTTCAGTTTGTCTAGCTTTCCAATTGCAAAGTACTTATTTTTATTGGTGGAACAATACAGTTTAAAGAACGCATGTTCTTTGCCTGAAAAAATATCAAGGGGTTAATTTTATTAAATGTTCGTTAAGAATTACAGTGCAGTAGCAGACTGTGTAGGAAACCTGAATTTCTTAGCCATAATTCCCTTGAAAATATTGTTCGTATACGTGCTTATAATTATTATAATCTTGGGGTTTTCTAATATATTTATTTTTGTTGTGGAGAAGAAAGTTAAATTCCAAAGACATAGTTAGACTTGTAAAGGATAAGAGTCTGAAACCATTGTGAATTATTTAGTTTCATCCACCTCAAAATAAGGAAAAAGTGTAGCTTCAATATGCTTTGCTGGTATTTTCCCATAAATATATTTGAGAACATTTCTGATGTTCACGGAAGACAACCCTTAATATAAAACATCCATTTCCATTTGTTATGTCAGCAGCTTAAAGATGTGTGCCAAGGTATCAATACTGATTATTTCTTGAACACAGGTGGTGATAATTTTCTGGCACTAATTCACTTTATGGCTAAGTCAAAGATTATTGTATGATTTGTAATGTGCGGCTGGATATGTGTAGAAACTAGTATTTGTTAAATTTACTTTTAAATAAGCAAAATAGGTTTAATAGTGTGATAGAGGAAAATTTGCATGGAATAGTAACAATAATATGCTGTGCAAGTGCACGCTGGAGTGTTGGAAGATGCATCTCTCTTTGTTGCTGTGTGGGTGCTCTGAATTGGAATTGCTCTCTGACCCTGCAACCGTATGCAGGATTTTGATGCTGCGAATAAAATTCGTAGGATCTGCAAGTAAGATATTTACTTCAACCTCATAGTGGTAATCCCTCTACATATGGGTGTAATGCTAGCATTTAAAAGGTTTTGGGAAGTAAAAATCTGTGTGTATTACGGGAGATTGGAAGTGCATCTTTGTCATCTTGCATGATTATTCAAGAGTGAAAACTGATCAGAAACTGGCTTGTTTGATTTGTGGTTTTTTGGTATTTTTTGATATGTTGATCAGTAATCTTTGTTTGATTTTAGTGCTTAGTACTGGGATTAGGAATGGATATGTAAATGTCATGTGTAGGTGCAGTTGCCATACTGGAAATAAAAGAAGTTGGTGGTAGATGTCAAAGAACTTGCTTAAAGTACAGAGGAGATGCCTGTTTGAAGTTGTTGGTGCATGCCAGGAAGCAAAGCAGACATTGTTGAGCATTTTGGGGTGGGTTTTTTTGGAGGGTTTTTTTGATGAGTGGCTCTGTTTTAAAGCAGCTAATGAGCCTGTCAGAAAAGAAGTAGGTTTCTGTACATAACTTAATATACTAAAGTAGTTTAATATAAAAGTGAAAATTATCTCTATACTTAATTTTGAATAGCATGGTACTTAATGTTGACATTTTATTCATAAAGCATTTTATGAATTCTGCATGTTCTCTGAAATGCATTAACTTGTCCTACTTTATGCACAGGTTATGTCACAATTCAAAATGGAGATCTCCAGATTTTTGAGAATTTCACGAAAATCTCAAATAATGTTTTAAATGACTAATTACCATTTATTCATATAACTTCTGAATAGTATAACAACATAAAATATTGAAACAACTCAAATTAATGGCTTCACCCGATAATTTTGAGTGTATTCTGATTTTCAAAATAGCATTGTATATGATTTTTTTATAGACTACTCAGATAATTCCTAGAATTTTTTCTGCTAAACATTTTGTAGACCTGTTGATACTTCTTCAGTGTCTGATGCCCACGGACTGAAATTTAAGTTAGCTTAAAGATATTTATTATTTACAGTTCTTTGACGTGAGCGTGTTGCAGTGCGTACGCAGGAGTTCTGCTGCTAAACGAAGCGAGCGTGTCCCGAGCTTGGTGCGGATACACGGGCACAGGTGGGCGTCTCGGTGCTGTGCACCATGCAGGGAAACACATGGCACTACACAACATGGGGCAAAGAGCACGCCGTTGGAACTAGAAATCATTTTATGGATACCTCGGAAATTTGTGCTTGTTCATACACAAGTTGTAATTTCTGAAAAGGGTGCGCATGTTTTTGTATTGAACATTTGTGAGACAGACAGCACTCTAATGGGGTTGTCCTTCCTTTGTGCAGAGAGGCACTATTGTATGAGCTTGTTTATGTCAATATTTTAATAATTTATCTTTATAACTGCTTTTGACTATATTTATAGTAACATTGGCACCCTGTGTACAGAAGATACAATCAGTGCTGAAAGGAAACTTGCATCCATCTGGAAGCAATAAACTTTTCTAAAAGACTGCACAGTGTTACTTAATCCTGTGATTTCTTACTGTGAGTGAAATTAAGGTTTGGTTCAGTTGTGTCACATCATATTGGTATCAAATCTTTTGTGAGAGCTTTGTCATAGTGGTAAGATACAAAAAAAAAAATTAAAATTGATGAAAGTCTGAGAATGTAATTTCCTCAGTCACAGAATTATGCATCATTGCAAATGGAGTCAATTCTATGTAATAAAAATAATTGTAATACCAGAAAGCTTCTGGAGTATTGCATTTTGTAAGCTTTCTCTTTATATGATGTGCTAATTTGTATACTGCACAATTGACTAAGAATACCTTAAATTTGTTGTTGTGTTCTAAGTAATTTTTATATTGTACATCTATCAGATAATATAAATTATATTTTTAATATGAAAAAATTTTTTACAAAATTAGAGAAATATGAGCAGTGTCCATAAGGAGAAGGGGGAAAAAAAAAGTCTGTATTATAAAGATCATCTAACAAAATTCTGGGGTTTTTTTGGTGCTTTTATTTAAGTTTGTTACAAGTATGATGTACATGAACAAAATAGGATTCATTCACCCCTGCAGGGCCTACACCCCTGGTGTAGCCTGCATTCTTCCTGTTCCTAAGTGGCAGCTGAGCGTTGGGGTGAGGGAAGGGTTTTATGCTTGTCAGAGGATTCTGGTGGTGCTATTGCCACCTCTTGCCCTTGGGCGAGTGTAGGAGATGCAGAGACAACGATACAAAGGATGGCAGAGTTTCCTTCATAAATCTCTGGAGAAAAGAAAAATCAGAGATCAATGAGGATAAAGCCAAACATGTAGAAGTTCGTGGATGAGCTCATCGAGCAGCTGATAGCTATGCTTTGATAACTAAAAACGTGGCTTGCTAGGGTACCTGAATTATCAGTAGTTTACAAAAGGAAACTGGCATGTGTTTAGAATGGACTGCTTGTTCTTTTTTCCTGAAGAAAATATTTCTTAAAAATCTTTTCCAGAAAATACTAAAATTCAGATATTTGAGGCATATTGAGTTCCCTGAAACACTGATATTTAGCTGTCTGAATGGTTTCTGTATTTGAGGCTGAGACAGATCTGGTACAAGTAAGACTCCAAGTCAAAGTAATTATTAACTTGTATTTAATCAAACTCAGTAATGTCATGTGGCCATAACAGGTCATTTGTTTCCTGAAATGACAGAAGTAATTCCCATGATTGTAACATAAATTAATAGGTATAAAACACTGTGTATCTGTGAGTTATTTTTGAGGAAATGTAAAATTCAGCTCATATTTCCTCTTTGGGGATTCTTTAATATATTTCAGCTCTGCTAGCCCATTCTGTTAAATCATGTAGGCTATTAGATCCCAGTCTTCTGTTTATTTCAGAAATCTGTCTCAAAATAAATTCCATTTTATGATGGGCGTGTGGTTGGTCTGTGTAAGACCAGTCATTTAATCTGATGCATAGGTTTGCAGAGGTTTTGGGAAATGATGGAAATCAGTGACGCTTTCTACCCCGTTGTTACTCTGAAGTTTCTTATATAACTCCTCTCACTAAATTAAAAGCCTCAAAGTTTCAGCCACTAAATGAAAGGTTTGCAGCTGCTTTTCAAATCATGTTATGAAATTAGGCAGTATGTGGGCTATATTCTTAACATAAAATGTAGAGCTTTCTATAGTACATTTCCAGTGACCTCTTTCTTGCTGTGGTGTTAATAATAAAATGTAATTATTAAAAGCAAAGCCTTAGCTTCATGCATCCTCTCAAATGCTTCAGGATGGGAATCAATCATTGTCTGCCTTGCTTCCTTTCAGCTTACCTTGTTGTTTCAGCATTATTTCCAATAGATCTTCTTGTTATTTTTAAATTCATCATCTCCATCAAATTCTTTCTTGTAGAATGCAGGGGAAACTCTTCCTTAAGGTGAAGCTTTTTTTCTGGAACAGCATTAGTACTTCTGCTAAAGCTTCAATCACACTTTTTTGCAGAGGTATTTTTTCAATAAGCTATTTGATTTCTTTTCAAACTGCCAGTTTCAGTATGTTTTTCTAATGAAATTCTGCCATTAGCCTGTAGTTAATAAGCAAGGTACTTCAGTGCTCTATGTGAGAGCTGAATTAAGACACTAATGAAAGCTTGATGGATAGCTGTCTAATGAGCTTCATTACGAGAGGAAAGGCCTTTTCCATGGCCTGCTGGGCATCAGGCAGACCCAGGATGCTGCGTACAAGTGTCACTCTGAGATCTGGTCATGATCAGAGGGAAAGTCCCCAAACCTGGCCTTTCTCCACAAGGCATCAGCTCCAGCAAAACCAGCCTCTGAGCTGTACTAAACTATGCTCTGACAGCGTGGCATCAATCGAGCTGTTCCTGTATTTGCTCTTGGTGATGGTTGTTCTTTTTCAGAAGTTTGTCTGTTGCCATCTTTTAAAGCTGTAGTGAAACTTAACCAAATTTTAAATGCTTGAACATGGTCCAACTCAAGACTTGGAGGACTATACCAAGTGTTCCCTAAAGCTACTCTTCCTCCAGCTGCTGTGATACGATGCTGTGCAGAGGTGCTGTATGTGCAACAGCCCTCTTGATTTGATGGGGATGTTCAGAAGCTTGTGGATTAGTTTTTAACAGGTATGGTGGAGAACAGGGATTGGAATCAGCTGGTTGTGGTGTCTGGGGGGAAAGAACCATTTGAAAAGTGATGAAGACAAGAGGGGAAGACAAAAGGTAGGAGGTTACAGTTTTAGATGGATTTACCCATGCTTGTGAATATAGTAAAATTGTTTAGAAATAAGTGAAATTATTCTGTTATGTAATGTAAGCCTTTATTCCATGACTTAGATTTGCATTGGAAAATTTCTGGGTTTATTGGCTTTTTTGGCCAATATTATGTTGAGAAATTGAAACCTGAAGTAGAAATTTGTTCCAGAATTTTATTTTTTTTATGATGTCAGTTATCTTCATGAAAATATTCTTTTTCGGGGTAGCTATCTGTGACAGTAGTTTAAAACAAGATGACTTCTTTAGGCTAGAATAGTGGATAACTCCTTGTCCAATGAAATGTAACTGAATGTATCATTATAGTTTTGTAAAGTGCAGTTTAATTCTGAGACTTATAATTTTCTTTTAATGTATAAGATGTCACTAGAACTCTAAAGAATTAAGAGAAGCCACTGTGCATCTTTTCCAGTTCTTGCTGACTGTTGTTGATCTGTGTGATCTTTGGGGAGTTGGAAGTGAAAATGCACAGCAGATTGGCTCAAGCCATGTTGACTTCCTGCTGATGAAAGGAGACAGTCCAGTTCTTCCTTCTTCCCTGCTGTGAATTTTCTTATCAATTTGTAGCATCTCTAGTTTTATAGGGCTTGTGTTGAACTGATTATACTAAACAAATTGTCAGAAAACTAAGCCAGGGGAAAAGAAAAGTGGGCAATCTGTGTTACTTTAGGGGGTTGGTTTGACTCAGCCGGGTTTTGCCCAGAGCCAGACCTCAGGAAAAGGGCTGGACTACACAGTCACGGCAGGTGAGCCGAGGGTGGGTGTCTGTGTTGAGAGAGGGATTAGCAGCAAGGTATTGCATTTGCTTGGCAAAATACATCGCTTGGCCCTAAGATTCTCTAGAGAAGGAGAATGAAAATGGGTTGTATCCCTGTCAGATGTTTTTAAGCTCAGTTTTCTGCCCTGAAGGAATACAGCTGCTGCTGCAAGCGAATAGCTGCCATTAAAAGGTGAAGTCAGTAGTTGCACCCTGCTTTTACTCCCCAGCTCTGGAGAAACTGAGATGCATCTCTTCAGTCCCTTGTAGTGCTTTCCGAACTCCTTGCTTCTCCCAAGCAGGTCATTGCACACAGTCTGAGAAATGTATTTCCAGGTTTGGGCGTGCTTGTGTTAAACTTCTCCTGCACCAGCTTTAAAGAGGACTAGAGTAACGTAAAGCTAATCTCCAAACAAAAACCAGCCCCTCCCCAACCTGGCCCTTGCTGTACCACCTTCTTCTCCACTTACTGTTTGATACTTCTGGCAAGCAGGAAGTGGAATCTTGCTTTCTCTGCTTGAAGAAGAGAATAAGAGGCATAGCATCAAATTTTGCCAGAAGCGTTGTAAGACCTATCTTTTTGATATAAAAAATCATTCAAAATTCATGTGTTTTGAAATAGCTTTTCTGTCTCATATTTAGAGTATTTAAATAAGTGCTAAATAGCCAGACAAGCTTTACAGTGTTTCTTGACTTTTCTGGCAGGAATGATCCTTCCTGCTTTTCTCACTGCCAGCCCTTCTTAATCAATAAGTAGCTGAAAACTGTAGAGGTTTTATGAATCAGCTGCATGCTGCTTACTGTGCTTTGCCAATTTTCAGTGAGGGAAAAAAGGGCTTAATAATTGATGGGCTAATAGATGCTGGTTTATATGCATCAGACATTATCATATTAAATATTTCTAAACATAAATTTATAGACATATTGTCAAAACTGGTTTAATTTTTAATTATGTTTATTTTATTTCTGGGTTTATATTAATACAGTTATATTTTATTGCATGTCCCAAATGGTTATTTTGAAAGTAGTGTTCATAAAGTGTAGGATGGTCTGTGATCAATTTTATAATAAAGAAGTGTTTTATAATGAACACTTCTTTAGTAAGTACTGATCACTGTATTTTCTTTGATATAGTCTTGATGATTTTTTTTCAACTTCTAATTATTTCTGTTAAGTTACACTGCACTCAGCTGTATCAATCAACTATTAAGGAAGTAAACTTTGAGAACGTGGGGGTACGGAGAGCCTAAAATGTGTAAAAGATTTATTAATTCATTATAGTCGGGAGGGCTAGGTGTCTTGGCAAAGGTCAGAGGAAGCATTTGTGACCAAGGGAGTATAACACACTTTGCTTTGTGTCCAACTCTTGTTCTTGAATCATAGTCACATTTCATGTGTGTTTTCTGATAATTTCCATGTACTCCAGATATTTGTTATGCAAATCTAGTCCTTCAGTACCACTTCTAGAAGCTGGGCCTCTGTGGTAAGATAACAGTCCAAAAAGTGTTTCCTTGTTGAAGTGTTGGCAGTATGTTATATTTATATTTATTTAT
>VZRO01004343.1:282144-352481 GCA_013397915.1 Daphoenositta chrysoptera
TTTATATTTATATTTAAATACCACGTTTTCTTTAGAACACGTCTATTTTTCAGTACTGTTAATTTTTCATAATGTATATTTTCATCAATTTTGCTGTAAACATGAGGTAGTCTATTTGTTTAAAGCCTAGTTTTACAATCTTAACTAATCAAAATTTGGCTTGCTATTTATGATTAAACTCTATTTGAGTGTATTAGTGCCTCATCTTTTGATTTAGCTCAGTATGCTTGATTTAGACATAAATTTTTGTTAAATAGGAGATTATACTACCATAAACAGGAAAAATGTAGGATAGTCTCATTGCTTGAAATTAGTGAGAGGATAAATAGGATCACAAAACTTCCCAGAAATTCATCTATCCAGGCAGATATTTCTTTTTTTCATGCTGTATTTGGAAAAAAAAAAGTGGACATGTGCAGAAACTGTGAGTACAATTAGCGTCAAGCAGATAAATCCAACTCTAATCCTGTTTACGCTCTACATCAGACAGATGTGCTGAGATTGATTTAGACAAGCCCTTGGCTTGTAGTAACTTTTTTTTTAAGTGTCATATATTCTGGTTTTGTTAGATCTTTGTTAAATGTTAAGTGCTGTTAGTTTTGCTCTTCCCTAACGCCTGTAACCTACTTTATACAGGTTTCCTCTCTGCTTTCATGATGACAGGGCAGCCTGGTAGAAGAGATTATCTTTATTCCTTGTAATTAAATTGACTTTTTTTTTCAGAAGATACAACAATGGGAAGTGGGTACTGAATTAAATAAATAGCATGATATCTAATAGATGTATACTTAAATCTCTTGCAAGAACAGATGGTACCCAATATCTTTCTAAGTAATGTGAGAGGACAGTTAATGTCCTGAAACTGCTTGCAATACCCAATACAATACTAATGAGCCAATACGGTTTTGGAAGTTTAAAAAAGTGTCAAATCCAATATATACTTTATTTCAAAAGTAAGCTTGGTTGTTATCTCGTACTAGAAGTATTTTATAAATATAGCTCATGCCTTAAATTTTCGTTGTCTGAGTTGTTTTTTAAAATTTTACTGCATTTGCAATGGTCTTATTTTCAGTAAGCAGAGAAGATGAAAATTACAGAATTTGTCTGGGATTTTTTGCATATTTCTTTACAACTTCAGCAAAAATTGGCTGTCCTAATCCTACTAGCTAGTTCAACATTTCCTCTACAAATTAAAACTTGAGGGTGATGGTTTTTTGCTATTCAATTCAGTATTTCTAGAGTTTATATCCTTCTCCATGATGCATCTGGAAATGTATTCGTGTAAAACAACCAAAGTCAAATAGTGGTATTGAAAATCTAGTGCTGCCTAGTAAGAATGTTTTATTTTAAATATCAAAAGTTTTTATATGCATGAGAGAAATGTAAGATTTTGATAAATACAGAGTAAGAGGAAGATGCACAAGCAAATAAGTAATTGGCTGAAATAGTCATGAAAAGAAAAGGCAGACCTTACCTGGTTTACGACTAAAGTTCATTCTATGAAAGCTAGTGGGGAATAAAAAGGATTTTAACAGGCCTTCATTCTCCCTGACTTGTGCAGGAAAAATAGGCTAATGTTTGTAACTTATCTGTGGTGCACATCCATAACATTGGCGTAATAGAGTTTGTGATATCCTCAGCAAAACTAAGAGTTAAATCCAAAATATTATTTATTTAAAAGTATTTAAAAAGCAAGCCCACTGAGAATATTTGTGTTGGCCTGGGGAAATGAATGTTGCAGCTCAGTTATTGCTGCAGAATGGTTGTGTTTATATATCATGTGTCTTTGTTCATTCGTTTTCCTAAAACATTGAGGTTGTGTGCTGGCATTTTCAGCCTACTGTGTGTCTGACAATGAGACTTTGTGAAAAAACACAAGCAGACCCCTCAAAAATTCTGTTTTAAAAATTAAAACAAATCTTTAATATAGGTATTAAACTATGTAGTTCTAGGTAAGTGATTTGGGACATCACCAGTCAGTTTTTCATTTCAGACTTACAAAGACTATTTACCCCTAAATGTTCTAGAAGAGCAGTACAAAGTTTGACAAAAATCTTGGGTTTGGTAATGTCAGTACCAAGTTTGTTTGTACAGTGTCCACTTTGAGTCAGTGTAAAATCATAGTTCAAATGGAATCAGACAGTATTTTTCACCCCCTCAGTTCCCTCATTTCTACAGGATACATCTAATAAAAATACTTTTACAGTGGTCATTACAGCACTTTAAGATTTATGTTGAGTTTGTTTAAAAAAATTATTTAGGTGAGTTTCCTCCTGTTTATTTGCTGTGTGCTTCTGAAAATCTGCACTATGGACAATTTCCTGTGTACTATCTCAATGCACACCAACATTTACTTGTCGCAGTATTCCTGCTAAGAATGGAATTATTTCAGTCCAATTTTACACCTTAGTAGCTGATTTATGGAGATATTAGGATGGTAAAATATAAGGAGTTGGGAAAAATATGTGGGAAGTATAGCAAGGTCATACTTCTATTTGTAGTAAGTTATTTGGTATGGAACAGGAAAAAATGAAATGGTTGAGAGAGGTAATATTGACTTGAGCTTTAGCTGTATTAGCATGGCTTAGGAGGAGTCATCCAGGATTCCTGGACAGAGAGATGTTCACTGCATGGTCTCCTTCCAGAAATGATGTTGAGAAATGCCAGCATCAAACTGTTACAAGAATTGACAAAGTTGTCTTTTTCCTGCCCAGAAGAAGTAAGACTTTTTGAAACCCTCAGCTTCATGTGGTATAATGAAGGTGGTGCTGCCCATCTTTCCATGATTGACAATTAAAATAGACTGTTCCCAGCACGTCAGTGCAGCATGTATCAACTATTCATCAAACAGAGTCTGTTACGGTTTTTGCTATTGAGAAACCAGTTGACAGAGCTGTTGCTAGATTTGGGGAAGTTTTCTGGTTTCTAGCATTTCTTTCCTTGGGCTGCAAAGGGACCTTTATTGGTCTGCTGTATCGGATCTGCTGGAATTAGGAAAAAATCAGGGAAACTTTTCTTTCTGTGTCCAAACAATCTGATACCTACAGGAACAGTGTCATTTTTCCTTCAGTTTGTGTATTTGACTTTGTTTTTGAGGAATTGGAATGCAGCTAAAGAGAGCAGAAAAGGGAGAAGCCTGTACTACAGTGGCTCAGTTGATACATTTCCAAAATGCTCTTGGAAATGAAGTGATAGCATCTGCAGCCACAGCATCCATGTAACTAATGGTCCCAAGATAACAAAACCTTCCCTTAGCCTAACACATATCTCTCCTGGGATGAGGATCTTGAGCTGTCCCAAGCTTATTTGAAACTGTTTTTCTCATCTTCTAAACTGAATTCATAAATAAAAAATGAAAGCAAAGATGGATAACACAGTTTTGGTTTATTTGTCTATTTTTCCTTAACTGTTTTCTGATACGTATCTAATGTAAACACAAAAGGCAATGGTTGTATCAAATAAAAAAAATACAGTGAGGATATAGTCAGCTTGGGTCATAGCACACTTTCTGATCTATGGTTTAGGGCTATACAACTGCTGTGATTGCTATGATTTAGGTGAATAGCATAAAGAATTTGCTTTTTGGATGCAAATACAAAAAAAAAGTATTTCTTAGAGTGTGAAATTTTATTAATTTTTTTGAAAGCCAGAAAGCTGAGTAAATAACCTCTTTGAAATTGTTTTGTTTGTACAGCTGGATACATAACAAAGTTGGTAAAATAAAAGACCAGTGATTGAGGCAAATGATGTGCAGTAAGTTTCAATGCAAGCATGAACAGATGCAAGAAGTAAAACTAGAGATGAAGCTGTAACAATATTTTTTAGTTGTTACTCCCAATCATATTGGTAATGCTTTTCTTTATTTTTTTTTTTTTTTCTTACAGGTGATTCCAGTGTGACCTTACAGGCTCAAGAGGAGATTATTGAAATGAAAGATGTATTTTCAGTAAAACTGAAACGTCGTCGTTTTGCAGGGCAGAAAAAAGGTGGTACTTTGTTGGGTATCACAATTTTTAAATGCTTGAATAAAGAAGAGAATAAGCTTACAGACTGTGCTGTCCATTTAAATAACTTAAGTGAAGATCATTGTCAGTCATGGTTTAGACACCTGAAGGAAATTCTGAATGGTAAGCATTTAATTGAGGTTGATGTCATATTCATCTCTATTGGTAATACATGAGGTTGAGTGAAGCTTAGAAACATTTTGCCTGTGGAAATTAAGACACAGATATGAGTATTATTTCTGGTAAATGTTTACTACTGAAGTTTTACTTGGTGAAGTGTAAAATTTAGGAAAGTGACAATAATTGACTAATGTATCTGTAAAACTGAAACAAATTGATGCTGTTTTTGGAAGTGTTTTGGAAGTGTTTTGGAAGCCACTGAAAATAAGTGGATATTCTGTTTCTGACAGAATAGTCTTGTGGGAAATCTGTTTCTGAAAGAAAAAACATATTTTATTGATATTTTCACTTGAAATTGCATCACACATGATGGTACTACAGTAGTTGCACTTCTAGGAACTCTTCGAGAACTTTCTGGTGATGGTTTACAAGCTCCTGCTTGAGACCTCCAGATTCTTTAGGAGACTAATGGGAGACACTTTTCTCCTCTACATAAATTCACAGGTGGCGGTGCTCTTAAGCTTCTGTGGGACTCTTGTACAATTTGATAGAAAATTTATTGACATTAGCGATGGGAGGCAATTCTTTACTTTAAAAATATCTTTCTGTGTTTGCCTAGGCTAGTGCTAGTTTCGGGATGCTTTGTTTAACCAATTATAGGGTTGGTTGGTTGGGGTTTCTTTTATTTTTTATTTTATGGAAGCTCTATCAAAATTAAGAAAACAATAATCACCATATAGGGAAAAGAACCCCAAGAAATCCAAGCCTTATAAACTGTAAACTTTAGTTTATATTTTAAATACACAGAATATAGCATGCTTTTGATTTAAATAACCAAAATGATACCGCTTCCCCAATACTAAACTCTCTGATTTAGCTCCAAAATGTGCCCCCGTTTACAGATTGTAGCAAATGAGTTTGTTTGTTACAGAAGAAAAGCAGTCTATCTTGTAACAGACTATCAGAACTCCAGCAGAATTGTTAAGACTGAGCCGGGTTACAGAATTCAAATCTTGTAACTCTGTAGTGTTTGTAACAACATTTGAATAACAATTTATGGTGTACTTCTAGTAAAGTTTCACAAGCAGATACTAGAGAAGCAACATGAGTTATTAACGTGCATTCTTACATTGTTTGTTTACAGTAAGCTTTGGATTTTCCCAATGAAGATGTGTATTAAAAAGTGCCTTCCCTTTTCCCCTTTTGAAAGACTTTATCATGAAATATCTCAATCTGCAGAAGTGCCAGGATTCCTGTAGATCTCCAGCTACCCATAAAGGCAAGGACATTTGCATAAGGAGCAAATGTCTGCTTAGTTCCCAGATTACCCTCCATCTATCAGGAGCAGTGATACCATATGTTCACAGAAAAAAAAGCTGCAGTATCTCTAGCTCAGGTTGCCTTGACCTCGAGGTGCAGTCTCTGTTTTATAGCCTTGTAATTGGAAGCCACCTGAACCTGAAAAAAAAATATTCTGTGCAATGCTGTTTCAAGTTCCTGCTTCAGGCTTTCTCCAGAAGCTCAGACCTTGTACAGATTTTTTGGATCTATGATCAGTACAGTTTTTCTCCTTGTCTTCCACTTCAGGAATAAACAGGACTCAGAGTATAAAAATAAATGAACAAAACCCTCATAATACCAGTTGCTAACATGTATATTCTTCTAAGCCTGAACTGAAAGTATACAATGCAGTTGAGTTCTGTTGATTTCTCAGTGACTGATATCTCTGTGTGAAACAGTAGTGGATTTTCACAGTTTTTGCTGCAGCGCTTTTTTCTTTTCTTTTTTTTGTAATAGTGCTGAAGTCTTCGTTGTTAATGAACTCAAATTGGCTGCTTCTGGTTTTATCCTTCTAAAATAGTAAAAATTACGTCCCTGCTCTCCCTCCTCCCCCCATCTATCTGATCACAAAGTAATTTTTCAATAACTGCTGCATTATTTACTTGAAGGATTTTTTTATTGTTTCTTGGCTGGAGCAAATTAAAAGCAGGTGATTTATCAAGGTAGAACATACATATATATATTTGGTCAATAATATTTAGACATTCTGACAAATGGGAGTACATGTTACTGACAGGTGTGTTTCTTCTGCAGATAAATGCAATTTCTGCTTGTTTACCTTACTCTTTGACAAGTTTTTAGATTTTTATGCATATACATTAATTAAGGAACAACAATAGCAAGTTTATCAGTGATGATATGAGCCAAAGTTTATCTGGAGGTTTTTAATGAAGATTTCTAATCTTCTAATGAAGATTTTATTTTTTCTGAAATTTCATGTACACAGTTTCCTTTTTAATCTGTGATCTGTGTCTGGCATGAATGTTTCATACATGGTTTTTCCCTGTTCATTTTTATTATCTTCATAGTGAATGCCCTCTGTTGCTTTGATTTTGTGTTCAGAGTACTTCAATTTAAACTGGGCTATAATTTTTTATGAAGCCTGTTATCATATAGGTGAGCACACAGAGATATAATTGTTTAGAATTTACAGTGACTGCTTTTATGTTTTTTGTGTGTGTCAGGGTAACTAAATATATGTACCACCATATTCCCATATTTAAATAAGTTCTTATTTTCTGCCTGATGTTGCTGCTGTTCCTGTGCTTGCCAGCTAGATATGAAGAGCTTGTTCACTGATATGGTGTTCCTGAAATCTGACCTTCTGCACATCCCATGTTTGTTAAACTGATGTAAGATAACCACTGCCATCTTGATGCACCTGTGGAGCCTTGGCTCTGGGCTGGCTCCTGGAAGCCCCAAAAAGGACAGCTTAGACAGGGTCTAGTGTGCTGTTATCTCGTGTCAGCCCTGGTGCACACCCCACTCTCAGTGATTTTCATTTATACATCACATCTTTTTTACAGGACTTACGGGCATGGCATGTGGGGACACACTGTGTCAGTAGAATTCACTGTTTCATCTAAAATCCTCTGCACATGCAAATAGATGGTGTAAAGGGTTGAGACAGGCTCAAAAATGAGAGAAAATGTACAGTTGTCAATGCTCATCCATTTTTTTTTTAACAAGATAAGACTTACTAACAGCTGATTTGAAAGAGCTTTACTTAAAAACTCTGTAAACTAACAAAAGTCAGTAAATGTAGTTAAGAATAAATGATAAAGTAGCAAAAAAAGCATGAAGCACATTTTATTTTTATCTACTGCTCTGCAGTATCTATCACACTGGGATTTGATATGAATGCCTGCAACTTCATGCATGAAGTTTTAATTAAACCATTAATGTTAAACATTAACTTAGGTTAGTTAATATTAACTGTGGTGTCTCCATAGTTACATTAACTACTCTGTCTCATATTGTTAGTTTTTCTCATGTATAATATTCCCAATGTTGTATAAAGTATTTATAAATGTAGGTGGTAATGACATGATTCCAGGCTCTTAACTTTTGTAACATAAACCCATTTTCCTGAGGCTGAGGCCTGAAAGCAGCACAGATGTATGTCTGAGCACAGCGTCTCTGCTGCCCTAGGAGCCTTTGTTTTCAGAACACCCTGATTGACCCACCACCCTTCATGGTTCACTGATTCACTTGATAGATCAAGTTTAAACTAGTGCATATTAGCACATTTGTTAGTACTAGGGGAACAGTTGGCCTTCCTGCTTTAGGCTGCTGGCTCGTTTCAAATGGAGCAGCCCCGGAAAACAATAACAGAATACCAGTTAGGAGAGCCCCAAAAGGCTGGCAGACTGGGATCAGTTGCACACGGTAGTCAATGACGTTGATTCATTCATATAGATGTTGTTAAAAGACAATTAAAAGATTATTATTTAAAAACACTTTAAAGAAGCTTCACAATAATATTGTGTGAAAGTTTAATCTGTGGCTGTTACTGGATATGCTTTCTTTTAACTCAGTTGTTTGGTGTGTTCTGACATGTCCAGGGCACACCACGAATAAGAAAGTAATAAATTTTGTCATGATCATCCTTTCATGCCAAGTTGGCAATTACTTGGCACAAAGAAAATCACTTCAGTAGTGTACCAGCTCTGCTCAAAAGCCTTGTTTGTGAAAAATATTACTGTGAATGAAATATTTTCTCTCTCTAAACCAGTAAATTGATATTCAAATAATCATAAAGAGAATATTTTAATACTTTCATCCTGTGAATTCGTTTGATTCTTGAAAATCTTACTAGGATTTATGTATTAGCTCTGATCTACTTTTTAGCAATACATAACCATAAATACAGTTTTTGGTTTAGAATTTTTTCTTAAAAAATTAATTTAGAATTTTTCTTAAAAAAAAAATTAAATTCAACCATTTCCTCAAAAATCTAGGATTTTTCCCCCCAGCAGCTGAAAAGTCTATTTTCTTTTGCCTACTTGGGATTTCTTTTGAAACTTTATATTGCCACCTAGGGTTAAATTTTTACATCTAATACTCAAAAACATTGAAGTGAGATAGTGATGTTTGCTTTTACCCCTTCAGTTTTCTCCTGATGTCTGTTTCACGGTACTGTAACTCACACTGTCTGGGTAACAGAATTTTTGACACTTCATCTGCTTTCTCTTCTTCTACAAACTGTTTCCTATTCTTTCCCCCTGCTTTGTGTATTATATTCTTATATTTGTATGTTTGGGGCGGGGGGGGGGGTGGTTTTGGTTTGTTTTTTCTAAGTTTAAAAGTATGCTTAGATAGCCATGCCTGAAGTCAGTTTTTACAGCTTTTTAGCTCTGGGTATTGGTGGGGATTGAGTATTAGGAGGAGCAGCTGATCACAGGTTCTTGTAAATAAGAAACATAACAGCACATTTATGAATTTGGTTAAGTAATTTCTCTTTTGAAGCAGGAGTCCTTATTCTTATAGTTTTCCATTTAATTTCTACTCCTGCTTTAGGCAAATGGTAGAGTTACAGATTATTTTTTTGGTCTTAATATTTTTATAACTTCTAAAAGACTGCAACAATACCAGTTAGTAGATTTCATTTAAGACATTATTATAATGTCTTTATGATGGTTATTTATATGTATTAATAGTCTTTGGGAGCTTTTGTTTAGCCTTCCTTGTTTATGTTGTAATTCCTGTAATAAGAAATTCCACTGCAGTACATACCTGCAGTCCTTGTTGCTGTTTCCAGAGAATCAAGAAGAATTTAGGTTGGAATGGACCTCTGGAGATTATCCGTTCTAGCTTCCTGCTCAGGGCAGGTGAGCTTCTAATAAAGATCATGTTGCTAAGAGCCATGTCCAGATAAGTTTTGAAAATCTGTAAGGATGGACAATGTCATCCATGGCTTAGCTGCCCTCATTGTGAAGGGTGATTTTCTTTATTTCACATTGGAATATTCCTTGTGGCACTTGTGTCCATTGCCTCTTTGTCCCTGCACCTGCAGGAAGCCTGGCTTGGTGGCCTGTTACTCTCACAGTAGATGAATAAGAAAAACATTTCGGTGGATTTTGTCCTTGAGGCTGCCCAAGGCGGCTGCCGCTGCCTCCTGCTGCAGCCCCTCGTTCGAGTCACAGTTCTCGGTTGGACTTGCTGCACTTCATCTGCCTTGTGCTGGGGGGCCTGAATGTGGCTGTAGTTTTGTAGCTTCAGGCTCCAAAGCCGTAGAGAACAAGGGCACAGGGATATCCTGTGGGCTGCTGGCTGTCCTCTTGCCGCAGCCCAGCGAGCCCTTGCTTCGAGTCTGGAGTGCTTCTCCGTTCCCTCGTGTCCAGCTCCTGCCCATGGGGAGCTGGCAGTGCTCTCCAAGGGTGCTGCCTGCTCGGCCTGGGTGTGCTGGCTCAGCTGCTGGGCTTGGTGTTGGAACATCTTATTGAACATCTGCAGGCTTTTCTCAGACCTTTCTTGTAGCTAATCAGGGTCTTTGTGAACAGCAACCCTTTCCTCCAATGTTGCCCTGACTTCTGCAGTCTTTCTATGTGTTCATTCTTTTTCACACACTTTCTGTAAACATAGTCATGTTTTGTTAACTGTACTCTATTGTTTTTCATTCTTTTTCCGGGGTGGAGAATGTTTGATGGACTGTTCTGTTAACCAATGGGGATGGAAGAGGTGGTAACCTCATCCTCCAATCCATGGTCATTCCTAGAAACATATATATCTATGAAAAGAATAAACAGCCAGGGCTCTTTCCCCAGCTGGGCGGTGATCTGAAAAGAATTCGAGTCTGGAGTGCTTCTTTTCGTGTCCTAGAGCGACGCTCCAAGACATCCGCAGCCCCTCACCAAGTTCCCTGTTTTCTTTTTTCTCCTTTTTGAAAGAGATGCCTTTGAACACGGGTACTTGTTACTGAAGACATGCGGGATTCTTCAGGATTATTTTGCTGTGCCATGACTTGGTACTCTGTGTAACATTTTGACATACATACAGTTATACATTTTTTTGTGTATGTCCTTGAGGTTATAGCAGCAAACTGATCCAATAATTTCCTTCAGTATCTTTCAGGAATCTTCTAAATTTTCTGGCACAAACTGGATAAAGAGATAGTTTTCATTTCGAGATTCTTTGATGTGCTTAAATAAATGAAAAAGTAATCTCTGGGACTTCTATAATTATATTTTGATCTTAACAAATACTTTCCTTTTTAATGCTGAAATAGTATTTAGCTATAATTTCTTTGAGTAATTGTTCCTGCTCAATTGTTGAGGTAGAGAAAATGGAATGAGCTGCAGGAAGTTCCTGCTGACCCTCTGAAGGTACATGTGGCTGTAAAAATGGAAGTAATATTTTTCATGGGGCAGGAAAATGTGCTTTCGTTCTTGGCTCCTTTTGGATTTGTGGCCTACTACTAATTTTTTTCTTGAATGGTGAAAGCAGTACACTTGCCAGATAATCTAGCTTTTATTTGGCTAAGAAAGTAGTAGTCTACCCTGGTACTAAAACAAAATGTAGAATTGTTCAAGTAATGTGTTTTAAATAATTATCAAAAGAAGA
This sequence comes from Daphoenositta chrysoptera, assembly GCA_013397915.1. Classification (NCBI taxonomy): domain Eukaryota; kingdom Metazoa; phylum Chordata; class Aves; order Passeriformes; genus Daphoenositta; species Daphoenositta chrysoptera. Next base: position 293,172 of record VZRO01004343.1, read on the forward strand.
GCAGTATTGCGCACTGCTGCTTGGTTTTTGTAGCAAAGCAGCCCCACTGAACCATGGCAATTGTAGGACTTGTAGAAAAGAGAACTTGAAAAGCAATGTTATTGGTTTAGTGTGAGTTATTTACTCTTCAACAAAATGCCATATTTCAAATAATAAAATTACTTCATGGGATCAGAGTGTAAGACAAGGTTCAGCTTTGCATAGCAGTATTTCTCAGTGTTGTTTCCTTGGAGGTTGTTACTCCAAAGACCTAAATGAATAATAATTCTCAGATTTCCAAATGACACTGCCAAGTTTTTCATTTCTTTATGTTTTTTGGACCCCTTTCACAACGAGGAAATTTCCTTTGGACTGTTTGATTTGCACTCTCAGAAAAGACAGGCATTGGATTGTGGTGTCAGTTTAGTTGGGTGTTACTTTTGTATGCCTGCTGGGAGTGAGTCATATTAAATTCCAACAAGGATACGTTTTTATATTTGGGTTTCTTTTCTTTTTTTGGTGCCCGGACTTTTAACTTCACACTCACCCTGCTCCTGAATTAGGGTTTAACTAGGCTGTGGCATATGCACTTTTTTCTGGTTCCTACAACTGTTTATTAGGTGTACACACAAAAGTAATCAATAGTGTAATTTAAAGATAAGTAGTGCACATGCAAGAAGAAATTTAGACTTTTTTAGACTACAATTTACTTATCCTGTCAAACTATTGTAATGGTTCTAATATTAAAAATTCCTTTAAGCTGTAAAAATAGTCGGATTGTGCGTAATCTTAAATGTTTTGTGTTTTCTTTTTAGGCTTTCAAAACAGACCAAAATCCTTGAAAGTGTTTGTTAATCCAAGCAGCCACAAAAGAGAAGCCACCCATGTTTATTACGAAAAAGTTGCACCTCTTTTTAAACTTGCTGACATAAAAACTGATGTCACAGGTAAGTTGCTTCAAAAGCACAGCTTAATCCTTTGTGAAACTAATACTTAAGCATGTGAGACAATTTGAATTTACTTCTAATCCTTATTGCCTTTGACTGCAAGTAGTGCATTTGGAACTCTAATTAATACAACACAATGTATTTTTATTTTGTCAAAAAAATGTTTTAGTACTTCTGTTACCGATTCAGTATTTTTCATCTATAGCAATCAATACTAGTCATCTAGTCTTTTTCCTATGTCTGTTGTAATTGACTTGAAAAATTATCAGTCTCAGCTTAAACAATTAGAAGAGGTCTCATCCTGCAGTTGTTCCTTAAACTTCCTATGAAGTGATGACTAGTTCAGCTTGCAGGCCAAAAATTATTCTGAGAAAATCTGATTTAGCCATGAGAATATAATAATGCAATTATGGTAGATGAAAATTACCTTGCTAATTTTATTACCTGTATCTATGTATTTTTAAAATTATTTAGCCCACAATAAAATAAAAGCCCACAATAAAAATCAATTGAAGATTAAAGACATATTAGAAGAAATGTGAAAAAGATCGTATTAGAATTCTGTAGTGGTAATTTCTTAACTACCCTTAATGGAGAGGGAATGGCAGCAGCTTTATATAAGTTTTAATTCTCACAGACATATTTTTCCACCTGGAAGGCATGGATGATAGTGTACAGCCTAATAGTGTTGTTGTGTTACAAATTGAACTTAGCTACAATTTTTAAAAAATGTTTTAATGTAAGTTATGAATATCATTTGTAGAGGTTTCAAAACCATTTTTACTAGTGAAATAAAACCAGTTTTAAGTTTATTTTAAAATTATTTGTCTTTTCAATTTTAATAGGAAACTTCTGATTTGAGCCAGGAAAATGTTTATTGACCTATCCTTTAATTAAGGTTATTTTGGCAATGTTGAAATGCTATTGTGCTTATTAGCTGCCTAACACTCCTCCTACAGGCAAAATGAGAAAACTACATGACAGTTTTCAATGCTAGTAGAGAACTAAGTAATTGAGGACGATGCATTTGGAAAAAAAATAGGGTGGTGGTGGGTGCTGAGTAAAAGTCCTGTCCACTGGTACCATATTCTAATAAAACTACGCACTTTATTTCAAGTAACTTGGACTGGGTTTTTTCCTCCCATAATTGTTTGGGATTTTGTGAAGTTGGAGTGTGCATCTTGCTGTTCCTGCTTTTTTGGAACATGGCCAGTATTTACATAACTAGTGGCAATAGAAAGGTGTATTAGGTACTGAAATTGTGAAGGCTTTTGTACAATTTTTGCACTGAAGATATTTTACATTCAGAATTTCCACACAGACATATTTAAAGCTTAAAATTCCTTGAACACAAAATTAAAATTCATTGAACACAAAACTTTTATGGCAAATTTGACCCTCTAAAGTGGCTTCTAGTGCATACAAAATACAAAACTTGCAGGCTACTAAAAACTCCTCATCAAAAATTGACAGTGGAGTGCTGAAAGACAGAGCTCTCCTCAGCCAGTCTTGTACATTGGTAGCTGGTGGTTGCTTCCTCTCTGATCAGGCTTTCCAGATCTTATTCTTCCCTGTATCTTCTCTTGGAGTAAACTTCTTATGTGTTTAGAAGTTTGGAGTGGAAATATTCTCTCCTACCCAAGGACATACAGCAATCTAAAGACATGTATGTAAATAAGGGAGTGCTGAAGTAACATTTACTATTTCTAATTATTTTTAAATTTTGTAGGTTTTTTTTTTCCCTAATGACTTTGTATGCTACAGCTGTATTATTTCAGTAAAAATAACCAAAGGTCTTGAGGAGTGGATTGTGTTTGTTGGGTTATTGGGTTATTTTTGTTACATGCAGTAAGCAAATCTCTGCAGTGCTTAGTGCGTGTTAAAGTGTGAATTAGCAAATTTAAGGTGAAGCAGTACTTTTAACTGTAGCTAAGGTGAAATAATAGTTAAAATCTGGCCTCTCTTACGAATTGGGCAATCTTTTGTGCTGCAGCTGGGATATGGCTGCTAGGGTAAGTGACTCTTCCAAAAATTGAGTTCTACAAAAGCTCCACTCTTTGGAGATCTATCTCAACTCCACTGTTGAGATACCTGCAAGTACTGGCAAATAGTGATAATTGGAGCTAGAAACTTAGAAATACATTAGTATTTTTCAAAATCTTACACATAATTAAAAAAAAAAAATAAAGGAAACCCTGACAGAATCCTAGCTTGTCTCACTTCTTTTCCTAGTTTTGACTCTTGCTTCTATTTATGCACACTTACAACCTGGACATTTAGGCAAAAATAAGTCTTCCCAAACTCCTGTTTTTAGGGCAGAATCACAAAGGAAAAGGACGCTTGAGAACTGGACAAATAGCATTGGTTTAAACTTACCATATGATAAATAACAACAGATAACTGGTGTTGATGCTGGATGAAAAAAAAATGTTACCATGAACAATTATAATCCCATTGATTGTAGTCTGTGACATGAGTGCCTGTATAATTAGGTGTCATATGAAAGCATCCCCTGTTTAGAAGTGTTGGACTAATTGTATATTGCTTTTTCTATGTGTAGAGGCCAAGCCCTTAGTTCTTGTTTGCTGTGTGAAGAGGGAGTTAAAGTGTTTTTGGACTATGTGTGACTCTGTTCAGCTGAGGTGCACCTTTGGTGTCCTTCCTTCAGAATGCTGTTGTCTGACACTTAACAACAAAACACTCTTGAAAACACTCTTGTTTTTAGGAGAAACTTTCTTAATTATGCATTAGAAATGGTAAAAAAATCATTAAATAATATTTTTGTGATTATATTTTTGCCAAATATGTAATCTGGATCCTTCTCAAATAATGAAAGAAGCTTTCTTCCTATTACCAAAATACATTGAGTAGGTTTTGTGTTTGTTTGTTTGTCCCCCTGAATTGGAACAGTGCCAAATATTCAAACACTTAGCTTTTTTTTCCAGCCATCAGAATGATTTATACATGCCCCTCTGGAGGTTGTCAAGCCTGCAGAAAACTTTTTAGACATGTTCTTTTTATGTCTGTGTTGGATTTTTCTAGGGTTTTTTCTACTTGAATAATTTTCTATATGTTCTCACAAAGTTTTTCCTGAAAACCTCGTTTTTTCACTGCCTTTTTATCATGCTGTGTCAAAATAGATCCTCTGTCATTCTCCTGTCAAATTTAAAATTTCTTGGAATTCCCCAGTCTTAAGCCTTGAGCAGTTCTTGTACATAATTTCCAAACTTAAGCTATTAGATGCAAAGAGGATGGAGTTGCTCTCAATCTGGCTAACATTACTCATTTTTACTGCCATTATTGATTTCTCTGTAGACATGAGCCCTCTTTATTTTCATGTCCTTGTTCTTTGAGTGAATTAATTCTGTATTAGTAAGCATAACTTACAATACATGAGGAAAGCACTGAACATGTTTTCTGTTACAAAATAAATCTTATTTACTGTTCCATTTTAATTAGACTGTACTCATAACTTTCTAAATGTCATCGTGTTCATTTAGAAAGGCATGTAACCTGGTAACCAACTCTATGTTTTCATGGGAAGAGTTTCTTTCACAGCTAAGCAATGGTAAGATATTTGAACCTTTCTGCATTTTTGCATGATGCACACTTCTATTGGTCACTTTTCACACAGCCTACAGATATTGATAAAAGCATGGTTGCATTGGTAATATAAGGCTGAATATGGTAGCTTACATATTGTGCTTTGATATTCCAGAGAGGCCCTGCATGGAAGTAAATTCTGTAAACAATTTCCAGAAGTTATTATAGTGATAGGTGTTTCTGCAGCAAAATGATAAATCTTTGCCTTCCATATAATCAAAACAACTCGAGTTTTTAATTAAGAATTTTCAAAACACCAAGCACTAGAACTTTGCTGATACTGATTGGAGGATTTTGAAGTTACAGGCAATATATAAAATTTTTTAGTGTGAAGTGTAAAAATTGTGTCATTTTTGTTTTGAGTTTGTTTTCCTTTTTTTTTTTTTTTTAGGAGAAAAGATATATACACCCACTATATCTACACACATACTTGTGTGGGTGTGTATAGGAAGAGTTAGGGGTCTTTTCAGCTCTTGTAAGCAGCATTTGAGTAGTGTGTAGAAATACTGTTGGAACAGGTACAGATATGGAATGATTGTTTTAGACACCAAGGCTAATAATTTTAGCAGTGTTTAGGAACACTGGAGAAAAGCCTTGAACTATGCGAGCACCAGGGACAGACAAGCATGAAAGATTAATGTAATTTTGCATATAATGATGCACATTCTTACACAAAAAATCCATCTGCAAGTGTCATGTCAGTCAGCAAAAATCTTTGATGGGTGGCTGCAGCTGGGCTGTCTCTTCTGGCAAAGCTGCCTCAGAAAATGCTAAATGTAGTTATGATGCTTCGTGCCATCTGTAGTATGCCAGTTTATCCTGTCTTCACTGGCATTTACAGTACTATATAGGGTATCAGCAAACACAGAGACATCAATGTGGAGTGACAGATTCATTTCCTCCAGAGGCTATGAACTCTGGTGTATACTTGTGCCACCTTCCTCTGTGTGTTATATTCTGTTGTCACTGGTATTTGGCTTGATTTCATACTTCTGTGTTTAACTCCTCTTATTTTTGATTTAGCAATTTGCATATCCTAACACAAAGGCAATTACATTTGATTGATCCTGAAATAATTCAATCTTAACTGAAGATGTGCTTATTTTCCTGAAGTTTACCAACTGTGTCACTGCTAAAACTTGCGTTTTGATGCAACAAACATCTTCTTAAACTATCTGAATTTAAATGCACTAAATATACATGTATCTAATAGCAGCTGAATTTTAATGTTTGGCCTTTTAGCTGGCATAACTGTAAAATATAAGTTCTCATACTTTTAATGCATTAATGATTTAAAAAAATAATCTAAATTGAATTACTCTCTGTTCCATGTGGGCAAAATAATTTAAAACCCTTTAAAATGATCTAATCTGCTGATAATTGATGTTTTCTGCAGTAACTAAATATGAAGGACATGCTCTCTCAGTACTTAAAGAATGTGAACTGCAGGCATTTGATGGGTAAGTTGGCTAGTGACTATGAATGTTAGTAAACCTCATCATGTTATTTTTTATTTGTATTCCAATCAAAATTATACTAGTGGGTATTTCATGAGTTACTGTTTCTCATATATATGAAACTTGGGAAAGTCAGTTCTCGTTAAATGCTTTGGAGTTTATTAATTAGTGACAGTAGAAATGTATCTTGGATTCATAAATAATGGTAAATAAATAATAACAGTAAATAAAAACATAAAGCTTTCCAAAATATGCTTCGTGAAAGTTTCAGTCTCTGTATTTGTAAGAATACGAAGACAAAGAAGAAAAAGCATGGATTGTATCTTCTTTCACAAATACCTTCTACACTGAGTCATATTTGAATTGTTTCATCTTTAATCTCTGGGTAGAGTCACTGGGAACTTCCCCTGTGAGGCTTCTCTCCAGTAGCCAGACCTAAGGGCAAACAGGAGCAGAAGAAGCTGGAAGAATACAACCCTTAGTATGATGCCAGGATTTCTGAGGTGAAATCTGTCCTTTCTAGAGCAGCACTTCTGTGCCTCCTTTGGCACTGGCTGTGGTGGTGGGAGCTGGGGAGGTTTTTCTGCAGTTTCTGCACACAGACCTTGCATGCCTTGCCCAGGCTGGGAGGCAGCTGGAGGTGGGGCAGGTGTGGGTCGGGTGTGGGCTGCAGGTCTGCTGCTCTAATCAGCACCTGCTTGTCAACTGCTGCCTGTTTCACACTGGCACAAACTTAATTCAAGGGAAAATGTAGAAATGGCAAGACAACTGGTTTTTTAAAATTCATTGCAGTATGTAAGCAATACAGCAACATGCAATTTCGGAGCTTGATTTTCTCTCTAGGAGAGTTATGGTTCCTTCCATGTTAACAGCATATGAAGTAAACTTAAGCTTATGATTTGCAGTAGTAAAGTGGAAGTTTATATCTCGGTGCTTTCTGAAAGCAACACTCCTATGTGTTAATTATTTGTCAAAGCTGTTTGTTTGTAGTTACAATTTCTTTTCTCTGATTTCCCCAGTTACCATTCTATTTTAAAAGACTGTTGGCATATGTTTTATATACTCTACCTTTTTTGCTATCCATATTTTTTTTAGGGACACTGAAAATTTAGGCACTTTGTCAGCTTGGCTTTTCCCCCCTGACTTGGGGCTGGGCTTTGGTGACAAATAGAAAGACTGCATTTGTGATGCTGCTATCTCAGCTGGGTTTTCCTGTTTGTACAGTGACAGAAATAGACAGTGTCCATGCAGATTTCTTCCCTAGTCAGGAGCCTAAAGTATTAAGGATACTTAGAGTAGCCCAGGTTAGTCAGTCCTTAGTGAATAGTTGACTAAGAAAGTTGCATCTGATGGTTAAATGTTTCTTCCTCTCAGAAGCCTTTTTCAAGGTCTAAGTAAAATTTGTTTGCTCAAGACTTTCTACTCCTTATGCATAACAGGTTCTCACTGATTAGCATGGAATCCCAGGTGCCTGGTGGTATCTCTATTTCCAGCCAAATAGGCAACTCTTGATGATTAATGCTAAAATAATAAAAATCAAAATTAGCAGCATTTTCATGTTATTCCTTGGACTCTTCACGTACACAGCTCTCAAAAATCAGAGGAAAATATATCTGTTTTCAAAAGTTTTAGTAGCCAGAAGACAATCCACAAAAGTCCTCCTGGGTATATAATTTATCAGACTTCAAAGATTAACTGTTTTTTTCTGCTGTGACAGAAAATTTTAAGCCTGGGAATAAACAAAAAATGAATTAAAAGACAGGCAATGACTCCTGATTGTGAGCCGAAAGAAAATGTGGTTCAAACTTTTATATTCTATTCTTCAAACTATATATTGTATTTTTTATTTAACGTGGCAGTGTTTAGCTAGATAGAAGAAACATTCCTAAAAATTAGAGATGAAAAATCAACTTGGAGATAATAATAGGAACTGAAGAAAATATTAAAGGAGACGAGGTAATTGAATTTAAACATTTAATAACGTTAATAACATAATGAGTTTTTTCTTATAAAAATATGACCAGTTTTACCTGGTTGAATTATTGGGCATAATTTCACAACTGTATCCATAGAGATATATCAAAAGAATATCATTTAAGTGAATGCCTTCTAAAATAACTCCGACACTACTGTCATAAATGCTTGGAATGTATTATTACTATTCTTCTTATTAAAATATGTTTCCCAATTTGGAGAATCACTGTAATACGTACTTAAATAAACAAAAAAAAAGGAAAAAAATGGTTTGCTGTAACAGAGCTTTTACAGACAAATGCATTCCTCTCTATAGCCACAGCAGGTGGGAGGTTAATTATGTGCTCCAGAAGCAGTGATTAAGTACCTTTGTGCAAAGGATTGCTGGCACTAGGACTTTATACCTTGCTAAATCCCTCAACTGCCTGCATAGTGTGTGAAAATAGCTGTTTTCAAGTGTTTTTTTCATTTTATTGTAATATTTGGTGAGTTGTTATTATAAGGGCAATTAAAAGGCGTTGGAATGTTTGTATGGGTCAGCATTGAAAGATGTAAAGAGCTTTTCAACTGCGGCACTTAAACATATGTTTTGTTCTTCTGTCTGATCAGTTGATGTGCATTTCATGTGATAAGGTAAGAAAAACTTTTTAAATTGTTAATATATTTACTCCTACTCAGACCAAAAGCAGAAATAAGAATGCTTAAGGAACATTCAGGTAACATCCACTGATCTGAGAGTGACATCCATCAGATCTGAGATCACTGATCTGAGCCCAAGCTTGTTGTTAATCAAAGAATGTTTTTTAGCTTTTTGAATATTATGTATTATGTATATGGTGTGGGGTAGCTGCCTTCTACTTGTTTGTTCAGCTGTGAAAGGGTTTGTTTTGAAGTGTTTGGCATTTTTGTTTTGTAATAGGGTAGTTTGTGTTGGTGGAGATGGATCTGTCAGCGAAGTTGCTCATGGGCTACTACTTAGAGCCCAGATAGATGCTGGGAAAGACACAGACTATGTATCAAATCCTGTCAGAGCACCAGTTCCTCTTGGAGTAATACCAGCAGGTGAGAATGAAAGGTACAGTTACATTTTGTTAGTCATCTGTGTTAAGTTCCTCTGGCATGTTTTACAGTTCTGGCTACTAAAGGCAGTTCTTAATGCTAAAGCTTCAGTTATGTAAGGGAGCTGTTGAATAAATGTCCTAAATTAGTGATTTATATTGATTACAAATGACTTGATTTTAAATTGTAATGATAATTTATAGTAATGGCACAGATGAGCTCTTTGCCTGAAGGAAGAAGCTGAGAATAAAGAATAAAACTAAAGTAATTTTCAGCTGATCCATACAAAGATCAAGTTTCACCCTTATTTACTGACAGAAATTATACAAAATGAAAACTTTGTTTTCTAGATTTTTCTTTCTTGCATCTCCAGTTTTCTTGGCAGAATTCTCAGTTGGATTCATGCTTATGGTCTGTTTTAAAATGGTGTCACAGAAATATATTTTGTTTATTATATTAAAAAAAATAAGAGTGCACACAAAGCTGTTTCTCTCTTTAGTTTTACAGACATGAAAATCTATTTCTCTTGGGAAGTCTGCTCTTTCATTAACTTGTACCTTGTGGTGTGGTTTTGTTTGTACTGGGGGGTTTGTGTGTCCCTTCTCCTCAGAGTTTTTGTATTTGCCCTTCTTGGAGTGTAACTTTGCCCAGCAGGAAGGCTTTAGCAAGAACTGTTGGGGTTTAACCCCAGGCAGCAGCCAAGCCCCACACAGCCGTTCTCTCCCTCCCCCACCAGTGCGAAAGGGCAGAGATTCAGAGGGGTAAACACTGGAAAACTCTTGGGTTGAGATAAAGACAGTTTAATAGGAAAAGCAAAAGCTGCCTGCACCAGCAGTGCAAAACAAGGAATTCATTCCATGCTTCCCATGGACAGACAGGTGTTCAGCCATCTCCAGGAAAGCAGGTCCCCATCACACATAACAGTGGCTTGGGAAGACAAATGCCATCACTTCAAATGTCCCACCCTTCCCCCATTTTGTATACTGTTCATGGTGTCATATGGTCTGGAATATCCCTTTGGCCAGTTGGGGTCACCTGTCCTGGCTGTGTCTCCTCCCAGCCTCCCATGCACCCCCAATTTCCTCACCAACGTGGCAGTACAAAAAGCAGAACAGGCCTTGGCTCTGTGTAAGCCCTGCTCAGCAATAAAAAACCATCTCTGTTATCAACCCTGTGTTCAGCACAAATGCAGAACACAGCCCCGTATTAGCCACTGGGAAGAAAGTTAACTCTACCCCAGCCAAAACCAGCACAAATCAGTACACTCAGGGTTGATTCTGGACTAGTATATGAATCACTTCTCTGGAAAAGAAGAGAGGTATTTTTGCATGAACACTACTTTCTGGTGTGGATGTTTGCTAAGACTGCTTGGCATAGTTTCTCAGATGTTTTTAACTAGTACGGAAATATTTCCTACAGCCAGTAAAACAGCAAATCACTGTTTTTAGTTTTCTACACAAAAAAAAGGAGCAAGTCGCTTTGAACTTAGGAAGCAGATTTTTAAATGCTTTGACTTGGTTTGCACATATAAAAGGAGCATAAGTTGCTTGTAAAAGAGCAAGATTACATTCGTTTTTTCTCAGGTTAAAAAAACCCTTGGTAAAAGAGACAGCAGTCTCAAAGACATGAAGATAATGAACGTAAGTACAAAAGTTGGGCCATCACTTACTATCTCAGTTACTCTGAATATCTCACCAGCACCTGACTGCATGTTGTGTGAAGGTCACTGTGCCTCATCATCGGTGCTTACTCTCCTCAGTGTAAGACAAATACATCATGATCAGAAGGCACTTGTAAACCCCAAAAAAATTGGTATGGTTTCTTACACAGAATGGCAAAGATTTTGTTAAGAGGATGAGAACAATTTATAAAATGATATTGTGAGAAATTCCGAATAAGTTTTAAAAAATAATCTATAGTTTGTTTGATTTCTATATTGCTGATATTCCATGAGGTAGTTAGTTAGGAAACAGGTAAGTATGACACTAGTTCTCATGAGGATGCAACTCTGGTCAGTTAACTTTTATTCCCCCACCAGAAATCCACTGTACAAAATTATCAGGATTTTCCAGCCAAGTAGAAACAGCAACTGTATTACATGACAGTATTATGTGAGTGCCTTAAAATCTGGTTTTAGCCTCTATAATAAGTCGTTAAGACAGCATTTTGAACTTTCAATCATCTTGATGGGATGGAGATGCTCTTGAAACAATTTACCACCTGAAGGGAGAGGTCCAGAGGGGAGTATGTTTTTACTGAAATACTCTACTGAGCTGCCTTATTGTGGTCCAAATCAAATGGATGAGATGTGGGGAAGCCTGCAGTTGTACTGCTGGCCATTAGCAAGAGTGTTTGTTGCTATGGGAACTACTGCTAAGAAACTGTACGGAGGGGGAAACAGAGAAAGAGGAGGGGGAACTGGAAGGACATTAAAAAAGCTATCCAGTTGTTACAGAACAAGAGACAATCTATATCTGATGCCTGTAAACATTTTGGTCCAAAGTGATTAATTTAAATAAATTCATGATTCCCAATTAATTCAGAAAAAAAAATATTACTGAGGGACTGGTAATTTCTGTGATATTTCAGGCAAAGAACCAAAATGTTGGTGCAGTTTTCATCAGAATTTTAGCTATGCTTGACTAGGAAGTCATTACATCACATTTATCTGTTTGGATGGGGGAGACATTAACAGCCTTATGAATATTCATGTCGTCTGGTTAATTAAGTTAATTGTACTGCAGAAGTGCTTGCACTTCCAAGGACAATTTTTTTCTCTACAATTTCTGTTTGGTACCTACATCAGTCATGCTTTACATGACCTGCAGATACTCTGTCCTTACTGAGATGCTTTTGCAGTTTTTGTGGGAAGGAGGTTGTAGGAAGTTGTTTGTAATGTCAGGAAAATAGGTTGATATTTTGAACAGAATTACTTTTTTTGAGTAATAAAATCTTCTTTGTTTCTGTAAAAAAATGCTGATGATAGAGATGCTGGATTTGCATGGATGAAATCCTTTTACATTCAGTTGAGTAGCTGGAGTGAGAACTAAAAATGTGACTTACAAATGTGTGAGAGGTGCAAGTCATGGGCATCAAAGGTTTTTAGTCTCTGAAGTAATATGATAGGGTTCAGGTGAACAGTTGTTATTGGTAAATAATGTCTTAAGCTTGCATAGGGGAAAACCAGATTACTTGGGAATATGAATAATGGCATTAAACCCATTATTATTGAATCACCATTTAAATCAGAAAAGCGTGTATCATTATTTTTGTATAACTCTTATAGTTTTTGCTCTGTTTATATGCTACATGTTTTGGGTTTGCTTGTTTGTTTTGGTTTGGGTTATTTTGTCTGGCATCCTGCTTGTATAGGACTTAGTTAATGAGGCACATTATTCAGTCATTATTGAGATCAAAAATGCTGGTAGGTGTGTACTAAGTGGGGTTTTTAGAGAATGTGGTGGTGCTTGCTCCCACAAAACCGTGCTTGTTCTCATTCTTCAGCTTGTGGAAGGGTGGATGTGGTTCTTATGTTTTTGAACACAGAACTTGTTTTGTCTTCCCTGGAGTTGTGAAAGGATGGGATTTTGCCTTGTTTACTTCTGCAAATGTTAATGAGCTCCAAAGATTTAAGAGAAGGATGCAATTACTTGCGCCTATCCTGTTTAGTAGGAATGAGATTTAAGTCTCATTAAAGTCAGTTTGAAGATTGGTACCGACTTTAGCTGTGGTCATTTGGTATCTTGCTGCCATCTGCATTGATAAATTACTCTTAAATCAGGATTGCAGCTTAAACTCATACCAAGCTTGATCTTCCAAACTATATTCCACCTTGTGCTCTTTTATTAGCTTGATCTTTATGAGAAGTGAAATATTTTTTTCAGAATAACAACTTCCCTGTTTGAACATACAGGAAGTAAGCATGATTTCCCTGACTTGTAACGATCTGCTGCTTGTGTATTTCCTTTGTTTTGGAGAGATACCCATGACAGTTGATAAGGGCTGTATAATTTTGATTGAAGGAAATGTTTGAGTATTTCTGAGTTACATCTTTAGCTGCCTTCACTGGCAAAGCAGAACTAGTTGGATCTGGAAGTTAAATCCATGAAGTCATTCAAACATAAATTAGTGTTGGGCATGTACTTGTAGTATTCTGTGAAGAATTGCTTTTTAGGTCAAAGGTAGGGGTTTTCGTCATTTTTGGGTATCTGTTTCCTTAAAAGATGTACCTCACTTCCTCCACATTGCAGAAACTCAGAGCTCCTCTCTCTGATGTTATGACAGCTTTCCATGAAGTGCTGAATTACTTTCAGAGGCTAGGGTGCTCTAAAGGACTTTACAGGTGATCTGTGAGATTCCCAGTTGTACTACAATTTTTTATTTAGAGAAATTACTGAAAAAAATCAAAAATATATTCCTGAATAAGAATGACATGATGCCTTTAGAGCTTTGTAATTACGTACATCAGTCTTTGCAAATTCAGTATTTTTTTTCCTACCATTTGTATGACATCAAGGACAGCAGAATTTGGAGATAAACAAAATTGTTCAATCTGGTACATGATTTAAAAGTGCTTATTTAAATATTGAGTTCCTGTTGTTTGACTTGTGATAGTCTTTCCCTTTCCTCTCTTCTTTCCCCTACTTTAGAAAGACAAGCAATTTTTTGTAAAACTTAGGGCAAATTTAACATCCAGAATTGTCTATTGCTGCTGTAGCACATTAGATAATTCAAACAAGAAATTTTGAAAATCTACATGAGCTCATTTTTATATGGGAATGTTAGGTTCCAAACTGTTCTTTTGTAATTTTTGTTCTTTTAATTAAACTGTTACTGAATAATTCATCCTTTATGAGTGATATGAAAAAGTCAGTGTTCTGTCTGCTTGGTGACAGGCCCTAGTTCTTTATTTTCCAGAGGTGAATTCTTTTGTTTTGATGCTTGGCAAAATAATGCCAGAAATGAGAAAAATCAATTTGAAATTTTTTTAAAACTCTACCCATTTAGGAAAGACACAACTGTTCCTTCTTCATGATTTTAAAAATAAATTTACGTCTAAAAGTCAGCTGATGCACAGTATTTTATGTCCTAGGCATTAAAGCAGAAGGGCAAAATTTACATATATATATATATCTCCATGTTTCTTACCCAGGTAAAATGCCTTGACATGTCAATCACCACCAGTCATGGGCCTTCAGAACTCTGCTTCTCTCTTTTACAAACTGACAGCTGGTTTTCCATTCTCTCTTTCAACTCTATGCTGACATTGCTGGGTTTTGACTTTTCCTTCTATTTGCCAGCTGATTTACTCACTCCCTTATTTAAAAATCTCCTCCTCTCTTCTATCTGGTGGCTGCTAGAACAGCTGCCAGTGTCCAGGCAGTGACAAATACACGTGCTATGGATGAGTTTTGATGCACTGAATGCAGGTCACCTCTTTGTCAGATGTCACATTCTGCCTTCTCTGTTTTCCAGTCATTGATGATTTCTTATTTGAGAAGCTGATGTGCAGTAATTAATTTTATTCACTAGTCCTTCTCAGAATCTACAATGTAGCCTGCAATGTGCACAGCAGCTATCTTTGACTAGATCTAGTATCGTTTGACTTGGAAAATGTACAGTTTTACACTGTCTGGGTATTATTTTACCAATTTAAAAATATTCCGCTAATACATGTTATTAGATAATCTACCTTCTAGTTCCTTAGTACAGCACTTGGGTATATAAGAGGTGATTGTTAAGGTGATGGTTTAAAAAAACCCAAACAGGCAATTTTTTGAAAAGCTTGTTTTCCCCTCCACCTTTGTTTTTTATGGCACTTATGAATGAATTTGCGGAGAAGATTTTATAGACCTCTGGAAGTTTTAAAGGTTGTAATTTAATACTATTCAGCATTTCTGCTGCTAACAAGACAATTTATGGGAAACTTTATTTTTTTGAAAATGCAGTAATTAAAAATACTGTATATATTTGTTCCTGTTATTCTGTATCTCTCATGTTTTTACAGCAGGTTGTGTTCACTTTTACAGGTACTGCAAATATTTTGGCCCATACCCTTTATGGTATTAAACATGCAGTGACTGCAACATTGCACATTGTAATGGGTAAGTATTTTTACATTCATTACCAGATTTCAAATAATAAAGCATCATGTAGAAGTTTGTCATAACCAGTTGCTCGGTAAAGGCATAGCATTATGCTCTGTCACTGTAAACTATATTGTAAGGCTTTTAAACCGAAATGATTCTATCCTGGTTTTAGCTCCAGGTGCATTTCTTTTAAATACTAACAGTTTCTATAAGAAAGCTTTGTTCATAGAAAAAACTGTTATCACTTGCCACTGGGTCTGCACAATAAATGGGTTTTGAATGTGAAAAGGTAATTATGCTAAAAGGAAAAACTAGGTTGCTAGTGCAAAACTTATTTTTGTTTCTTAGGAAATAGCAAATACTTAGGCAATGACAATACTACTCTCAAAGCAGTCTTTTTTTAGGAATTTTTTTAAATTAAAAAAAAGAAAAATGGGGAAGGTCCATCTTAAATATCTCTTTCCTTGGTCTTGCAGTCTGCAATGGAAGACCCTTTGCTCTGTTTGTCAAGTAGTAATATGAAACCCTTTACAGGCAAAATCTAAACTTGTCTCTCTTTAAAAAATCAGAGACACTGAATCTAATGGAAAATGCCCAGGGTTTATTACAGAAAAAATGTATATATTGTATCTTGAACAGAATTGTATGTTTATATTTTATAACTGTAAACATGAATATATTTAAAACCTATATTTAAGAGTTCCCATATGTCCTCCGGTGCAATGTTCAATCATTACATATATTTGGTGAAATGGTTGCAGAGATTTATGCAAATATTAGTGATACTACATTTTCTTTGATACTAGTTGTTGAAAATGTGCATGGAATTCAGAGTCAGACCCCTTGCAGCCTTATGAAATAGCTGAATGTTTTACCATAAGTTTAACATTTTCAAGCATCTGGAATGACTACTTGGATAGAGTCTTAATTTTATCTAGATTAATTCTGGTTTCCATTAGTAAAACTTGATTTCCTTGAGAGAGAGAAGAGTCTGGAGGGTTTTTTTTTCCCCAGCTAAAGTAGACGAAAAAGAAATGGTAAATTGTATGTCATTTGAGATACAGCTGTCATTTTTATCTTCTGTTCTCTCTGTGAACTTTTAGGACACATCCAAGCAGTGGACGCGTGCACGTTCAGCACTCCCGGGAAGCTGCTGCGCTTCGGCTTCTCGGCCATGTTCGGGTTTGGGGCCAGGAGCTTGGCTTTGGCTGAGAAACACCGCTGGATGCCCTCCAGCCAGAGGAAGGAGTTTGCTTTTATCAAAACACTGGCAGATCTCAAGTATGCCAAGAGATGCTGTTTGTGTAGTATTTCTCATTTTCTCGAGGAAAGCGCGATTATTAATGTGATAAAGAGATAGACGGCAGTGTTTGTATTAATTGCAGACAGATTTAACTCAGATGTATGTATCTATGTATGTATGATGTATGTCCCTCTTACAAGTTAAAGAGGAGATAAATTCTGTACATTCAGAATCTCCTTAAAATCATCTTAACTTCGATAAAAGTCTGTCAGAATATTGGTTTACATCATAGTAAATATCAATACTTTTCTAGGCCAGAGGAATGTGAATTATCATTTCTACCTCTACAAATTCCACAGGAAGACTGTCATGAGAAGGACAGGTAAGTAAAACTGAGTCAAGCAATTCCAAAGCTACAAAAATGTGTCTTTGAAGAACAAAATTCAAAAAATAAAATAAAATAAGATTCTTTACTTTGTTCAAATTTAATCAACTGGTGATATATTCTTAAAAAAATACTTATTTTGACAACTGCAGACTTGTACACATTGTAAAGTGTTTTCTGTAGACTATGATAGAGGATTTTGTTACCAGCTAGTCTTCCACTCAGTATTATTGGTTTGTTCACTTCCACTAATATGTTACTTTATTTGTAAAGTATGTGTTGCTTAAATCTGCAAAAATTACTCTAATTTTTTTACCTACATGTTTCCATCCTTTTAGAAAGAAGAAAGAGAGGACTAAAAAAGGTGAGTTTCTTCTTTTAGGATTTTTTAAAAGTGAACCATGGCCGATTAACTGGAGTAATACAGAATTACTCTGTTATATTTAGGTAGCAAGGATCAATGGCAGAAAATTCAGGGTCACTTCCTGAATGTGAGCATAATGGCAATCCCTTGTCTGTGTTCAATGGCACCAAGAGGCTTGGCACCTAATACGAGGTCAGTATGGGTTTAGAGAATTAGTCATGTCTATAAATTCTGACATCTTACCTTAAGACCTTGGCTTTTCCAAGAATATGAGCCTATGTTTAGGTAGTCTAGTCCCTCTGGACTGGGGGAGGGAGCAGAGACTGAAGCAGACTCGATAATCCCAGGAATTGTAATCAGTTTTTGGATCAGGCAAATAAGGTCAAGCAGTCTAACTAGAATTATGAGTGGATAATTGCTGTGATTAAATTAGTTGGCAAGTCTGACTTAAGTAGTAGTCATTGAGCAGTCATCTGTCATAGGATTTGGCTTTATGGGGAAACTTCACCCTTGGATTTTATTTTAGTTTTTCAAATATAGAAGTGGCCCTTGTCTTCTGCTCTACAGCCAGAAAAAATGAAATACAAGTCCTTCTTATGTTATTAAGGACTGAAATTCACACTTGTCTTTTTCTTATTATTATTTTTTGTTTGTTTGTTTTCCTCTGAACTTGAGAAATGCAGCTTCTACATGCAGGGTTTGGGGAAGCAAAGGAGAGTGTAACGTGGTTGTTGACATTGACTCATTTTGCCTTTAGCTCCTTGTTGAGAGCTTTCTTTGTGGTGACCACAACAGTTCTAAGGTGATAAATATTTGTACTTCTTGTATCCAGTTGGCAATTAAGCAGAATAGCAAGTACAAACTTTGTAGTTGTATGCAAAATACAAAATGGTCCCTCAAAAAATTATGCAGAGACTCATGTGTGTGCATGAATGTGTGCCAAAAAAACCCCAACACTCAGGGAAGTTTATGGGATGGGTCTCATGGGTTTCATTCGATTGCCACTAGGTAAAATTAGAGAATTGATGAGGTATTTTTCTTCAAAATTACTGGCTTCCCTAGTAGGATTTGACTTCTTGGATACAATGTAGAACCAAATTATTTGTGATTAAACTCTTAATGAGAAATTTTCCTTGCTATCAGGGTCCTGCTTATCTCATACTCCTCAAGATAGTGCTCTGATGCTGTCCTGTCTTAGGAACTTTGTTCTGCATTTAGTGTTTTTATATTCCAGTCAGTTGGAAAATTCTGATGAGAATTTTAGCTTTGCTTTCTCTTTCCATCTGCTCTGCCCCATTTCTCAGTGACAGGGAATTTTGTGACAACTCCATGCAATTATTGCAGCTTTGAATGAGCCACTTTCTCTCCCAGTGTAGCTGCTCAGTGGATCTCCCTATTTTTTTTTTTAATAAGAAACCCCTTTGTTCTTTCATCTCTTCTTAAAAATAATCTTAGAGTGTGGTCAGCTAGCAGAGTAGGACGGGTAGACTCCTCAAACAGGAGCTTCCTTTGTCACAGTGAATAGCATATTGACTGTAAGTGTTTTCAATATGGGAAACAAAACTGTTGCCCTGATTTTTAGAGATCGAGCCTCACTATGGAAGGAACTCATCTAGGTTTCTTCTCTCTCTTGGTTCCCCAAGAGGTTTCTGTCATGTGAAGACATTTTGAAGTGGGATGCAAGATTTGGCTGCTGCCTGTAACACCAGTTACACTGGTCTAAATTTGTGGAAACATGTCCAGATACATTTAACTGTCTGTGCTATGTGAGCCCTGTGGGATTTGTTTTTCGCAGCGTAGGTGTTGTGCTTCACTGCAGATGGGGCTTTCTAGAGAATTAATGAGAATTCTTAGTCATTTCTGAAGATGAAAGGCCCTAGTGCTGAATGCCCAGTAGTCTGCTGTGCCCTTTAACTGAAACAAATTTGATAAGGAGGCAACTTTTTAAATGTCACCATCACTCTTTTCTGAATCAGCAAAGTACTGCTGTGCCAGGTGATTTGCTCAATGTTTATGTAACAATACCCTCCCAGACAGTGCTGTTATCATAGACTGAGAGCATTCCTGATGCAGCTGTTCAGTAGCTATCTGAACTATCACTACCAGTGCTGGTAGGCTGGAAGCAATTTTTTAAAACAGTCTTAAGATATTTTGCAAACATATGTGCTGAATAAGTAAATAAATCTATGTATGCATATACGTGCAGAGGATGGGAAATGCACCGTCTCTCTCCAGAAGGCAGTCTCAGCAGGGACTGCCATGTTCACCAGATACTCTTGTTGAACACTGATTTATCTCTATAACTCAGATGGGACGTAGGCATGGTTGCATGGATGTTCTGGTTGATAGCTTCTGTGTCCAGGTACATTCCACTAAGGAATGTGGGAATTGGCTTTGGCTCACTGTCTGACCCTGATTCTCAAAGATGCTGAAATACCCATGGTGACCAGATACTGAGAACCACTGAGCATCTGCACTGTGGGGGCTCTTGTTTAATCTCTAGTATGTGACTGTTTTATCTCATACAAAATTCTTAGTTCTTAACTCTTATTTTGTTTTGTGAAATGTATAAATAGAAGTGTACTACTAAGAACTGCTGAGAGAGTGTGAGTAGTGGCACAGTTGAAGATGGCACCCTTTGTTAGGGCAGCGTGGGTGCTGGTGGAGGGGCTGGGGGAGCCCATCTGCCCTGGGGCTGTGCTGGGGGGCTCCCCTCACCATGGCAGAGCTTTCTGGGTACAGCTCTGCCTCACAGCACTGATGGTGGTTGCTATACTTTGCTGCAGGGAAGAGTAAAAAGAGAAATTTGTGATCCCCAATGTTTAAAAACCATCTGTTAAGTAGAAAAGCAAGGTTTTCTTAGATTATATGTATTGTGTTCAAGAAATGATGGATATTGATAACGGACTACAATTTATTATTACAGTGTATGTTATAAATATATCAATGCTATATAACTTCTGTGCATAATTTATATGGATCCATGGAGTGGGGGTCAACAAAAGGATTTGAAAAACCATTTAGACTATTCTATTAATTTACTCTTGTGAGCTTTTAAAAAAAATTTCTTTCTAATCAAGGCTATTGAAGAGCCTGTTATACTTCCAAATTAATAAATTGTCTTTTTGGTCTGTTTTTCAGGTTGAATAATGGAAGCATGGCTCTTATTGTTGTACAGAATACTTCTCGAACAGAGTTTATAAAGCATCTGAGAAGATACACCAGTGCAGAAAATCAGGTACTGTTAATTTCTTTCTGGTGATTATAAAAAGAACAGTTAATCGTGAAAGTAGACAAGCTGCAAGAGTTAATGTTAGCATCCTCATAAGGAGACTTAGCTTCCTGTCAGAATACATTAGCCCCTTTTTATCTGATTTTTTTTTCTTTTTTTAAATCACTAGACTAATACAGATTAGCCTATTTCAGTCCATCTGTTGTGGTTTAAATTGTGTTTGTGTTGTACCATAGTTTTATGGGTGTAAAGCCCTTTCACCACAATAAGGAAATGCATGCTGTCTGAATTTTGTGTAGTACAGAGATCAGGAATGCAGAACTGGGGGGGCATCCTGTAACTGTCAGCAATTGGTAAAGTTGGTAATTCCAGCAGGTCACGGCTTGCTGTGCTGGTGGCAGTGGGTTGTGAGCATTGCTTTGGATGGGGTGCATTCCATCTAGCTATGAATGTTTGCAGAACTGCATTTCAAAATTGTAGTCATTATTCTGTCTTGGAAGAGAAAAGTGAGGCATTCAAACAGAGATCTCATTGCTGTCTGAAGACCCACTGCATGGCCAAGGAGTGGGACTCATTCAGGTGTTCAAGCATTGCGTGAAATCACTTTAAGAGGAAGGTTTGGGTTTGAATTCATCTCCAGTCAGGGAGTCTGGAGGAGAGATGGGTGACAAGTCCAGGTGACAGCACTAATGCCTAAATTGAGGAAATAGTTTAAGCTTTCCAGTTATGCTTTTGGAAGAAGGCCTTGCTTTTCTGTCTGCCTTTGTAGTTACAACCCAGACAAGGATATGTGGGTCGTCCTTAAAGCCTGAGACAACCCTTTACTAGAATTCTAGGTAGCCTGGTTTAGGACAAGATTACTGGTAATGATGAACAGAGCACAGGAAAAAATCTGCTTGGACTTTCACATATTCTGAAAGTATTTGAAATGTGAAAAATATACCCCCTTACCTGCAGATTGATTGAGTCCAATATGGGAATACAAATTGAACAGTATCATTTTTTTCTGAGGCACTATTTAGATAAAAACACCACATTAATCTATAAATGCCAGCTGGAATATATAATGGATTTTGTGGTCAAAGCTTGAGTTAAATGTTCCCACTTAGAATGAAAAAAATAAAAGCCAGTTTTTAAATTTCAAGTAACCCATTTTGTTCTAAGGTATCACCTGTATCTTTCATCTTCATTTAATGTCTTTCTGTGTCTGGTTTAGTTCAATTTTCCCTTTGTTGAGACCTACACAGTTCAAGAAGTAAAAGTACAACCAAGACTTAAAAGTGGACCTGATGCCAAGGAAAATACGTGTCTGAATGCTGCCTCTGCAGAAGGAAATTACCCATGGAACATAGATGGAGACTTAATGAGAGAAGCATTAGAAGTTCATGTTCGGTAAGGTGGTATTTGCCATTTAGGGACCACATACCCATAACATGTGTTACATCTCTGTAGAGCACAGATGGCACCAAAGTCAGGTGTTGGAAATGCTCCTGTGGTAGAACTGCTGTGCACTGCAGGCTCTGGCCCTTCTGCCATGGCTGGGGCCTCTGCCTGGTTGCCTTGTGTTCATCTTTGGAAAGGTTTGTTGTAACTCACGTGGCCTTTCCATCCTTGTGCTTCATCAACTTCCACTCCAGTTCTCTTCTTTCTTGGTACTTACTGCTTCTTGTTTCTTCTTCCCTGGTACTTTAACCTTCCATTTCTTCGAGAACAGGTGTATATAATGTACATAATATATATATAATATAATATATAATATATAATATATAATATATAGTATATAATATAATGCTCCTTTTGGGACAAGGTTTGCTACTTAGAAAGCAGCACGTGTAAGGTTAAGAAAAACATGTAGCTCTTCAACTGAGGAAAACTTAATGCTTCTTGAGAATAGTCTCTGTAGTCTCCAGCATCTAAGAATGAGACTACAAATACATAGGAAATGGGAGGATTATCAGTGGAATTAAGGGAGCAGTGGCTCATTTTTCTGCAATGCACACAGGATTATCTGAAGGCACACAGCTCAGAGTAAGTCTGGTATGTGAAATAAAAGATAGATCATGTTGTAGGATATATAATATATACTTCTAAAGATGACCCTATAGGAATTGCCAAAATGTACCTCACCCAGATTGATTTCCATATAAAAGCTCATACATATTTGTTCTCCTCCCCAACCTCAAAAAGCAGCATACCCATTGCAAAAGTTGATGAAGTTTGATTGATGAAGTTTGACTTCCTTGCTTCACAGGGTGCATCCTCAACTTATTGATCTCTATGGAGTGAACACTGATGACCTGGAGAGTTCCCCAGCAATGTGCACCTGCATATAGAAGGGACAGACTGGAAATTCTGTAATAATGAATCCTATTCTCACCCCTATGCACAGCTTTCCAATGTGCTGGACTTGTACTGCTGTCAGTTGTAGCAGAAGCTTGATTGGGATGTTTGTTCTGTTTCTGGGTTTAAATTTTTATTAAATGATATATTTTTATCAGGTCATAATATTTTTATGACCATAATTTATTAATCTATTAATTTATTAATCTATTTTTAACTGTATAGAAGCTGTTAGGTTTTAACAAGAAAAAATTAAAATTGATTATATTGGTCTCTTACAAATTTGAGGTTCGAGAAGTGTCCATCAGAATAGAAAAAAGGTTTTTTTTTCATTAGTCTAGATTTTTTTAGAATGAGATACGTCTAAGTCTGCTGCTGCTATCCGTGTTGTCAGGTAATTCAGTTCAGCACAGGAAGAACCATTCCTCTACTCACCAGCTCTACTTGAAGAGTGGTGGCAAAATAAAAATTTATGCATTTATTTTTTTAATCAAGTACTTCTATTTCTAGTTACAATTTTTAATGTTGCCTTAATATATTTGCTCTCAAAATGTTTCTAGTCAAATATAAGAGAGTATGCTGATGTCTTATACAGCTTTCCTTTGTTAAAATGCATTTTAAAAACTGCTCTTTGTATAAAATGAATATTTTCTGTGTCTTAGAACAGAAACGTTATTCAGCATAGTTTTTGTTGTTGCTGAGACTAAAGTTATGATAAACAACTTAAGGGTTGACTTAAAAATTTGTAATTTCTTTATAGGGTATAAACATAATTTTTGAGTGTTTGTTTTTTGGTAGCTTACTTAATATTGAATACAATTTCAGAGGACAGCAACTTAAGACTCTGTTTTTTGTGGGAAGTGGCTCCCTTTGAGATCAGAAGCAGCAGACCGTGTTGTTCCCTCTGCAGGACCATGGATAACCAGTGTCCCCCTGGCCACTCATCAGGACTCGTTCAGAAGGCACAGCACAAATAATGCTGTGAAAGCTGCATTTTGTCCGGGCAAGAATGAGCTGTTTTAGGTGCTTTCTTCATGAAGCAGTCAAGTGCAATGTCAAATCCAGTCGTTTTATGATGTTGCTAAATCAAGGGCTTAAGCCTTTACAAGAGACCTATAGCCACTGTGTATAAATAATTTTTGTGAAAAATTCTTACCTGTGATAAATACACAGGACAAAGTACTGCAGGTGAGGGTTTGGCTCATAAACCCAAGCTGTTACCTGTCCAAGTCACAGGGAGCAGTCTCCAGTTAAAATTCATCCTGTATCCCATCAAATATTTTTTAACATGCTAAGGCAATTCAAACTAAACTTCTTAAAATTGTTCAAAAAGGCATTCCAGCACCATTTCGTAGATTTAACTGTTATTTATTAAAGGAAATTTAATAAAATAATTGAGCTTGCAGAAAAAAACAGCATTCATATGTTTAACTTGTTTGGGTTTTTTTTTAATAAACTGTAATCAAATAATACTTTATAATCTTGCCACCATCAGGACATTGTACATTCATTTTTTGTCAACCTGGTTTATAAAAGCTTCATAATTTTGATTCATATCCTAAGAACAGGCAGCAAACATTTACATGTTAACAATCAAATCTGAATAGAAAGTGTACAATTTCCAAGGCATCATGATCACATGAACTGACTTATGTAAACTATTTCAAAGATAAATAAAATGCTTTGGTTTCACTTCCTTGCATTGCTTGTACTCAAAAGAACATGAATGCTTCTTCCAGTATTTGAGGTATATTTTTCACAGTATGCTGTAATGTTAAACTAATTTCTGTTCAAAGGTTTTTTTGGTTAAAGTGCAAAAATTCACTAAAGCCATGTGGAAGGTCAGCATTTTTTGGTACAGTTTCATACATTTGCAAGAAAGTTTTTCATTCTTGACATACTTTATTTTGACTTTTAAAAAAAATATATGCACATTCTTTTGTCCTTGCACTGTAGCTATTAGAGGAAAACATACTTTGGAGTGATCCACATCTTTGGCATCAAATGAAGTGAAAGAAGTTACAGAATGGTCCCAAATACCTTTGGAATCTGTGGGCAACATGGCTTTTATGGCACAAAGCACTCTATTAGCAGAAGTGCTTGCTGAAGGCACTCTGTGGGTTTGAGTTTCAGGCTAATTCCCATAGGATGGTGCAGCTTCAAAGCATTTGTCCAGATGACATTCCTTCCTCTGCACGGTGCAGAAAGACATCCAAGGCCTGGCCTCAAGGCCGTGCCCTGTCCTTCTAGGGCAATAAATTCAGTTACTGAAGAAGCTGTACATTCTCCAGCTGTTCTGGGCAGCAAAGGAAGGGTTTTTTCCCTGGCTTGTGCTGTTTCACCAAAGCTAGGTGGCAGTGCAAACTTAGCTAGCTGAAGAAGCCTCCTGGAGTAGCAGAGCAGGGGTTTGATCCACGTTTCTGTTCAGTCATTTGCCCTTCCACCGAGTGGCTGCTGAGGGTCTGTTTGGATGGTATTTGTCTGACACCTTCCCAAGAACCCAAGCTGGCTTTCCAAGTGACTTCTGTATTAAGTACTTTCAGGTAAAGGGTGGCACAGCTAAAGATAAAATTTGGCCCATGCCAGTTGGCAGTTGGAGTCTTTTGGGTATGTGTGTCTCTGTTTTGTCAGCTGTAGCCTGTCTCTTTTTTCAGGTTCTGGAAGAATGCCAGCACTAAATACTATTACAAATAGTATAGAAAAATCTTCAAATAAATAAAAAGAAATACTTGCTTTAAAAAAAACCCACACAGAAATAATTCACTGGAGAAGTCCCAAGCTTTATGGCAGCACTATCTGAGGAAAGGATGGAACAAGTAATTCTGTCATGCTTGCAAGTACCATGTTAAAGATGGCTACAAATGATGATCTCCAATACTTTAATTTTTCTACAGCTGCATCTCCAGGCTACCCCACACAATTCCCTGCTCTGAATCCACCTTTGGCCCTCCTGGTTCTGGCTTGCCTGGGTGTCTGAGTCTCTTCAGTGATGTGGCTGTGCTTGCACAGTTACCTGCAGAAGCCCAGAGCTCCTGAGAGCCGTGTTCTACGTCCGTGTGTTCCACTTACAGTCCTACTGGGTTAAGCTAATTTACCAAATTGCCAAAGCAAGATGAGAGAGGATTTCTTCTTGAATGCCTGATCAAAATATTATTGAAACTTTAAAATTAATAGAATAACTCATGGTAATGTGCTTGAGATCTTACTTTCCAGGATTGGCCAAAAATTTTTACTTTCTACAAATACTTCTTTCTGGGAAGTAATTCTTCTTCTCTTTATCTTTAGTGTTCTTCTGTCTGTTTGAAACCAGATATATATATGTATATATATGGCATTTCAAATATTACTGTGAGACTTCAGAACATTTTCATTTTTACCATTTTCATATTAGAACAGTACTGTAAGGTGTATCCTCCATACAGTTCAAGGAAATATAGCATGTTTTGTAAGAGCAAGTGAGCTCAAGGCCTAGATTTCTTGTTGCTGATGTTTCTCCTGTGAATTAACCTCAATTTTAATTTCTTCGTTTTAAAATCAAACGTTTATTTGCCATCTTAGTCATTTTTGTTCCCACTTTTAAAACTCCAGCTGTCTCTTCTGTTCGTGTCTTGAGGGACTGGTTTGTATTTCCTTTTGAAAAAGCCAATCTGAAATACATAATTTGGAATCTGTTGTCAGCAAATCTTTGTTATCAAATCTAAACCATAAAAGATTAATTAAAATAAAAATGCATATGTATGGCATTTATGAAATATGGTATTTACTTGTGCTTTGTCATATCAAATAATCAAGTGTTACTCATCTATCAAAAAAGCAGGTTTGCTTTTTCTTCTTTTACTTTTTGGGAGGCTAATTCTCTCCTGCATGGAGTAAAGACTTGGGCTTGTGAACTTTAACAGTCCACAGAATCCAGTATTTTTGAAAATGTGAAACGGTAATAAAGCTTTCCTGTTCAATTTGTTTCATTTCTGCATATATGTAAAAATGATAGAGAATGTCTCCATGTAGGTAAACAACAATCTCTTAACCACTTGCCAGAGGAGCTGCATCCTTATTAGTTTTCTCTTTTACTTATCCATAGAATTTTTTTAGTATTTATGTTGCAGTTTGAAACCTTAAACATCTTATACTGATATGGAACTGTGTTTTAAACTATCAGTCATCACGTATCAAGTGACATTAAATGTGGAGCACCACCACACAAAAATGATCCATTTGATATCATTAAATTACATAAATCATTTGCAAACATGAGATGCCATGTAAAACATTGTAAAGAGATTTGTGGTGTAGAGTAACAGGAAATGTAATGAAAAAAATGGAGAAGTACTTTTAAAAAATCCCAAGTTACAAGAGGAATCATCTTTCTTTAGAGAGGAATTATCATAATAAAATGTTATTTATTCTTTAACCTGCTTTAACCCAGATCCAAAAATCCTTCAACAGCATGAATTCCTGACTTGAGAGCAACTAAGAAATACTGCAAACCTACCTTCCATAATATAAATGAAAGAACCAACAACAAGGTAACACCAACTATTAAGCCTAGGGCAATAATTAGCACAGTAACATGGTATTTTGGCTTTTGGTGGTGCACTCCTTCCAAGTAGACCTGAAAAACAGAAAATAAGTTTAGTGTTAACTGTTGGGCTTTTTTTCCCCTAAAAGATACCAAAAAACCTAGGAAAATTAATTAAATTTTCAGGTAATTAACACTATAGTCATTGCCTGTGCCTAGGTATGTATAGAATTCTACAATTTTAATTGCTGTTGGTTTTTCTACTTCAACATGTTTTTCACAAATTCATAAGAGAAATCTTACATATGCAACTTGCTTGTCCTTATGTAGTTCAATAACTTTTGCATTTTTTTCTGGCCAGGCTGTTGCTCTCACTTCAAACTTCAATACTGATGCATCATCCTGATTAAAGAAGAAAAAAAGAAAATTCTATCTTTTAAAAAATAACTTTAACACATTGATTCCTGCCCAGCAAAAATGGTAACACAGCTGCTGCCATAACTACAATCTCACACAAACACACAGTGGTGCCTTTTTCTGAGCACAAAACAAATTAGTTCCAGAAGCTGGAATGAAGCCAGGTTGGATTTTACCTAAGTCCACATCCACGCTGCTTTTCTTAGAAAAATACAATTATGAGTTGAAATTAAATCCCCATCCTACATAACCCATCCAGAATAGGCAAAGCAATATATACCATAAATATAAAGTGACAAACTAAAATACATATTTTTGTTTTCCATACATCACCTTGAGCCTTAGCATTGGCAACATAAAATAGGTTAAAACCTAAAAGATTTAGATTTAATCATGTTTGAATCATGTTTCACTGTTAGAAAACAAATACTAACGCCTAGAATTTATATGCAGGGAATACTGCAAATATGCCTTGAAATATTCCCCTCAAGCATGAAAAATTCATGTGTTACCATTTCTAAAAGTAAAGGAGTAGCCTCCAGATGCAACTGAACAGTCGCTTCCTTTCCACTTTCCATGTTTCCCAGCTTGCAATGTATTTGTAAGCAAAGCCTGTCATTCTTCATGCAGTACTGTGCAAGGGAGGGAAAGATTAAAACTTATCAACTTGTTAATCTTAGCACTAAAGACAATCAGACAAACAAAAAACTCAGGGTATAAGTCGAGATTGTCACCCATCCCTGTCATTCCAGAGGTGTTAAAGGTACAGTAACAAGAGAGCAGCCTAAATGTTATACAAAACACATCATTTTTCTTAAAAATTCTATTATTTTAAGACTGAAAAAGAACAAGTGTCATAATTTGTTTATATGTTTAGGGTTTATTTTTACACTGTTACTTCAAATTATCTTTTATCAATAATGATAAATGACAATAACTCTATGCTATCCATGGCAAACTGTAATTGGTTGATCCTTACATTTGTACACTGACAACTAACACTTCACACAGCTTTGGAGAAGACAAAAACACAAGGCTGTACATTATTATGTTTATTATATCTTTATCATTATTTTTTATCCAAGACTACAATGCTGATGAACTGAGTGGATATGCTAGTGCAGGCTGTATCTCAAACATTGGCTGATATTCCCTATAACGCACTTACTTAAAAGTCCCAAATCAACATTTTTTTAAAATGGGTGTTTTTTAGTTTTTTCTTGGGTTTGGTTGTTGTTTTTCTTTTTTGGGTTGTTTTGTTTGGGTGTTTTTTTGTTTTTTGGGTTTTTTGTGGTTTTTCTTCTTTTTTTTTTGTTTTGTTTTTGTTCTTCTTTATTTTAAAGATGACAGATTAAACAACACTGTTCTTTATCAAAGACAAGGAGCAGGGAACAGGTCTCTATGAGGACAAACCCTCAGCAATGCAATGCTACAACAGCAGTTCTGGTTTGGACTGGGTAGTCAAGTGTCTGATCTCCAGCAGGGTCTGTGAGCAGGAACAGAGGGATGAGCTGGAACAGGCCAGCCATGTATGGTACTCTCCCAGCCTCCCAAATATTTTTAATAGCTTTCCAGCCAAAAATTATTTCCATATATTTTGTAATTCTTACTGACTTCCAGTCCCATTAACTTGTATAGTCTTCCTTGGAATTCAGTTACTTTTAACATTCATAACAGCCTTCAGGAAGAACTTCTACCACAAGTACTACTTTTGGGTTTTTTTTTAACTAGCTCCTGTTAGTTACATTTGATGGCACTGTTTTGATGTGGAAAAGACAATCAATATTTGATCTGCATGCTTCATGTAATTAAAATAAAACCTGTTTTTCCCTGATGCATCATTTTCTATTTGTGACTAAATTTCCTCTGCCATTCTGTTTGCCCACTCATACAGTTCCATACCCCTTTGGCAGTTCTTTGTAGGTGCCTGTCATCTACCCTGACTTCAGCAGTGTGTCATTAATCAACTTTCTCAGCTCAGTTCTCACCCCTTTCACTGAAGTCACTTATGACCACCCTTAACTTATCACATGTCCCACCACACATCCTTGGAAGATGGCTCTGGTGACCTTATTATATAAGATACACTCTTGTATAAGGACAATTCATGCAGTCATTTCCCACTGATGCCAAAAGACAGACCTTACCATATGCCTCTTAGTAGGCTTTGAAAAGAAAGTGATGACATCCTTTAATATGTTTTCATTATTTTCTGCTGCAGTACAGTTTCTGGGATATTTATTATAGGAGCAGTGTCCAGCTGTTGTCTGGTAATAAATATAACACCATTATTAGAATTTAAGTATCAGATCAAAATCAGAATAAAGATTTCTGAAAGGCTCAAAAGAAATGTAAATTTTATTTCCAGAATTCTGAAACACTTGGGGCTGAAGATGATCCTATTCTTGTTCACTCTGCTTCACCATGGCTAGCAAATCAAACACAGACTAAGTACCTAGCTGACTTTGTTCTGCTTCTCTTTTTCACAGTTATACAGATAGTAATACATTAAGTAACCTTTGCTTACCTTGATATCCAGTGTGTTGAATAATTTGGAGTCCCTGGGTGGAAAAGCATTTGGTATTGTTATCTCTAAGCTGGTGTTTGGAGACATGCTTGGTCCTGCACTGATAACCTTGTGGGGAAGAGGTAGAGAGTCACACAGTTAAAGCTTCAACAGTGCCTATTCAGCAAACAAAAACGTACATATATAAATACAAAGAACCTCACAGAACGGGGTAGCAGCTGCTGTGTTACGCTGTCACGGAAGTGGATTGTGCAAGGAGTGTTAACATTTTGTTCATTCATTCTGGGGGCTTACTGAACCCTCCACTCCTCCAAAGCTGGTGAGTAAGCAGTGCTAATCTGTGATGAGTACCTGAGGTCACACAGACTCTGCCTGCTAGGAGAGTATGCAAAAGCAACTAGGAGAGATTTATGTCCCAACTCCGGCTTTTAATCCACTGGAGACAAATTTTATGATACAGATACTCTTGTAAGAAGCTCCTAATTCCTTTTTCTTACCATAATTCCTTTCAAAGTGTTTCTGAAAGGAAAAAGTGGCAAGTCAGAACTGCTCTACCACTTTCAATCCTGCTTGTGTTTAGAGTTTTTTCTCTAATCATTCAGTGGAAGATTTTCCAGGCCAAAAAAAGTGTTCTAAGGATTAACAGCAACTTCCCATCACTAATACACAAAAGTTACTCATGGTGCCCTTGTACTCTTAAAAGTTTCCTTACTGACTGTCTAGACTGTCATTAGATAAACTAAACATTAACCTTTCAAAACAAGGATGACAGGGGTTTACAAAGGAAAACTCTTACATGGAAAGTGAAGTTGATATTTTCCTTCATACATGTAACTGGTGAATCTTTCCCTTCTGCTCCATAAACAAATGAGGTTGGTGACACAAACCTACAACAATTTCAAAATTGTTAATAAACAGAATTGCTATGTCTCATTAGCCTAACTTTCTGCTGCATGCTGCCTCCAGTAAGATTGGTTGTAAGAAAATACCCAAGTTTGCTTTTAAGTAAATCTAGGAACACAGAGTAGAAATCATCTACTTTTGGAATAGAAACCCTCTACATTTTCACTCTTTCCTCTCAAAAAGGCAGATGAATCATAAAAAGTCATAAATCCTCACCTAAAGTGATGCTCCATTAATGTCCCACAAGAAACCCAGAGTATGGTTCTTGTTAAGCAAGGAATCTGAGGATCTGCTACACTCTCATTAAATACATCTGCTACACTCTCATTAAATACATCTTTCTCTAAAATATATTCCACTTTTTAAAACACATTAGTCTATTACAGAACAAGTTTGAAGCACCATAGATACCAATGGTCTCATCTCACAAGACTGGAAATAAACTCTTACAAGTGTCTGGGTCAGAGCTCAGGATAACTGAGCCATCTCAGTCCCAGGATTTGTCAGCTACATCACAGTTCTGCTTAAAAACTTTGTGAATTTAGAATAGTAACAAGACAACAGTTCTATGGATGTGCAGGCATACCAATAGGTGACTTACCCATGAGTATTTAACTCAATCTCGTATTTTAGAGGTATGGGTAAAGTTAGCATGTTATCCAGCAACATGTTCCCATCTTCATTTTTACTACAAAAATGCAAAGAGAGAAAAATCTGTATTGAAGGCACCATCATATGCTATGCACTATTTCTGTAAACAAATACTAAACAGACCTTTCAGCTAATTAAAATAAAAATATTTAATTGGTAACAACATGTCAGGCACTAAAGCCCCCCACATTTTTTACAGGCAGCAACCTGCCCATTATTTAGATATCTATCACCTGTTTTTCATGGTAATTTCTCTTTCTCTACAGGTTTGCAACCAATGTACTTTCTTGCAATCATGCTTTGCTATGCTTTTCCAGAGTTCCTCTATCTGTTTAGCAAAGCGAGTAGTATTTTTCATTCATTCAATTTTTATTAGACTTTACCAGGTAGCATTAATGATGATGTTGACATCCTCCTCTGCTCTGGTTAACGAGCTTGCATCCAAGAGGAAACTATAATCCAGCTGTAGAACAAATAAAATTTTCCTTATATTCAATGATAGTGTATCTTGACACAGTTTCAATTAAATTCTATTTTATTAAACTCATTTAGAATTTCCTGCCCAAAAAAATTCAGAACTAAGAAAATATTTGCTTTTTGTGTCTTTTACTCCCTTTCTATTGACCTAACACATATGTCCATGGCATTAGTCAGCTCACTTGTCTAGAAGCCAAGGACAATCAGTCGATGCATATTACAAACATTGTTGTCCCTTAATGAATTATTCCAGGGAGTGTTTAAGCAATTCATTTTAAAAGGGGCAGGAGAGATGCAGATACCAACATCGTAAGAGATGTTAGTTTGGAATGAAAAAGAGATTAGAAAAAAAAGGTTTTTTTTTCCCCCATGAAAATCCTCATAATGTATTTAGGGTGTTTTTAAACCTAGGAACTTAATTTATAGCTTACCTTTGAGTTGTGATCTACGTATAAATAGCCAACACTGCACTCAAGTGTCACTGCATTAATTTCTTTATCTAATACTGCACAATGTATCTGTTTTTCTTCCTAAAATAAAGGACAAATTACTAATGATTAAAAGAAAAAAGTTTTTTTTCCAGACGTTTCAAATTACATGCACACACTAAAACTGGGTGCTCTGTATTTTCCTGAACCAGGTGTTTGTTATTTCACTGATGCCAATATCCAGGACACCCATAACCACTTTAACACAACAGATTATATTGATTATTGTATAAATTACTTCATTTGCTTTTTGCTTTTACTGAAGCTAAGGCACATGCACCAGACCTAGACCAACCCACGTGAAAAGCCAACCTCACAAAGGTGGACCTGGGGGAATTGTTCTACATGGAGAACAGTTATTTATAAAAGGCAGAAAGAGAGCACAATTAGATTTATGACTTTCGATAAGCCTGTGTATTTGGGAAAAAGCAGATTCGATGAGAACTTTGTGATCACTGAAAACATGATCATCAGCCAAAAAACAGCCATAACATCCTGCAATATTTTAATTTTTTTTTTTAAATTATTTATTTTAGTTGTTACTGGAATTATGTAAGTCGACTGTATTGATTAAATTGCACTTGATTCAGGTAGCTAGAAATCTAAGAACTTAAAAATTGATGTTTTGGCAGCTTTTGATGAAGGGATGTAGGTTCAGTATCTAAAGAAACTCAACAATTCATAAACATAATTTGAAAAACGCCTGGCTGAAAAAGAAAAATATTAAAGGATTACTGTTTGAGAGATTTTTTTTTTCCTTACCAATTCTAAAACTCGAATGTAATAAAGACCTTTAGGAATCTGAATGTGGAGGACAGTTTCATATGCATCATCTCCAACATTAAGCAGAGAAATGTTCA
Organism: Daphoenositta chrysoptera; assembly: GCA_013397915.1. Taxonomy (NCBI): domain Eukaryota; kingdom Metazoa; phylum Chordata; class Aves; order Passeriformes; genus Daphoenositta; species Daphoenositta chrysoptera. Next base: position 326,686 of record VZRO01004343.1, read on the forward strand.
ACAATAAAGTCTTCACACTTCCAACACCAAGGTATGTTTTCTTATCATGAGGCCTACAAAAATAATGATCATAATATAAACGGAAAGTAATTCTAGGTACAGCCTGTATGCAAAGCTTTTCCTCTGCTGCTCTTTTAGGTAATTTCAGTTGGTTCTGACAAGGCTCAGCTGGAGATGTAAGGGAAGGTTTTACTCAATTCTGTAGCTAAGATACAACACCAGTTCTATGATGGTCAACTGCAGCACTGCACCTCTTAAAGCCTGAAGTGGTCAATGAGAGGGCAGGAAAATTGTCATCAGCCCAGTTGTGCTTCTGGCCTTTACAAGATCAGTCCTTTCCTTTACAGGCCAGAATAGCAAGGTACCACTGCTACAGGATTTTCAGACATTATTTCAACATTCAGTCTTTGCACTCCAGATCTGGGACTGAGCTAATATGAAAAGGGGCATAGTGAACATGCCTGTCTTATGATCTATGTAATGTTCTATAATCATGTTACAAGTACAGACACCCTATTGGGGGCTAAAAGTAAACTTCAGCTTGACATTAAAGTTTAATTAAGACTTGTAGAAAGGGTGCCTAGAAATAGACATTTATCAGATATTCTGGCTCAAAACCAAAGCATTAGTCACTGAACACCTTTGGGAAAGAAGCTGGCACTTATAAAAGCAACAGAAGGCAAAAGCACTGCATAAGCAGATAGGTTCCAAGACAAAAGCAAATTAAAGAAAAACACAATGTTAACATTTAGGTAGCTTGTCAAGTTTAGGTTAAATTTGAACGTTGTTTTACTACTTCTATACCCACCACTCACTCCTCCTACATGCATTAAAGCCAAGCTCATTAACAATATGCTGTCACAAAGATGCCTCCCAGCTTAACACACAAGTACACAAAAGCACCAGGTGCACATCTGGGACTACAACAAAGCTGAACTAGAGCTTTTCCCTGGTAATCATATTTCATTCTTCATTAAAAAATGCATGATGCAGACTAGAAATTTACAGAGCAGGCCAAAATCTAAGCAATTTAAACAAAACATGATAGTGTATACATGAAGACTTGTAACTCAGTAAATAAAGCATTACATTGCCATCCCTATTTGATTTCATTCTTTTAAAACCAAAGGTGTTTGCTTTGCTCTTCAAGGATAATGAATGCATTCTGTCTAGACAAAATAAATTATCACTTCACAGCTAACTAGTTTTTAATTGAGATTCTAGGGGCACAAGGTAATTAAAGGTGATACTTCACACTTTATCAAGATATTTAGACTATTTATTTACACTGCAAATCTGCTACTAGTGCCTAATGTCAAACAGGTATGGTGTGATCTGTCTTCCTTTCTTAGAGCTTCAAAGTACTTAAAAAACTGCATTGCTAATGTCACGAATGAAAATTCTGCCAATCATTCTTTCTGAAAAGTTTATGAGTGTTTAAATAAAATAACCATCCAGCCTAAGAAAATGAAAGGGCTTAAGACTCGTGCAACAAGCCACATGTTGAAGTGGGCAGAAAAATACTCATCTTACACTGAAATCTATGAATATGACAAGGTTTGTACTCAGGACCATACAGGTGTGATTAATCTGCATTATGTGACTGTCAGCATCTTTTGATGACACTTTAGGTTGTTCAACCTCGTATTTTGATTTAAGTAGAATCAACTTTAAAAGTGATGAATGACACATGAAAATCCAGATCACATGTAAAATATCTAAGTAGCTGAGATTTAAAACAGGTACAATTCCTCTTTTTGTACACCAACTACCTGTATCTTTTACTTTGAATTAAAGCAAAAGGTTGTGATGATAAAATACAGCTTAAACCAATTAAATGGCTCTTTTACTTAAAAATATTACATCTTCAGTTTTATACTGCTGATTGAAACTTTGTACAGTATCTCCAGAAAGAGCAGCAGAAATAACCAATAGCTTGACAATTTTACAATAGTTATGATGTCTACATATTGAGTATGCACTGTGCAGTGTTATCTTAGCCCAGTTATATATGAAGTGTAGAGTACAAGTTTATGTTTTTGTGAAGATGTATTTTAAGAGCTGTAAAATCTTCTAATTATGCAATAGCAGTTCTTCAATTATATAGATTTCTGTTACATTCTGATTTGAAAATAGTCTTCAATTAAGCACAAATTTTCTTCTTGTATTTTCTTAGGGAGGCCATGGTCTACTTTTGCAAATTACTGTTCTTTATGTACAAAAGATTAAGGAATAATTTAGATGAAATCTTACTGAATCTTGTCCAAAACAATGAAAGCTACAGTATACTTACTTTGGAAAAACAACTTTTCCAGAAACTCTCAAGTCAGCCGAACAATTTTCTTGGGAGCAAAATCTTGCAAAAATAAACTGTAAAAGCCAAATTTAAAAAAAGGCACTTCAGTATCTTATGCTTCCTATAGTGAGTAACAGTATTTCCGAAGAAAGAAACCCATCACCTAGTAACTAAGCATCAGGAAGTCTCTAATAGCTCTTACTGCTAAGAAACAATTCAATCAGACTATGATTTTCCATTTTCCAAACACATTCTGTGCATCCAGAGTAACAGTGAAGAGGCTTTCCAGACTCAGTCTCTCACAGTTAAACTCGTGGGTGTACGTTCAGACAATTTTTTAAAGCAGTACACAAAGAGGGCAGAATGTTTTAGAAGATCCAGAACTGATGTCTGCAGTTTCTCCTATGATACAGCACACTAATTTTTTGCAAGAGTTTCATTACACAGCCTTTACTTATCAGTTAGTAAGGTTTGATGAGAGACACCATGAGCTGCAGGTGTCCATGCCTTGGTTATAAATGTGTTACAGAGCACATTTATGTCACTGTACTCAACATCACCCTCTTTCTGTCTCTATAACTCTGAGGTTTCTAAAGCAAAATTTTGAATGAAAACTAGAAGGCAAAGCATGCCATTTAAAAGAAGCTTTTACATATCAGGAGTTCTGATGGCCAACTGTATCTCAGTTACACAAACCAGAGAGAAAGCTGATTTGGAAGGGACCCATCAGGATCATCAAGGCCAGCTCCTGGCCCTGCTCAGGGCATCCCCAAGAGTCACAGCCCATACCTGAGAGCATCGTCCAAACAGTTCTGCAACTCAGACAGGCTTGGTGCTCTGGCCACTTTCCTGGGGAGCTAACTATTTGTGAAAAGTTAAAAATTCAGCACACTTTGACTTTCACTAAAGTCAAAGTCTCTTAATAAGTTGGGGTTTTTGGGCTGAAAGGTAATTTCATACTTACTAAAGGATACATAATACACTCTTTCCCCTCACAGACTTTGTGTTTGTAAACCAGCAATACCTTCACTGAACTAATATTTCAGCAACATCAACACTTCAAACACTTCCAGATTAACACCAACACAGTATTATGTATTTAGCACAGAAATAATTTTAAAATACAATTTTATATTGGGAAGTTACTCCTACAGTGTAGTTGAAACAGAAAGGATATTTGAAAGAGTGAATTTCACATGTGTGTTCTGGGTATATAGTACTACATATGCTGGCACATTCTCTGCACATACCTTTTTCATTTTTAAATTATAACACAGATTGTATACAAGTTCTGCAAAGGTTATTTTTTTCGAGAACTCATACACTAACCTTGCTTTTTATAACATCTTTTTCTTTCCTACGTTGAAGAACAGGTTGAAGTGGTGGAAATTCTTGAACATTTCTTTTCTGTAGAATATGATGCCCCAGATGATAACTTGCTTCAACATGTACAGGAGTCAAGATATCCCTTACATCTTTCTATGAAAATTGGAAACCTAATGAGTTAATCATATAAGACAAAACATGTATGCTTATGTTTTAAAGTTGCCTAGAACTCACTAAAACAGCAACGCTTATTTTTCATATGTAAAGTAATTCCATATGGCTCATATACGTTTCCAGACATCTTTGTTGCTGAAGGAGGCAATCAGAAATGCATAAAAGCATAATATGTTCAATAACAGCATCAGGCATTTCAGAATGGATGATTCTTCTGTGAGGAGAAATCTTACTGAATAGCGAGCCCACTTCTGTCAATAATCCTGCCTCACACACCTATGAAATGCTGCACTGCTCAAGCAGAAAAATAGGCAAAGTTGGCTAAAATGGAGAAAGTCAGCCAGCAGAATAAGGCCAGACAAACCCCATGGGTATTTATGTATGAAATCAAAAGAAGGTCTCCCACAGTATTACTAAATCAGGTCATGACTGCATTTTATTTTTCTGCCTCTTTATTTCCCGTTCTGTATTAAAAAGATTGAACTCCTCAAAAAATGACTATTTGTACATGAAGCCTTGCCTGCATAGGAACGTTCAGATCAGAGCCCAAACTACCTTTCAGTTGTGAAAACTGAACAGCTTGAAGCACCAACAGTAACAAACCTGATTAAATTACTGCCTAAGTGCAGGGGGATAGACAGACACTCATTGTCCTTCCACATGGCCACTATTTTAATTCTTACCCACAAGCTTATGTTGGCCAAATCACATATTATCTAATTCATAATAATTTTCCACAAGGTCTTCTCTGCATCTGCTTTATATTACTTCCATTATACTAATTAGCTATTAATTAGCCTTTACTCAAAATACATAAAATTTATATTGTCTCTTGCAAGGACTGTACTTGACAGACATTCACACTTACTTAACTTTAGGAGCCTCATACAAGTACAGAAACCTCAGTGGGTGGAAGGAGAAGCTTATAATGCTATTAATTAAGAATTAAAAAGAAAATTGAATTCTGTGGAGGAAAAAAAAGTACTAATGATCGACTACAGGAAGTGATGGAGCAAATCAACTCCTTCCTCCTACACAAATACCTGCTAATGCTGGTACAGCAATCTGTACAAGGTCAGCTGTCAATCACATCTTCTTAGTTTACAAAACTCTTATAAAGTAACTGGCATTTTGCCATTGCTCCTGCAAGCAACATTCACTTAGGTGCAACTATCAGTTGAGATCCATCTGGGCAATTTTCCAGTAGGTAACATAAACTTTCCTTTCTACCCTGAAGTTTTATGATGAAGAATTGGCTTCTAATGGTGTCATAAACAAAAAGTAAGTGAAACCAAGGAAGAAGAAAAATACATGGAAGAATATTTCCCTGCAGGTTTTTTTGTAGCTGTAAAATTAAAATTATTTTCCAGCTTTTGTGCAGGATCAACGGCACCATTCACCCTGATAAGATGTTTGTTTCAAAAGGTCATAGAATTGCTACCTTGAGGATTTTAAAGAAAAGGCTAGGCATACTAGTCCATTATTTTATTGCCCTTATTTCCCCTTACATCTAAATACTCCCTCTCTCTTCCCCCTTAGATAAGGTCTGACAGGAGATAAGTCTATCTTTTCTGAGTTTAATAAAATATGGTTCCTTTGTATCCACTGATTTTTATTGTTAGTTGTGGTTAGGACTTCGAAGTGTTTCCAAATTTTTAGTTTTGGAAGACAAGCTTCTAAGATGTTTGATAGAATAAAAGTGATTAAATTTTTTCTTGTTCATTGAATGGCCTTAATAATATTATATCCTTGTCCTGATTACCAGTTTTTTTCCACTTTCAAGACAAGTCCCTCACTCATCTCTCAGAGTGATACAGCAAGCATGAATACCACAGTTCATTCCCTCCAGGGCCACAGTGACTTTGAGACTGCTTTGGCAGTTAAGATCTTACTGACTAGATTCTTACTGACTTACTTCTGGGTCAGTACCATGCTCCATTTCAAAGGATGGTTGCTGTTGGATCAAACTCTACTGCAGAAACCAGCAGCCAGCCCAGCAGCTGGTGCCATCTATTCCTGGTGTTGGTACAGGCCTCCCTGGCCAACACCCTGCAGGTCTGCAACAGCCTCCTGCTCTGCCCTTTGCTCTGGCAGAACTCCCATCTCAGAGGCTTCTCTTCTGAAGCACTTCTATCAGCAGATTTTTCTGCAGCAAAGTTGTCTCTGCCATCACAGAGGGAGAACTGTAACCACATTCACCACTAATCTGGTCCAGGAGAAGGACATATCTGTGCAGGCTTCACGATTGTAAGCAGAGAAGTTGAGGGATCACTTTTTCAGCACAGTGCACATTCTTCATATTGTTCAGCTCTAAATTAATTCGTGGAACTCTCACAAGTGCTCTTCCTCCCCCATATCCACCTTCAAATTATGGGTGAGTGCTGCATTCCTTGAAGGAAAGAAACCAAGCAAGCCCAAGCAAATGCTCTTTTTCACACCCTGCTAGCCTTTAGCTCCTTGCAGCAAATTCACAAAGCACAGCACACTATAAACCTTGAACTGCAGACTTTTCTAGCAATCGTCTTCATTTCACTTCCTATGAATCAGAAATGGGTTCCTTCTTTTTTAGCCAAGTCCACCTTCTCTGCTCAGAATAAAAACAGGAGCAAGACCATACACGTGTTCTTTGAAATAGTTACAAATGACAAAAGAATTGTAAGTTTTAAGATTTTGCATTAAGAAGTGCATAGAAAGGTTCCATCAGAAATGTTCAGCAGAATATGCATGTTATATCTTCTTGGTTGCTCCAAACCAACCTCAATGTGTGTATGATCTGTCATCCATAAAAATGATTAAAACATTTCAAGAACGCTCATGGTCCAACTTAACAACTGTAATTATAATTATTATTATTGTTATGCATGTTCTCACCAGTGTAAGAGATGGTAGACCCACTGACTTCCCCAGAGAAAGCATCAGAATTAGAATATATTAACTGTGGAAGTTCTAAATAAAAATATTTTACTTCCAAAATGATGTGATGCAATTGCAAACAATAGATCCTTTTGCAGCAGGTCTGCTTTTCAAAGGAGAACAAAGGATTTACAGGAAAATACATACTGAAAACTACATTACCCTCATAAATGCTGGATTATCTTTGCAGGCAGTAATATTGTTGTAAATCTTTACTTTTCCTGAGATTGTATCATATGTTCCATTGGAGGAAAAATAAAATCTTGCTTGTGTATCCTCTTTTCTGCTCACGTCAACACTCAGATTATAAAGCAATACTACAAAATAAAACCCAGGGGAAATAAAGGTTGTAAAATCTTTAAGAGTTACAATCTTAATGAATTTATAGTAGAAATTACAATTTCTGACTCACTTCTCTAAGTATTTTCTTTAACATCCATTTTAAAATGTTCTGCTTAAAAACTCTCTGACATACATCCATTCCTAATACAAACTTCTAGTACCCTGATAATTGATTGCTTCATGGCTGTTCCCTGATACATGCTTTTATATCAGGGATAGTTTATCAGGTTGTATTTACAATTTTCTACCAAAATCTGTTTATAGAAAACCCACTTCAGTTAAATACAGGGCTGACAGTAAATTACAACAAACAATTAACTGACAACTGAAAAATATTGTTTAACTTCACAGTTTTTTCTATTTAAGTTAGAATGAATTGCTATGATAACAAGTTGCAAGCAAGTTTCAGAGCATTACAAATCTATTACATCTAAATTTTTGCCAAGAGTTAGGTTATCTACAGTTTCTACTAGTCCTTTTTATAAGTTAAGAAGTCTTATGTAGAAGTCCAGCAGGGGTGACCCAGTCTGACTGCTCATCTTTCAAAAGGAATATGAGTTTCAAAAGATCTGATAAAGATCAAAAGACAAATAACTTCACAGTTCATCACTGTGCATGTTCTCTGTAACATGCTCCCAAAGGTTATTGTCTGGTCTCACATAGGAGAGTTAAGCAATTTAATTTTATATACCATGTACTTACAGGGCTGGTTGCAGTTTACAAATAGCACATGACATGTAGGTTAAAAGCACTCAGGCAATACAGTCACATTTAGACAGTAAATTATTTTAAATTAATTCACCATGAATATTCCCTCTGATAGATACTGCTTCTAGCAATACCAGTTTTTGCCAAAAGCAAAATATGCATTGTATAAAATATATTACAAGATTTATTTTTCAGTAATTTTGGTGGGACTCCCTCTCTTTTACACAATGTCCCACAATGGTAAGATCAGGTGCTTGAGCTGGTTTATGAAGGGATGTCTTCTCTCTATTGCTGCGTGGAAGACAGCATCCTACAGCACTCCCACATAGTTTGGTCCATGCCTGAGAGGATTGCTGTTAGAGGACATCATTTAAATCACCCTTTTAATGGTGCTGTCTCTCCAAGGCCATGAAACTCCAGTTGTCCTATCAGGGATGTGCTGATATTCTAAACTGAACAGAAGTGCCATGGCTTGACGTTATAGCATAATTACAATATTAAAAAAATATCCCATGTTTTCAGCTTTTCATTTTATACTGAGCTTAGATTAATGGACTATTAAATACCAGTAGCATTATTCTGTAAATAGGTGCATTTAAAATGAATACATATACTGGCTTCTTTTTCCAGCAGCTTACCAATATAACCAGGAACCTCTCGTCCTCTATAGGTAAAGCATATCTTCAAATTCATACAGGTGGCAGGCTGGTCATTTTCCATGCAGTCTAAATTAGTTCGATTTATTGAATTAGAATGTTTTAAAGAAGCTTCAACAATTATGACTGGTTTTGTTCTAAGAATAGAAAAAAGTAAGTGTTCACAAATATTGTTCAGAAATAGCTGCAAAAATTAACCATCTCTGACAATCTATTTTTATATTTTAGAATTATAATTATCTGCATTTTTCAGGTAAGTTCAAATTGTTGTGTGTACATTATTTGTTGCCTCAAAACGTTTCAGAATGATACTTTCATTTTTTTCAAGGTGTTTACATAAATGTTTCATTTATAGAACCTTCTAGAGCCTAATGACTGAAGTTCAAGACATCAAGAATATAATGAGGTTAAATTACACTACTGAGTTTTATTAAATTGCACTAAAAAAATAAAGTTAAATTGTGTGGTCTTCAAAAGCACTGGAACAGAGCAATCTTACCTCAGCACCACAGCAGAATCAGAGAAAAATGCACCAACTGCTACATCTGCACAAAAAAAAAAAGTATCAATAAGCATAATTTGTCAACAGGAATTACTTCTCAGGTACAAGCATGTTATAGCAGATCACCTTTTGGTCAGCATTAAAACACCATTTGCCCTTTATTTATTAAAAGAGGTATGCTAATATGCAAAGATGATTCCTCAAATACTTGTCCACTGTCCAATAATGCTGCATGCTAATTTGCTGGACTTGCAGATATTGATAATGTGATGATTTGATTTCTATTCCATGTTTAAGTGGTTGATACTAAAGGACAATTCAGCTAAACAGGAGATACTTGCCTTCTTCTCCATCTAGATATGCAATATTGCTATATATGCACATACATGCACATTGTTTTATACATATATAACAGAATTGCTTATGTCTCTTTATGTATGAAATTATACATAGAGAGAGATAGAAAAAAGTATTTACTTTACTCCAGACTAAATGAAACCTATTCATGCAAGAAGGAAATAAATATAGACAGTATATATACCTCTCAAATGAAGTAGCAAAAGCAAATTGTCAGATGACTAAATGATATAAGGACCTGAAGATGAGACTTCCAGATTAGTAACCAACAACTGACCTGAGTACTTGTAACCTACCTTTTAGCCCAGCATTACAAATTAACCTGGATAACATTTCTGTGGAAACAGCCAGAACACACAACTGCACATTACCATGTTCATGGTAACTTTGTGTTTTTACATCTGCAAGAGCAGGACAGACATGCCTGACCTGACCTAACACTTATCTAAAAAATGTTAAAGTGTTTTGATGGTATGTATAAAGCAATTAATATATACATTAAAAGAGCAAAGTTGTTTTACACCAAAGTAGCACTACTTTGTCATGCCCACAAGAACCCCACAATAGTCTGAATCCAATGCCATGGGCCCCAAGGGAAGTTGAAGTATTGTTCACTCTGAGAGTCAAGGAGCCCATGACTCCTGTCAAAATCCACTCTGGGAAGGCCAGCAATATATTTAGGTTAGAACACTAGTCTGGACAACAAACACACTTCCAGTGCCCAAACCAGCTCACTCTGACTTTAGCAGATGAGAGAGTTACTTTAAAAATATAAATCACATTTCTCTTCCTCTTGTGCACTATGATCTTACTATTACATTGTTATCAGGTCTTAAATAATAGTTAGATGACCGTGAAAACTGACTGCTTGGCCTCAGCTTTACCTCTTCTCTTTTCTTCCCAAAATATGAGATGTGACATGTCATCTCAATAACAGATTCTGCTTCTGCTAGAATCTTCAAGTAGTACAGTAGGGTTGTTCCCTATGAATCTATATTCTTTTAAAATGAAAAATAAACAAAATTGTTTAATTTACCTTGATAACCATTGTTATCTACATCAATGCCACTTGATATGGATTGTCCAAACATGCCTAAAGAATTACTGACTTCTTGTCCTTGTATTCTCTGAGGAGAAAAATGTAAAAGAGAAAATTATTCTTGGAAAGCTAATCTCTGAGTTACAATTTCCAGTGAAAAATGTTAGCACAACAATCCTGCTGCTGAATGCAGTTATGGACTTAGCTGTGAAAGTATAACTCTGAAAGTAATATTCCTCAATAACAGAAAATGTTAAATGCCGTAACGTTGTCTAAAGCCCCCAAAGCATTTTTTTTCTCTCTTACAGATTATATTATGACTGGAAATCAAAGACCATGTAAAATTTTTCTGAAGTCTTTTAAAGTAATTCAGATGGTCAGTGTTAAATGAAGGGAAAACCCTCTCAGATTTAAACTTGGGGTTTTTCTGAATTAGGTATTTTGCATTGAAAAAGCATACCTGTGAAAATGATGGTGTTATTCCATCTTCCCTGCCATTGTATATATAAATAGCCCCTTTCAGATTATCTTCTTGTGGAGCCCCAATTGCCACATCTGTGGAAAAACAATTTAGCAATGGTCAGTTGACTAGGAAATATGAACATGGAGCAGTTAAAGAAATCCAAATCGTGATGTATGCAATGCCAGACCAGATTCACTTCCTGAATTCAAAGGTAGTGTTGAACATAGATATAAAGCAAACAGAAACAATACAGACCAGCTCAGTAATTTGATTCTACCTTAATTACTACATATGAAAAGCAACAATCAAATACAGCCATTTTGTTAACTATTTCTAGCAATACTAATTTGGACCCTTAAGAGGTTAAAAGGTTACCATGAAAATAGCCAAGATTATCATGATCTTTACAAAAAGAAAAAAAAAGCCTTGTATTCATGGAACAGTGATGGTTTTCCTGCTCTTCCCACATGGGTTAAGTCACTGAAACACAAGTACTCTTATTACAGTTCCCAAAATGAGCCATTTATTTTGTTATTAAATGTCTGTAACAGTCAATAATGAGCTTGAAAAGGCGTTTACAAAGGAAATGAAGATAGCTGGTTGGTACAAAGGGATAAATTTTATGCCTTGACTACTTAACAGGGGTGTGGCAACTCATAACAAACTGAATGAATGTACCTACTCACCAATCCATCCTCAACAGCCCTTGCCAAAAACCCCCATGGTTCAAATAGCCAGAGGCAGTTAACCAAACAGTGGAGGGAGGGGGAGATTAATTACACCATCTTGAAAGTCACTACTAATAACTTTGAACTTGCATTTACAAATAAGCTAAAACTGAACTGCCTGCAAATCAGAAATACTTTATGCTGCACCAAACCCAAATCACAAGAAATGCAAATCCTCTGACTGTTTGGTTGTACTGAACAATTCTCTGATTGAGTCCACATTGACTGAATCCATCCTGTGGTGACTAAACCCCGCAAACAGATGATGTCTCTCTACTGGTGAGATAATAATGGGACAGCCAAGTTGTGCCTAATAAAATTACACACACGTTCTTGAGGTCAAATTCTACACCAAAACATACACCATTACCTCCATAGGGATGATACTGATGGTTTAGATCATTGAAGAAGTTGGCTCTGCTCTGCTTTTTAATTACTACATAAAAATTTCTTTTTATGTTTTGCTTTCAGCCTTTTTCTTACGATTTTTTTCCTACTGCCACCCTCCACTTTTTATTTCAATATTTCCACAGCAGTCTCCCAACTTGAAGGTTATTTTCAACATCCCCATGTATTTAGTACTTCTTACTGGTGACACAGAAGCAGATTTTGACTCAATTTTTATTTATGAATGTAACAAAACTGCCAAGTTGTTCCCGAACCTTTGTCTCAGATATCTAAAACAGGATTAGTGATTCTATTTGAGGTCCAGCACTAAAAGTTACAGACTATGCTATTACTTTATGCTCATGCTCTTTATTAGACAGAACCTAGTCCCTTGGTATTACACACCAATAACTGTGAAGCAGCTATATTTCAAGTCACAAAAGTCAAGTCCCAAACGAAAATAATTTTCAGACTTTCATAATCCTCCTGTTTATCATGGCATTCCACTGATCAGAGAGAATTAAACCAAACAGGTTCTCTTTGTATTCTTACCTTCAAAGCCATCATTATCTATGTCTCCTAGATTGGCTATGGACTCCCCAAACCTCGCTGCATATGAGTCACTCCCGCTGAGCTCTATGTTCAGTTCTACCATCTTTGCTCCCTGAAGGAAAACAGAGTCAGCGGCACATGAACAGACCATCTTCCAGGTGACCTGGAATATTACTCAAAATGTGAAAACTGCCTTGAATAGCATATATAATCCCACCAAATTCCTTGGTGTAGAAGCAAGCATTTTCAAATGTATTTTATGGTATTTAGTGTAAGAATAGTAGAGTGATTACACTTCTACTTCTGAACCCCAGAAAGTAAAAAGCAGCTAATTCCAATGCATGATCTGTCCAGTCACTTTATTTGCAAAACTGAGGAGTACCAGTCTCTTTCCTGACAGGTACCAGTAACTACAGGCAAATGTTTTATTCCTTGTTTGTTTCTGAAGTGCTTAATAAGTTGTTCTTCACACGGCAGTTCAGTGGGAAGCACAGTAGTGGAGAAGAGCTTGGAAAGAGGCTGCAGTGGCAGGCTGCCACCACCTACAGCTCCTAGGAAACCAACCCGGTCTGTCTTCACTTCCAATACTGGTGAGAGTAACTGTGCTGCAGCTGACACCAGAGCCTTTGGGGGTGTGCTGTGCACTCCTGCTGGAGTAGTCATCACAGCTCTACTTTTGCTTTTCCCATATCCTGAAATATTGGACACAAAGAGAGGAAAACTCTTCCTCCTAGCCTGTTAAACCAGAACGGCTGTGTTGCCATGTGTTTTTAAAAGAAAATACTTACAGAACCTGAATTCATATAGACATAAACTCTTCCCTCTTCTCTGATGGTACTTTGCATAGGAGCACCAACTAGTAAGTCTGAGAAGCCATCTGAATTCAGGTCCACAGCACAAACTGCAGCTCCAAAGTAAGAACCAAGCTGTGTGCAGACAAGAAATCATTATTTCTTTAGAATTTTGATAAAGATGTGCTAGAAGTTATAAGGTGCAGAAAAGTAATAGGAGAGGTTTACCTTTTTACCCCTCATTTCGAATAGAATATTTAGTTGCTTGTCAATGCTTAAAATATATGCCTAAAATGAAAAGAAAATACAAGGTAATTCAGCAAACTGCAATCTGAAATACTTCCCAGTGTTTTCTCTACAGCATGGGCTAGAGAATCAGCAAAACAATGCACAATATCACAAAGTACAGCTATCTCCTATCTGCACCTTCCTTTAACACCATAGTTCACATCAATGTTATCTAGACTGCCTACCCAAATTCCCATTTCAATTTTTCTCCCCCTGAGAAGTCATCTGATACTTGTCTTTAATATATCAATCTAAATTGGAAGATCACAGGTGTTTTTGTGGAGTTATAGTCTTCAAACTAATATTATAGACAATCCCTTACTTTACCAGTCTGCTCCTGTTGGGGAGCCCCTCCAATTACTTCTGTACTGGATGGTGTCAGAAAATGTCCAGCTCCAACAGAATATCCTGCAAATTAGAAATGCACTACTGAATACTGGAATTTCTATATAACAAAGAAAGAATGGGAGCATGCTGTATAAAAGCTGTCAACACCATAAATTTTTGTGAGTCTGACATTTAGACCTCATTCAAGTCAGCAATGAAAATAGAATAGAAAGTTTTTGAAGTGTAAGTAAAAGGTCAATACAAACAGTAAGTTCCATCAAGCAGGAAAAAGTGTCAATTTCTCCTCAAGAACTGAATTATCTGCCATACTTCAAAAGATAATAAAATAAATTGCAAACACCTTCTGTTAATGCATATTCTGCAATTGTTCAGTGAGTCCATACTATTAATACAAATAAAAATTATCAAAAGTACATGTACTGCAGTGTGGAAATACTTGATTCAATTGTTACTCTTTGACTATTGTAGCTGGATTGAAGAAAAATTAAATGTAGTACTACTTCTATGTGCACATACACACACAGAGCACCACGGACACACACAGAAAAATGTCAGGAACAAATTGCAAAAGCCGGTTTATGTAATAGGAAAACATTACAGCAGATTTTGTAAATAAATCTACGTTACAAAGCATTTCTGTGTGTGGAGACAGATCTTAAACAGGAGCATATTTTGGTGCAGACATCCCGACACAGAATTGCAAAACAAAGGCTAACACCTTAACCTGTAGCTGCACAAGTCATCCTTACTCTTTCCAGAATACATTACAGCTCAGCTGAAACAGGGAAAACAGATAACAAATTCTGCTACTCTTGCATTTACTGAATGACTGCCGCTGTTCACAGCATGCAGAGAAAATGGAAAAATCATCTTGGGCAGATGAGAACAAGCCTTGACTCTTTCATCTGTGAAGATCACTGCCTAGAATTCAAGCTCTCTTTAAGCCACCTTTTTTTTTTTCATATTTTAAGCTAAAAGAGATGAACAGGGCAATATATCACTTGAAGGTCAACACCTAGTTTTTATTTATTCAACAAAAAGTTAAGGATAAACCTTAATTTACCTCCTCTGACATTTATTTTCTAGTTATTTTGGTTTTGCTAAAGTGTAAACATTACTAATTCATAAGAACTTTAAAAAAAAGCCAAACAAATATAAAAATTACAGTAATCACACAGTCCTCATTTTTCTTTAATGGTATTAAAATGTTTGGCAGGGAGAAGGGAAATCACATAACTGACACTTTAAATTTAAAGGCATAGAGAAATGAAATTTTATTTCCAACTCCATACTTTTCTTCTCTTTACCATTACTACAGTTTTTCAGTTTTCTGAAATGTTATTTGTCCTTCTCAGATTTCTTAAAGTAACTGTCTTTTACTTTACGATTTCTTTAAGGCAGCTTGTTAAGTGTGTAAGGTTACTTTTTCATCAGGGCCAGCTGATTTGAAAGACTGAATAACTTTGAAAATCCCTTTTATAAAAGTCAGTTATTACTCTCCAAGAGACTTGAAGTAGTCAAGAAAATACTACCTAGAGTTACATATTACCAATGTCTTTCTAAGTTCCTTCTTTCTTTCAGTTGTCTGGTACATGAACAGCTTTGTTTCTTCTTGGAAAATGCTACAATACTTTTGCACTTCCTGTATTGTCTAGTTTCTTAATTATTATTCTTTAACAGTTCAACAAAGAACATAAATAAAGATGCCAACTTCTTTGTCCCCAGCAGAAGAAGAATAGAGTAAATAGATAATTGTATCTAATCATGTGCTTGAATTACACTCTGGTCACCATATACTTCCACCACTTGGTAGGGATAATTTTACTCATTACTTAAGGGAGAAACAAACTCAGATGTCTAAAAAAAATAATATAGTAACAGAATTAACCCTGAACAGATTTTTATCTTCAATAATTACAAAGATGGGACAGAAGCTGAGGGAGGGGAAGGAAGGTACATTTAAATTCTTTCAACCACACTACTGATTATTATGAGGGAAGGAAGTGGAGGTTAAAGTAGCATGAAAATGCAAAATTCAAGGTTTATCACAGCTGCTACTGTAAAGACACAGATGAGTTAATGGTGCCCTTCTTCACTTTCCTGTAGAAGGGCAAGTTCAGAAGATATATGGTTCTGCTGAGGCAACGTGCACCAGATCACTAGAGTAGTATTTGTGAAGCAAACTCCAGCTGATTTCAGGTCCTGGATGGCCAAAGAACTAAGAGAGACCACATATGAGTGGAAAGGCCTTCCCTATGCTCTCCCCAACACAGTCCTTATGCAGGTTTTCACCCATTTGCCTGTATCTGGCTTCTGGCTGTCAATGATTTGACTCATTCATTACAGAAATTCTCATTCTTATACTTGTAGAAGCAGAAATCTGGAATGAACATTTTTTCCCCTAGACAGGTGCAGAACTTTTTCTGCTGATTATTACTGGAAAGCGGGAGCATTCTCCGAAGCTTTACTTTTGTCCCATGAAAGGTTAGAAGTGCTACTGGTTGACCCTAGGGATCAGCGTGTCTGATCCCCTTTTACCACCCAGCCTCTTCTGCTTGACTTCCCCTCAGTGTCACTGTGGCCATTGCAGCTCAGAACTGAATTCTGGAGTGTTCGTTCACTATGTTTCATAATAGCTATTTCATAATAAGCCAACTTCCTATTGTCAGAGGAGTGGAATCACAAACAGGAAATGTTTATCCACGTGAACCGAAACTTTGAATGGGAAAAGGCAAAAACCAATGGTCACATGCAAAAATTTTCTTGCTCAGGAGTTCAGGAAGGACAGATGAGCTTTTCTTAGTCTTTGTGAGAAGACTGAAGCTGCTCATGTTTTTTGGAATAAACCTTTCCAAACTGTAGCACTAAATTCAGCTTGTTACTTGGATTTAGGAACACAAATAGAATTTCATGGCCTTGGTTGCAGACATCCATAGATGAGGTTTGCCTTCCCACATATCCAGACCAAGATATGTTTGGAATAAAAAAGATTAAAAAATGACCACTGGAGAAAAATTTGTCTCTAAAGGTCATAGCATACTTCCCCTTACAAGCAATGCAATTAAAACTTGCTTGCAGCTTTCACTGTAACAATCTTTTCATATTTGTTATATGTAAAATCATAGTCTTTTTCTGTGAAAGCTCTTGGCACCATTTCAGACGTAAAAGTGAAGTGAAAACCATTGTGAATCAGAAGCATCTCTACCTTCTAAATCAAGAAATGATTAAAAGTCAGTGGAGAGATGGTAAGAATAGAAAACCGATGTTGGAGAAGTTTCCTCATAAAATGAAGAGAGGGGAAGACTTATAGCTAAATAATATTTAACAAAATCAGAATACATCTTTAAAACCTTTGCTTCAGGGATTAACAGTGAAAACACTGAAAAATACTGTGCACTCATCCCAAGACCAGCTATTTAGCTTGTATTTTAGTAAAGTATTAAGTATTTTAAGTACCTAGATAACTGCCAAATTTTACTTGGTTATTTGAATCTGTGTAAGCGTGGATTGTATTTGCAGTTGTATTGTATACAAAAACAGAACCAGTCCAGTAAAATGATCCAGGGGCTCCCATTATAATTAAGTCCTAAAAGAAAAGTAAAACAAAGCCATGTTATTCACATTGAAATAGTCACGAAAATAAGCAAAACAAGTAAAATGCTTTTCTTCAGATCTCCTGTGAATTCTATGAAATGCTACTGGAGATGCATCTAGCTCAGCACCACTAAATTACAGATAATATTTTCCAGACTTTGTAAAAATACGGTTATTAAAAGCTTTGAACTGTGAGAATAAAACAGAGCAACAAACAGGATATTCTCTCCTGAAAAAAGTTTTTTAGAAGTTATAATCTTAGGGGGGAATGGAGATTATATAATATAGAATATTACTCTGTAAAGCAAGAAGGTAAGCATTATTAATGTTACATCAAACAGATTAAAGAGAATAATAAAATTTCATCCTCTGCTATATCCATGCCCTTTTTCCAGATGAAAAATAAGCTTGAATTTAGTAAGGTGTAAAAGTGTTCTTGGGAATAAAAATTAACATCTTACTTGGGAATTATCATGCAAAGTATAGCAAGATTCAATTAAAAAGAAATTAGAGAAGTGATTTTTCCCTTCCACAATAAAATAAGGCATTGATATTTGCATGTACATATACAGTTTTAGATATTATACATAAAAGTAAGTATATAAACAGAAAGATGTTTGGTATCTTTAATACACACCTCAATGTAAAAACTAGACATTCCAGCCTGACATGATCCATGGTTTTCTCCAAACTTTCGTGCATGATCTGGGAATGGGCAAGAAATATTAAAAAGGATGAGAAGCTTGTAGTTCCAGAGTTTTGTTATGAGGCCTTCAACAGAAGTTAAGGCAACTTAGAATAAAACAAAACAACACAACCCCCCCACCTCCCAAAAAGTTGGTTTCAGTTCTGTAACAAAACTAAAACCACTGGTTTCCACTATATAGTCTTTGGGTGCAATATAGTATCATAACAAACTCAAAACACTATGTATCACTTGATCATAGCTGCCTTTGAAATGTTGTGACTTTAAAGGCTATATGTTCCTTTCAAATTTGCTCCATGAATGAAACAGACAAATAGTTTCAGCACCACATCTGGATACTCTTCCACTCTGTAACTCCAGTTTACTCTGACTGACAGGATTATGTATTTTGATAGAACTTGCCCTGTGCTCCACTGGTGCCATGAAGAGTTTGTGTTATGGCAGTCTTTGACATACTGCTTTCATCCTCAGCAATCCAACACTCTGTCCCAGCTCTGGTTTCCTGCAATTCTTTGCTGACTGCCTGCTATCAGGGTTCCCTTCATTCCATACATAGATTTGTACACCTAATGTCTCCAATGATAAAAGTGTGATTTCACCACCCCTTGTAACAGTCTCCAAAGCCAGCAGTGGGACATTTGATGGCATCACTGTCTGCACAGAAAGGTCAGATTGTCAGCTGATCCTTGCATTGGCAAGGCACAGGGGCATGAGATCAGGGCACAAGATCTTTCTGCTGGGTGGGTGGTAGATAAGAATGGGAAAGCATGGATGGAATAATTTGATAGCTTCAGGTCTTAATTCTTACTCTGTCCCTGAAGTTCTCTGAGGAAAGAGCCCTGAAGGTCTCCTGCCACAGTAGCAGCCTTGGCAGAAGGCAAGTAAGGGACAAGGACATGTGCTGTGACAGGCACCACAGCACCTCTGTACCAAAGGCTAAGGAGCAGATGGCAACAATCACTTGCAGGTATTTCTGCTGCTCTGCTGTGAGACTCTCCTGAGCAGAGCAAGCAAATGACAAGAGTAAAGGAAGGGAGGATGTCCTCTACTGGCCTGTTTTTTGAGAAGAACACATCCTTCAGCAGTGCAGTCTAGGGAAGAACTATTCTGATGCCCTGTTCCATTATTTTTTTGCCTTTTGAAAGCAGTTTTTCTTTAAACTCATAAACATCTTTACATCACAAACTGGGCTCATATCATCAGCACTCAGCCCCCAAACCTTTGGCTGCAGAACACCTGCTCAGAGCAACACAGGCAGCAAACTGCACCATTAAATTGTGTATAACCCGTCCCTACAAAAGGACTTAAGCATTTTGCTTACCTATATAGCATGGGCATATTCTTCTGCTCAGTTCAGTTCGAAAATCAGAAGGGATGGCAAAACAAATACCATGTGGCAGTTTGTGTTCATTTTTCACGTAAAATACATTCTTCCATCTATGTCCACAGGCCTAAGGATATAAACCAGACAGCATTTCACAGGGATGCATAAGAAAGGTGGCTGCAGCCTGACAGAGACACGCAGATCCATGGTTAATACGTACAACGATAGATCCGCTCTCCTTTGGTTGCCTCGACAAGCTGACACCCAGCCACTGATTATCCCGCTCTTCCAGACAAGTCTTCCCACAGCGCTCTCCACTGGGGTTGCCTAGGAGACAAAGAGCAGTGCTCTGAACAGGGGGACGAGGTGAGGAGCAATGTGGTGGGTACCAGGAGCGCCCAGGAACGCTGCGGGGACAATGCACTAACTCGGGTTTGGTGGATCTGACCTCTGTAACTGTCTTACACAGGTCATGTAGACTTTTTATTTTCTTCTTGAGCAAAGGTATGATTGTGGGTAGCCAAAGGCAGCATATGGGCTCTGAATGGGATAGGCTGGCAGTGAGGATTGGCTTCTCCATCATTACTAAGATAGAAAGTGACAATACACTCAGTTTTGGTGAAAGGCTGTCTCTGTAAGTATTCTTCAGCCTAAAAGTTCATAAGAAATACATGTAATGCCTATGAGTGCCACCTAAACTCTAGCCTAAAACAAACATCTCTCCAACTATGTATCTATTGGTAGCAGACTTTAAACAATCTCTATTGCAAATGGCTATAAAATAAAGGTTGTATAACTGCAATCTCTGCTGAGGGTCTCAGATTATTATCTATGCATGTCCTGCATGCTCCTTTCACTGTTGCAATTATTCAGCAGCAGCTTTTAGTGTTTGTTCTTAAGGAGAGTTATTTTTTAAAACCTTGAGAGAACACATTCAAATTTCTTCTAACTTTGCGCCCACACCCCAAAAGGCTACGGTATTTCCAAGTTAGCAAATACTTGCTTTCTTCTGGAAAGCAGTAATGGTCCCCAGGGTAAGGAGAAGCTACACATTTATTCTAAGTTGCTATATAAAGCAAGCTTTTAATTTTTAAGATGTTTGTATGAATAAGCATTAATCAAATTATTGAATCAGTACTTTCCATGCATCAGCACATCAGTCTATGAAAAAAAATTCTTATAAAATAAGGAAACACATTATGTCATTTGCACAAACCCTTTTTCATAATTTTTAAGACTTTCTCAGATTGAATAGTTACAGGTGAACCCAAAACATTTGAGGTTTAAGGGTTAGTTTAGTTACCCCTAAGAGGATGCCACCACAGAGTACTAATGCTGATGGGACATTGTTTGCCTAGAAAAAATAAATCTCACCCCACACCTTCTCACTCCTTGCCCCACCAAAAAGCCTGCAACAACTAACCCATCAAACAAAACACCTGTGCTGACAGCAGAACTGGCATTCATTACTGTCCAATGCATTAGAGAGTTTAAATGAATACACAGATTATCCTATTGGCTAATGTCAGAGATATGAACTTCCATGTACCGAATATATACCGCCTTTCAGAAACAATTCTGGAATTATACCAAGAAAAACTTCTCAATTCCTAAGGGAGACATTTCCATAGACTGCATGAATTATAGATCACGTTAATCTGATTGAAATCTCCTCAGAAAAGAGAACTCCATTACACTCCCACGTGTAAGAATTAATCCTCCTTTAAACTGCAAAAGGCGCTTCTGGCAACTCCCTTCTAGCAATGCATTCCATCCTCTTATAACAATGACTTACCTGGGACTTGCTTTTATGTGTATTTGCAGGAAATGGAAGAAGTAGAGAAGACCAGGGCAATAAATTTAGATCCCAAGTGATTGAGTCCTTTTATCAGTAAACCAAATAAAACCAGACAATGATGATGTGAGAGATAAGTAAGTTCAGCCTGTCTCAGTGCTTCGTTCCTGTGGCTGTTCCAGAGGTTTGTAACAAGAAAAAGCACCACCATTCCTTGACTCTCATTGGATTGCATTCCCCTTTTCCTTTGCTTCAGTATATGTCAATCCAGGATTACTTTGGCCCTCTGCTGACCTGCTGCCTTATGTTTCCTCTCTTTCTCTGACTGGCAAGTATTCAACCACCTTGAAAATTACAGACCTTTGTGGGAGACAGAAGGGAGAACTTGACATCCCAGACACCCTGATGAGTCCTTGCTCAGGGTATGACATTATAAAAGCTTTATCAAATGAGAAAATGCAGTATTCTGCACAAGCAACAGAGCAGCACTGCATAAGCTCAAGAGGACATGGCAGCTTGGCTGCCTCAGGGAAAAGGAGCACGTGCTGTCATAAAGTCACTGAGAAATAAGTAATTGCCCATGCCTGTGTACATTACACAGCTGGAAGATGCACTCCTGCTATAATCCCCTCTGAACACATCCACAGAAACAACACAACTGCATATAAAGAAGGTCACAACTTATAAAGCCACTTCTCGTTTTGGCCTCAAGGATTATAATACAGAGGTTTGCAATGTCATCTGAGAAACCAGTTTTAAATTACTTGCTGCAGTGTTTTCCATGCACAACAGCCTCTCATGATCCATTTTATCCTCCAATAACTCCTCTGGCCCTACTGCTAACTGAACAAGACTATGAAGCCTACTGCAAAGGCAAAAAGCCTTCTAATATCCTGCTCCAGATGTCAGGGCCTCAGAGTCTATTTTTACTCACCCAGGATGTATTTTCTCTTTTAACAGATCTGATAGGTTTTATTCATCTTACACCCCTCAGACGAGTTCTACCCAAAACATTTTAAAGTTACACCTGTTTCCATACTTCTGTAGCAGACCTAGGTCCAGAAGATCCCAGGTTCCTTGGAATAGTATGGCTATTTGAAAGAGATCACTCGCGAGGTATGAGCAATGCAAGCGACATAAAAAAGCCAAACTACCAAAAACCAAACTTACCAAAATCAAAGTTGAACAAACACAGCTCTGCCTTCTGGGGAAAACCATTAACTGTTCACTTTGCCATTGTAATGATTCAGCTGGGGGAGCTAGAGGGCAATTTGTTCACAGGTTAATTGTGACAGAGACTTAAAGGAAGGGAGCAAGACTGAAACTGCAGGCAGAGCTTTCTGGCCTTAAGTTAAACAGTATGCACTACATTTCCTGCATTCATTTGTAGTTAAAACTAATTTTTTCTTTAGACTGGATGGCAAATTGCACAAATTGTTTCCTATATACTTTAGCCAGTCAATCTCTGTTTCAAATCTGAGAGCTATTGAAGAATTTCTGTAACATTTTGTAAGTCCAAAATTCAACAGGTCAAAACGTCTAAAGAACTTCGTGTAAGTTCCTCTGCCATAATCCGTGACTACCACAAACTGACATGGGCAAGGATGTGAAATTCAAGACCAGAAGATGGACACTTAGTGCTTCAACCTGAAGCACTGTATTTTGTACTTGTGCCTGAAGTTTGATTACAAGCTTCTGCATCTAACATAAGTCACTATTTAAAAATACTCCAAATACAAATAAACCTGTAGTCTAGAACACTTGACACCATAAACAGAAGTACTAGAACTCAAAAAGAGACTCTGAAAACTCTTCTATTCATCAGTCAGAGATATATTTCAAAGTGCCAGTAAGGGGCCAGGATGACAAAGACTTGCTAGTGTATCTCATGGCTCTTTTCAGCTCTTCAACCAGCCTAAGGCCTGCAACACCTTGAACAACATTAAAATTATTTATGTCTGGATGAGTTATCCCAGACACTGTGATGACTGCAGCATAAGACTACTCCCAGCAGCTCTTTTGCTACTGAGGAACTTGTGACATACAAAAATACAACAGCAGTTTTGTGTGATCAGAGGCTTCCTAATTGTTCATGAATCCTCATTAATCAGTTACGCCAGTTTCAAGGCTACTTTAGTGAAAAGGAAACACGAAGTATTTTAACATATTTATGTCTCTAAGTAATTCACATCCATTTATTACAGAAGCCCAACATTCGGAAAGCCATTTCTATTGCCTGTTATCACCTCTACTTTTTTATGACTTATAATTAGAAACTTACCACCTCAAAGATGCTTTTACCAGAACGAAATGTGAATTCAATTATTTAAGAGTATGATAGAAACACTTATTTTTCATCCTGCCTGTTCAGCAGTGCAATATATCGCCACACATTTTTCTAAGGAAATTCCCTATTCTATGAGATCAGAACCCAAACTTGAAGGAGTTAGATGCGAGATAATTAAGTTCTGCTTTGTAATTGCAAGTTCCCTTGTGTATTTCTGTGACCTCAGATGCTACCCCACTTCATTCACATCCCATGCACCACAGCTGCCTTTGGCTTGCTTCTTCACTGACCTCATTGACCTGTTTTACAATACAGCACTTCTTTTCAGCATCTATTTAACTTCAGAAATACTACAGACGAACCTTAGTGATGCAAAGATGTCATCTAGCAGTAAAGGAAACCTACAGTTTGCAAAAATCTCATGTGGTACAACTATATTTTTCAAAAGTACCGGACAGGACAGGACAGTAAACTACATTGGGTAACCTGCAGCTTCTAAACCTGGGAATAGAGGTTGTGTTAACTTAAGCCCTGGGAACCACATAAACATTTTCATATACCTGTTGCATCATTTCACTTAGAATCCCCAAAGCTATTGAGGAAAAACCCATCATATTATTTCTTTGGAGCTTTTGTTTCTCCATTGGCTAAAAGAGTAAATTGAGAGGCACTGCAGATGTGTGTGGTTTTGAAAGAACCTGAAACTTTCAACCCTTCCTTTCCTTTCCTTCCCTAACACAGTAAAGGACTATTTTTACCACCAATCCAAGAACAGGGGTTTACTGACTCTCAGCATATTCTATTTCACCACTTTAGTTGAACTCTTTGACTTTTTGCAAGCCTCCTCTCACAAACAAGCAGTCAGAAAAAAAAAACCTGCTCTTTTGTACTTATAACTTTTCAATAGATGTAGTATTGGAATAAAATTACACAAAAATACTCAAAAAAAACCCCAAAACTACATGGGCTGGTATAAATTTAATTGCCATTCTTTCTAGTAGCAACTTCTCGTCTGTTTCTTATGTGACTACAAGTAAAACACCACTGAAGTATCCTAGGCTTTTGTAGCCCGGTTACAAAGTATAACTCTTACACCCATTTGTAGCAAAAAAATTGGACGGAACCTGTCTGTTCTAAGTTTTATGCACAGACACGTAGAGAAATAATTCTTTTACCATTTTTTTTGTCACAGGATGCTGAGCTCTGACCTGACAGCCCACCAGCTCATGGCGCGCTCTTGCTTTCAAGCACTCCGATAGCAGGGCCTTTCCCGCGCTAATCCTGACTGGGCGGCGTGACCATAACGGATGGGACACTCTTGGTTTAGAGGGTGGCAGAGTAAAAGTTCAGGAAGATTCTCTACGTAGTATAGTAATAGAGCGAACAGCTCTGTATGCCAGTGGGACAGGAAGAGAGCCCAAAGCAATTCACACACGCTCACGGCAACCCATTGCAAAACCTTCTCCTTTTTAACAACTATCAAACACTTGAAAGTTGGATAAGTGTAGCCAGTTACACCTCCTAAGTATGGAGACTGGAGATAGAGAGGAGTTAAGTTAAATGCAGGACCCGTAAAAACTGATTCAGTCAAAAATAGCTTTGTTCCCCTGAAACTCAATTTTTCAACAAATCTGCAAGCAGGGAGAATCCATCAGAAAGGCAACTGTGGTTCAGAGTTACTTTAGGGTGGATTCTATGAAAGGAAGGCTTTGCAGAAGAAAACATGATTTAGGCACATACTTCCGCCCTCCCATCCCTAAGCTTATTGCACTCGCCCACTGCCCTAGCTCTTCGCAGAGCAGTGCGGGAGTCAGACCGAAACTCTCACGGGGCTTTTAACCCACAGGCTGAAGGGTGAGAAACGGCTGTGGGAACGGCAGCTGTCACGCCTAACTTCCCCAAATCAAGCTCTGGTGCATGTTTTCTCTTGATGCCGCCGCGACAGTCCTTGGGCAAGAGCGCTGATCTCACCCCTCAGCGAGAGGCAGGAGCCAGTTTAAGCCAGAAGGGCCCGGCAGAACCCGCACGGCAGCGGAGCGGAGCGGAGCCGCACCGCGGTGTGCGCAGGGCGGCCGGCACCGACCCTCCGTCCCCGGCCGCGCCGCGCGGGGTCCCCCCGCCCCCGCCCCACCGCCAACTCACCCAGCTGGAGCTGCTCGCACTCTCCGCTGGAGTTCCCCGCGATCCGGCACCGGAATACGGCTCCGGGGCTCACCACCG
>VZRO01004343.1:352779-464684 GCA_013397915.1 Daphoenositta chrysoptera
CGAGGCTCGGGTTTCTCCCCGCCCCGTCCGCGCCCCGGGACCCCGAGTCCCCGGGCAGAGCAGGCCCCCCTGGGACGCGGCCCTCCCGACACCGGCGGGGCGGAGCGGGCCGCGTTCCCCTCGACACACCTCGACACACCTGCCCGGCTGGGCCGGCAAAGAGGGGAGATACTGCAAACTTGTCCTAAAATCTCTCGCCTAGCACCGGGCGGGCAGCTCCACCCAAGCGCAGGACCGTGTTCGGGTAAAGGAAGTGTGGAGAAGATTTTTTCCTTTTAGATTTAGGCAGAAATCCCAGTGTCCCTGTGTTGAAAGTCTTCTCCACCGTCGCTGTGCTGAGGGGGTCTTCCTTGCTGTGCCTCGCTGGGGGGTGTTTGTTTCCTGAAACCGGTGCTGCAGAAGCACAGCACACTGCGCCTGGCCTACCCATGTTGCGCAAGACTGCTCACTGCTGATGGCTCTTTCCTTTCACGTGTGATGTAGTCAGAACAACCCCCCATTGCTTCTTTTACATTTTAGAGTAACTTTTTCACATTCCTGTTCCGTTCTTCAGTTGCTGACAAAGTTAGCATCCATGCCTCCAGACAGCAAAAGAACAAAGGAAAATGAGCGTTGTGCAAGAGATCTGGTATTTAGCAGACCTTGAAAGAGCTCCCTTGATCTTAGTGAGGAGCTTTACTGTGCATGTTTTCAGCAATCAGTCGCTGACTCTTGATTAAGCTCATACTAAGTTGTGTTCATCCTGAAATCAAGGATGTTACTTCTATCTGCAAACCTTGCCTCATTGAAGTCCTTTGAATACCAGGGCTTCCCTGTTGATATGATAATCCCTGTGTATGGATAACCTATCGATAACCTAGGTATTTTGAACCTGAGGAACAAGAACAGCAGAACTTCAAAATAAAAAATTTAGTTACAAAGATTACTTACTGTATCTGGAATAAAATCCAGTATGATTTCAACTATCAAATATACACATTAGAAATAACATGAGAAGGCAGACTATCATCCCCTAATGGAAATTCAGAACATGGCATTTTAAGCTTGTTGGGATGAAACCCCCCGTTCATTTCCATTCAGTTAGAGGAAAGTTTTCCATTCAGTTAGTGGAAAGTTTAACACTGCTGCAAAATGCTGAGCAACTACCAGAGCAGGACACTGAGGCAACGCAGAGTGAAACATGTCATCCTGACCACATGCAGGTGTGTAATTTCTGGAATGAGATCAGCACAGTGGAAGATCTGACAGTCAGTCAGCAGTGTATCTTTTTTAAAGTCCTCGTCTCTAGAGCCGTCAGAGGGCTTCTCTGGATGACACTGATGTGGAGCAGTGACTGTTCCGTGTAAAGCAGTCAAACAGCTCCTTAGCCGCTATTCATCTTCCTTCCAATTACTGACATCAAAGGAGTTAAAACAATCAACAGCAGCTGTGAATCTACATTTCTACTGCTCAAGTTGTTTTCCCCCTCATTTTCAAAGCAGCAAAACAATCATGATTCAAAACTGAAATGCTAAATTGTGGTTTAGTTGATGAAAGATTGTAACATGGTTACACCACCATGATGCAGGAACCATGTTGAGATGGTGGTAGGGTTCCTGGCTGACAGGAAAAGGTAAAGTTGTGGGGTTCAATTATTGGCACATAAATAGCTGCTTATCAGCTATGATATGAAATTGAGAACTGTACCTCACCTGTCAGGAGGAAATTTGTGTTTTGTCTCCTAGGCTCTGTTGGAGTGGATGTGATCAAGATCCACCAGGCATCAATGAAATCAGTGGAATATAGATTCCTGGAGAGTGAGAAATCCATATTTTGAGAAATATTTGCAGGTTTCAACACCATTCAGTTGCAGGACAAGTCAGAGAGCAGAATAAACGCAACTGACAATATGGAGTAATGGAGAGAGAATTTAAATTTTATTAGGGATTAAGAGAATTTGCAGAAAAAGTGGAACCAACACTGTTATTTCCAAATCAAATATCAGTAATATATTCAGTTTATATTTCAGTTATCTTGAAATAATAAAAAGAATTCTCCCCAAAACATCCTGCTGCTATGCAATCAGAACAGCACATCTCCCCCAGTCCTCTGTAGGTTAATAACACTAGAAGCAAAATATCACAGTGACTTGCTCTTGTGCTTGAATTTGGTTCACCATCTAAGGCAATTTCAGAGGAGGCAGTGGGATGATTTGTTAATTATATTAGTCCACAGTTTGGCAGCATTTTTTATGGCAGATGTATGCATTTCATCTGACTGTCCTCATCTCTTGCTGCTCATTCTTGAGTCATAGTGCTGCCCCTGTTACACTGATACTGTTCAGAGTCTGAGCAATGAACTGCATCAGAGAAGTGATCTGGGTTAAAAATAAGTCAGCAAAACCCCCCAAAACCTAGATTAGATTTGTAGTTTGTATATTGTGTGGCTGGCCAGTTGTTTTGGTTGTATTTATAGGGTGGTTTAAACTGATTCTGCAGCTCTAGGGGCTTTCTCAGGTAACAGCCCTAACTTTCTAGAAGTAGCAAGTGTGCAAAGTTAAAACCTACACATTACCTTAAAACAAAGCAGAAATCTATTTCCCCAGCACTGATCTCCTGCTGGAGCTCAAGGATCTTGGTCCAACACTCTTCTGCATGGGTCCAGCTAAAGAAGAGCTATATTAGAGTAAACCAGAGTTACTGGTGCTAAACGTCAACAAACATCATGTGAACAAGTTCTATAAAAGTTCATTTATGGTCCTTCAAGATTTAATATTTCAAATGCAATTATGAAGTAGTAGCTACTGCTGAGATTTTAATTTATTCATTTTTGCATTTGGGAGGAGTATCAAAGAAAGTCACTGGGAAACAAACAAACAAAAAATTTGCCTTCTGCATAGCTGTTCAATTTAGGAAAAGCAGTGGTTTGAGTCTTTATTCTCTCTGTCAACATTGCTTACCTGTCATACATCCCAGTGCTGGTGAGAAGGGAAAGAAAATCACTGAAGGAAGAACATACTGTTTCTGAATGTCTGTCAGCTTTCTTCTTTGGAACATTTCCTGCTCCCTTTTTGATTCTCTAAGTTGGAAGGCAGTTAAGTCCTGTGTATGGGCTGGTGTTTGGTAACTGATCACACGTCTGCTTTTGCTGTGTTGTAAATACATGAAAGCACATGTTGCTAAAAATCTTCATGGATATGGCTGCTTTCAGCTGTGTCTGTCCCTGGTCTCCTGTGTGTCACATAAACCTACCACTGCTTATGGAAGAGTGTCCCCAAATCTACTCTGAGTGAGAAATAAAAATAATCCATGGTTGAGTTCCAGTTCCTAATTAGAAAGTCTTGAAAGTTTAATTTTTAAATAATCTAAATACTTAAATAGTGCTGTTTCAAATTTGAAACTCCTAAACCTTTCTGAGTTACTGAAACATGGAAAATCTAGGGGTTTGGTCAGACCATAATTATGTCTTGTTTTTCCTGTAAGCTTCTTCCCCACCACCCCCAACAATGGCAGTGGGCCACAAAGTCTATTATTCATATGCTGCCATCTGAGAAATTAGAGAAGGCAAATAAATACACTCTTACACCTACCTCTAAGGTTCTCTTCAAAAAACTTCATCTTCCCTCTGCTGTAAGATACATGTGAGCCTGCATGAAGAGGTTATATTGTCCACTGACAAGTATAATTAAGCACAGATGTCTGAGGCACCAAAAAAAAAAAAAAAAGGCAAATGCCAGCAAGGGTCTTAATTTCATCATTTTGCTTATATTCTATTTAGAGATCTGAACTGCATTTAGAATCAGTTAAAGAGGAACAATCTTTTAGTTTAATCAGCTTTAAACTCATATGATCTCTTTCTAGGAAATATTTTAAAGAAGTTTTTTTCTTCCCTTGAACAATTGTGCTGCTGAAGTAAAGACAGATCTCCCAAAAGAGCTTTCCAATATTTAAACATATAATAGTGTCATACAGATAATGACTATGGCAACCTGACTAGAAGAAGCAAACAGAAAGATCATTATAGTTGACAACAGCTTAACTAATAACTGCATTTTGATTTACAGATAGATAGGACTGGAAATTAATCATTATGTATATATGTGTGCTTAATGCATTGCATATGCTTTTTTCTTTCTTAAAATTTTGTCTAAGATTCTTGAGTTGCAAGATTAGACACACCTAAATAACCGGTTCTGAGCAGAATTGGGCAGTAACCTCTTTTCCCATCCCAAAGGAATTGCTGAGCTTTTGAAACTTTCCCATCTGAAATTTAAACAAAGAGTGTTTTCATGTACCATCTCTGTGTCTTCCTTTGCAAAAGTCTGGCTCAGCATAGTTGTAGCATTTTTTCATTATTATCACTTTTTAAAACAAGTATTTTAGTTAGATATAGTTACTTTTAGATGAAAAGGAAATATGTGTGTTCAGAGAATTTCAACATAAAAAATGATGTAGTTTTCTTTTTGTTTTCAAAATTAATAATTTATTTAAATCAACACTTTCTCATAATTATTTTCCTGTAATTAATTAATGTTTCAACATACTCATCTCTGCATAGAAAAAAATCCTGACCATTTCTTGATATTGTGTTTCTATTTTTTTCACGTTTCTATTCTTCCATAGGTTCCACATGCCTGCTGATGAGATTGGATGCAGTGGAAATGGAACAGAACCTGAAAAAACTTTGTCCAGATTTATTTCTTAGCTGCAAAGAAATTTTAAGTTAGACATTGGTCTGTTGCATCTGCTAAACAAGATAAACCAGAGAACAAGGTAAAAGCACAAGCTATGGTTATTTTAAAAAGTAGATATTAGTTTTGCTGAAAAGAAGGATCAGTTCTGTACTCAGGTATGAACTTATGTAGCACTTACCATCAGTGATAATTTCAATTTGTATCAGTGTTTGAGAATGTGCATATGTCAATACAATGACAGTGTTATGTTATACAGGACTGCCTTAATTGTTATTTTCCAAAGGTGTCCATACAAGGACACTTAAATGACTGAATATTTTGAGAGGAATGTGAGTGTTCTTTGTTGTCTCTCTCATTTCTTTTAATTTTTTTTAATAACTTATATCAAAAAAATATGCATGGTCAATGATTGGTGCAAGCTGTACAATTAACAGTTTAGAAACTGTGAATCAAATGATGCTGACCATAGAAAAAGTAAGCACTATGAGAACAGCCCCCAAATTAGAAAGGTTTTGGTTGTGTGTGGACCATGTTCTTTCAGCAGTGACAACAGCTATATTGCAGATAGGAAAAATACCTCACAAGACCCCCTTATTTCTTGAAAAACAATCCACCAAAAACCCAAACTGAAACGGTTGTTGGAAGAGAACTGTTGAAAGGAAACATCTGGAGGAAATGCCATTCCAATTTCAGTCTTTTCTTCAGTATATCATAACATACATTTTTCAAGATGTGATACTGTGCTTCGTCAGACAACATCACAATGAGATCATACCTCTGGATATGGACTCCAGGCCACCTTTATGAAGGATGGTAATCATTATGTCTGACTCTGCTTCCTGAGAGAGTATATTGAAAATATTTCTCATCAACTGGTCATTTCTTTGATGCTAGCATGAAATCCTAGATATGCACAAAATGATTACTGCACAAACTCCTAATCTATGTGAGGATGGAAGCAGGCATCTCAAAACAGGAGCCAGCCCTGAGAGTTCAAGAGAGTTGCAGAGAAAAGTCTAAGACAAGCTACAGCTAAATCCAGAACAAAAATATGATAAGAAGGAATTATGGTAGAAGGCAGTGAAAACTGGGTGATTTTGTATAGCCGTATGAACAACAGGACACTTCTGGAATTTTTCAG
This sequence comes from Daphoenositta chrysoptera, assembly GCA_013397915.1. Classification (NCBI taxonomy): domain Eukaryota; kingdom Metazoa; phylum Chordata; class Aves; order Passeriformes; genus Daphoenositta; species Daphoenositta chrysoptera. The sequence continues at coordinate 358,593 of VZRO01004343.1, forward strand.
AAGAGATGAAAAGAAAAGATTTTTCTAGATTGTTATCTATCTTATGCATGTATTTTAATATTTTTCTAGTACTCATTTCATGGATACTCTTAGTATGATTCCAAAACTCATCCAGTCTCCATACTGTGTCTTCATGGATTTATTAACCTCTGTAAAAATTAGGGAAAACAAAAACTTTCTGGCAAACTATCAGAGCTCTAGTTGTTAAAATGTCAACTTAAAATGCCCTTAGTGTTGGCATTACATTTGTAAGCAGTTATTTGCCAGCTATGTATCTGTGATTTCATAGTTATCAGGTCCAATAAAAGTTCATACCCTGACAGTTTAACTATTAAGAATTTTTGTCGGCTTGCAGGAACAAGACCAAATCTATATCATTGTCATATAATTTGAAAGATAATTTTTTTCCAAGTTCCAGTCTCATTGAAGGAAAATGTAGTAGTATTGAGACTAGGGAGATAAAAAAGTATGTCAAGGATATACTACTAAGAGTTAATCCACTTACAAGTAAGCTTAGTTGTCCTGGTTCCTGTTTTTTTGCCAAAGTAGGTTGTGTCTATTTGCCTGTTTGTTTGGCTGGTTTTTTTTTCTGTATAGTAATCTGTATAATGGGCACCATAAACCATGTTAGAAATTGTTGCTATAAAACTTGAAACAAACCAGTGAGCTGCTGTTCTACTTGACAAAGTTTCTCTGAGTTGTCCTTGCTCTGTTTTAGAATACTGCATGTAGTAGCTTTTATATTTTCTTTTTTAGGTTTTGGTTTTGACATTGCTTAATTCTCAGTTTATTCCTGAAATGTTTTAATTGTAGTGGGGTGTATTTGAAATGTATGTGGCCTTTTGTGCACTTGTAAAATCTATAGACTTATTGCCCAATATACATGTATACACTAAATTCACATGTATTTTAATCTCATATTCCATGGGTTATGTCTTCTGTTGCAAAATGGACCTGAGCATTCATAGCATACTCATACTTTTCCATTTACTTATTCTAAAAATTTACACATTCTAGATACATTGGGATCAGGTCTAAAAAATGTTATTCCCCCTTTTCAGCGAGTGCTTATTATACCTGAGCAGGTGCACCACAGTATGACCTATACTGAGAAGAGAATACCCTGAGTGCATTGTTTCTTCAGTTATCAAAGAATATTGATATTCAGCTTTTGTGGCTGTCCTACATCACTCCCAAAACAATTGTGTGTTACAGCAACACAATAAACAAGATGCCTTAACAAACTTCGGCAAAGGAACCTTCTTATAAAAACAATATAATTCTCAGACACCAGTCATTTCCTAAGGAAGGAATAATTTTCTTTCCCTTTAATGAAACAGTACTTCCAAAAGTCAGGGAAAGGCCATATGTGTGTCTTGCACATAGTGGTAGTTTGCATCCAACTACGCTTGCTGGTCTGTGTCTTTGTGGGGAGATGTGTACAGACACACAGAGCAGTTACTCTCTGCATATACATTTATAAAGGAGCGGAAAGCACAGCGGAACTGGCTGTTTAATAACTCCAGTCAGAATATCCCTCATGTCCTGGAGGACCATGCAGGAATGTGCTCAGCTGGAGCATGGCCCTGAGTTTTAGTGAACTGAAAGTTCGGCTCGTACGTGATCTCCTCTTCAGACTCAGTGACTGAATTTGTCCCAGTTTCCAGCTTTGTCTGGTAGCTGATTCCCTGGTGGCTGTATTTGTTTTCCCCCAGCTGCTGCGTTGGGGAGCTCAGGGCGTGGCCATGTCCTGCACATGTTCCCTGTGTTCTCCCCCATCTTGTCCCGAGTCCTAAGAGGCTTGGCCGAATCCATGACGCCTCGCAGGGAATGCGTTGTGCCTTGAGGGATTGCCACAGGTCCCTCAGGGTGTCCCTGGCAGGGCACGGGCACCAGGGCAGCTGCAGGTGCTCTGTGGGACAGGCCGGTGGCCACCCTGTGCTGCATGCCGCCGCTTCCAGCCGGTTCCGGCCGGTTCCAGCCAGTTCCAGCCGCTTCCAGCCGGTTCCTGCTGGTTCCAGCCAGTTCCAGCCGCTTCCAGCCGGTTCCTGCCGGTTCCAGCAGCTCTCTCAGTAGCCCCTGAGGGCTGGGCCAGGCAGCCGTGCTGGCGCCACTTCTGGCAGTCCCTGACAAAGGGCAAAGCGCTGCTCAGGGGGTGAGGTGTGATGGGAAAAGAATGAGGGACAACCTGTGAGCACCAGGGGCAGGGCAGGAGCAGGAAAGGAGCCACAGGTGCCAGAGCAGACCCGCCTGCGGCCTGGGAAGACAAAACGCCAATAAAGATATCCAGGCTGCGGCTCCTTCAGAACCCCATCCTGCAAACAGGGGATATGGAATGGAGGAACTACTGTCTGTGGAGAGCCCATACTGTAGTAAGCTGTCCTGAAATAAACTGTGGCCCTGGAGAGCTTATGCTGGTGCAGAGTTTTCCTGACAAGAACCGTGACGATGGACTGCCCATGCTGGAGCTGGTTCCTCTGACAGGAGCCATGGCCCCGTAAGAGCACACATTGTAGCAAGTGACAGGAAGTGCACCCATGCTGGAGCAGGTTCTTGTGACAGCAGCTGTGACCCTGAGGAGGCTACGTTAGGGGGAGTTTCTCCTGACAAGAACTGGGATCCATGCAGAGGAACTTCAGCCCATGGACAGGAACCTGCAGCCCGTGGACAGGACCCACACTGGAGCTGGGGAAAAATGTGATAAGGAGGGAGAGGCAGGAAGGGGCTGTCATGTACTCAGAGTAACCTCACACTTCCCATTCCATCTGCACCTCTTGGATACAGCTGGGGGATGTAGGGGACCTGGGAATGAAAGAGTGAAATTGAGTGGGTCACAAAAGTGTTGGTGATGGGGAAGGTGGTGTTTTAATTTGCTTCCAAATCAATTTTATCTGGCATGAAATTATTTTTCCACAACTTGATCAATCTTTTCCTGATGCCAGTGACTTGTACGTGATTCCCCTGTCTTTATCTTGACCCAAAAGCTTTTCCATACTTTTTCCCCTTATCCTCTTTGAGCGTGACAGTGAGAGAGCAGCTAAGTGGCTCTCTGGTGGCCAGACAAAGTCAACCCAACACAAAGTTCCAGACCTTTTCCAATTCCACTATAGTGTTTTCAGTGTAAAAAGGTTGGGTCTGCAATATTAGAGGTATAACCAAGATTCTGGACAATTTTCAAGGTTAATGCAAATTAATTTATATCATATCACAACTATGTTCTCTATTTAACTCTCTTACATAAAACTTGATTTAGTGCTTTTTTTTAAACCATTTTTTTTTGGTGCAGTTTACCATGAGAGTCATTATATAAAAGGGCTTCATCAAGGTCTAGTATCTGCAGAAATATCAAGCTAGTTCTTCATAACTAAACAGTAAGAAACTACCCATTTTTGATTTTTACAGACTTTAAAGTGATGTTAAATTTTGCATATGATGTATAAGCAAAGTTTCCAGCCCTTGGTTATACAAATATCTCACTGGGATTTGCAGCTAGTACAATCTCAGTGTTATATCTTGTGGTCTCACCTCTGGTAGCCCTTCCCTACTATGTCTTCCCCATGAGAATCCTTCCTGGGGCTGTACAGAGGGTTGCAGAATTTAAAAACAATTGAGGATCTTTTCCTCTATATGTGAATTTTATCAGTTTGAGATAAGGTGAATGGAGAATTTACAGCACAGTATTTATGACATAATGCTTAGAGATATGAAAATGCATCATAATTTTAAGAACAAAAGATTTTCTTCTTTTAGGCAGAGTACAGTTAGCTTTTTATGGTCATGACTTTAGAGCAAGGGAAAAGATTACTAATAAAAACCCTGCACCTATATTTAAACATCATTATAAATCTTACATGATAGTACTTTTCATTTTATATGAAAAATTATGTTGGTATTAACCTGTCACATAAGAAAACAGCAAAAATAACTTAGCCTTGTTCTTTCTTGTGACATATCTGAATCACAGTTCTCTCTTTATTCTCTCAGTAAGGATTATTCCATGTACAAAACTGACCATAAATGAGCATACAGTTTGCACCACAGACATGCCTGTGGGGTAATAAGACATAATATCTGTTTTGAGAAATGAGTGTTGCTGATCTAAAAAAAATTCTGCTTACTGAGATCACAGAAGGCAGTTCGGAGAAAAGTAAACCAGAATTTAAGTGTCATCACAGATGGATAAAAATAAGATGTTGAATATGTATTTCGTGTAGCTAAGACAAAATTGTATATTTGACAAAAAAACAAACTCAGAGAGCTAACACAGGCTGGACATCCTCAGCAATGGGCCATGTCTCTGTGACCCTCAGTAGCCATTACAGCTGTTTGGCATTCCCCTTAATGAAGCAAAGATTTGCCCATACTATTCATTATTCGAGTTTACACTTGGTTTGAAATTCTAGCTCTTTTAATAGCTAATGGAGTTTTTCCATTGTTTTCAACCAGGCCAAATCTGTGTATTTGTCTGGGACTGGGTGAAAACTAAAGCATAATCATTAGATGAAATCAGATTAATATGCTTTGCAGTGTGATTTTGTTGGTTTTTTAAAAGTTTTCTGGGTGATGAAAATTGACCTTCTAATTAAAACCCTTACAAAACTTCTGGCATATTTATTTAAAATATGATTACATAAATACTTGGCACAATGTACGAAAAATAGGTTCTCTAGTTAAATGAGTTTTCCCAAGATATTTTTATTTTGATACAGTGTGTCTTTACTACATGGTATCAGTGTTATAAATATTCTCTTTTGTGAAAAGATGTTAATTTTTTTTTCTTCTCAAGTAGGAGGAAGTGTAATATTGTACATCTCTTTCTGAAGAAATTTCGTTTCTGCTATAAATCTATTGCAGTTACTATGAGGAACAAGTCAATAAACAGCCCTCCTCATGTCCCAGTGATTCATGCACTGACAGTAAATCTTTCAAATTTGAGATTAAAGGTCTTTACAAACATAAAATTTATGAAAATATAGAGTTAAGAGGGCAGTTATCAGTTTAAAAAGAAATCTGTTCCAGATAATTTTGACCATTTTACCACTTAGTCGTTTTCAAAGTTATTGCTTATCTGAGACAGTAAATAAGGCAAACATGAGCAAACCTCATAATCAACCAAATTTTTATATTTTGGAAAACTTGAGTTGGGTATATCTCTTCATGAATAGAGATATACATTCATACAGTAATGGCCTTCTGAACCCAACTGAGTCACGTTCAGAAATACTTGTATTACTTTTCTAGCTTTCTTCTTGTTTAGATTCATTCTTTTATTTGCCTCTGGTTTTCAAGATCAGAAATGTCTACTTTTTCTGAAATTATACTTAGATTTGTGTCATCTCTGTTTTCAGAAGCTTTTTGAATATTCATCTTGTGTTGGCTGCTTCTTCCTTCATGGTTTAGCTCTTGAAAATGCTATTAGATACAGTTTGTGAAGACTGTGAAATCAAATAGCTCTATTTAGTCACATGTGTCAGTCCAGTAGTACAATTCCACTCCAAAACAGATACTGGGGTCCAGTGTTCACAGTCACTCAGTTTGATGTAGCCGTACAATGTTAAATATTTTTTAAAGTGTTGCTTGTTCCTATAGAAAGGGCAATCCAGTGTTTCTTTAATCATTAGAGGTTGCAATGACTGCTGGACTTCAGGTTTATTCTTCAGAGAAGGGTAGAGCAATCCCAAAAGGTAATGGTAGTAGGGGCCTGCAAGGGAAGAGAATTGTAGCTTTTCAAATGTCTTCATGTTTAAATGGAACAAGCAGACTGACGGAAATCTCAGTGCAAACGTTAGTGTTCCCTGAAGTTGTTTTATTGCAATTTTTTTCTATTAATCATTGTTCGTGTCTGCTAACTGTTAAGTATAAGCAATAGGTAATTCTTCACAAGGGATTTTGCTTTTCCTTCCTTTGCATATTAATTTCTACAAAAGATAAAGCAAAAAGAAGTATTGGCATTAAAATTTCAGAGAAAAAAGAGTAATCTGGAAAAAAACCCATTTCACTTACAATCATGAATTGTTTGGAGTCTATTACTGTAATGAGTCAAAGAATCATAGAATCTTAGAATACCAGATTTGAAGGGACTTCAAGGATCATCTGGTCCAACCTTTCTTGGCAGAAGCACAGTCTAGACAAGATGGCTCAGCACCCTGTGCGGCTGAATCTTAAAATTGTGCAGTGTTGGGGAATCCATCACTTCACTGGCGAGACTATTCCAATGGCTGATTGTTCTCAAAGTGAAAAATTTTCCTCGTGTCCAATTGGAATCTCTCCAGGATAAACTTGTAACCATTACCACTTGTCTTTTCTGTATGAGTCCTTGTAAAAGGGGAATTTCCATCTTCTTTATACCCGTCCTTTAAATACGGGAACATAGTGATAAGGTCTCCCCTGAGCCTGAACAAACGCAGTCCTCACAGCATTTCCTCCTATGGCAGGCTTCCCAGTCCTTGGATCATCTTTGTGGCCCTTCTCTGGACCCTCTTCATTCTGTTTATGGGGTTTTTTTGTGTATCAGGGATCAAAACTGAGCACAGTATTCCAAGCGTGACCAGGAATTAGCACCTTCAGGTGAAAGATAATGCTGGGATACTGAGTGGGATAATGACTTCTTTCTCTCTGCTGGTGATGCCCTGGTTGATGCAGCTCAGTGTCCTTCCTGCTGGCTTTCTTTGCTGCAGCAGCAGCAGCACTGTTCACTCCCACTGAGCTGCTTGTCCACCAGGATCTGCAGGGACCTTTCACAGAGCTGCTCCCCAGGGAGATCCCAGCCTGTGCTGTGCTCCTGCATTATGTTTTCCCAGGTGAAAGACCTTTAAGGTTCTTGTAAGCCCACTCTTCTGGCCTATTCAGGTCTTCTTGCAGGGTGGCTCTCCCTTCCAAAATGCCCACTTCGCTCATCAGTTTGGTATCATCAGAAAATTTCATTAGGGTACACTTGATCCCATCATCCAGACAATTTATGAAAATATTAAAGCATAAAATATTGAGCATTAAATATGCTCAATATCCTTCCTTGGGAGCCTGCAGTTTAAATACAGGAAGATGTAGAATGTAGATACAGATGTAGCTATAGATGCAGTTGTATACATACACATACGTCCATGAAAGGCAAAATAACTATCTTTTAAAAGGGTTAAAGCTGGTGACTATGCATCTTTTAAAATTACGTTTTAAACATGGCAAACTATTTCAACAAGGGCTTTTGTCGCTGGAAAAAGACAATGTAGCAAGCACTGTGCTACTTACAAGTAGGGAAATGTTTGTTTAAGTCTGGGGTGATATCTGAAGCACAGATTCATAAGCACAAAGGAAGCGTCATGTATAGTCCTGGTATTTAGATCAAAATTGCAGCTCTGGATCCAATCAGTTGAGCAGAGGGTCTGACTTCAATAGATGTGTGTAGGAGTAAGTGTTTGCCATCTAAGGCTGTAACAGCCAGCAGAGCTTACAGAGAGCCGTGACTTGTAGAGAAATACACCATAGTAAATCATGCAGATCATATATTAAAAACTATAAGATGCAGCAGTACAGTTTGTTAGGCAGACTGCAGACTTTTATTCCATGTCTCAAAGCTAAGTGGTGTGTGCCTGAGGGAGGGTTGGGAATGAGAGGTCAGTGGAGTTAAGCTGATTTACACCTGCTGAGAATCTGGTATGGTGAATTATTTCCAATCACTCCTTGAGCAGTAGGTATTTATTTTTATCTTTCTAAAATATTTTCCTCCACTGGCCTCTGTTAGCAGTCCTTGCTGACATTAAATATTTGAGAGCAATTTTGCCACAAGTAGGACCAGTTTCAGTGACAGCTGAAGTTTTCCCATAAACTTGTGTGGATTATGCAATTTAAATGGACAGAATTCAATCTTAGCTGCCTGTCGTGTTGATCATAATCACAGTTACTTTTTGGAGAGTATTTTTGTAGTCTTTGCACATATGATCTCTGCAACCCAGAGTGTTTGCATACCACGCAGCATCTGGCTCGGTTTTTACGGGATCTTAACAGATGCAGTCACGAACAATGCACAACTCCCTGATGTCTAAAAATAATTGTATTTCAGTAATCTCTTATGCTATAATCAGTGTCCCATACAAATGTAATAATCATAGAGCATTGGAAATGACTCCAGAAAATCAGAGGAAATGCCCACAGCATGTAGCCACTGAATCTTTTCTTTAACAAAGAAGAACTATTAGAGAATACTAAAGAAAATACTTACTTAAAGTGCTTACTTATGGAAATATATTGAAATCTTTGTGTCAGGATAGTTTTAACTTAAATCATATTAGAAATACTTGAATATCATTTTGATCCTCCGTATAAAAGATATAAATTGCATATTTTCTTAAACTGTTACTAGTAGTTGGCCTGCGCGATATTATGTTAAGGAACCTACAAAATTGCTTCTATTTTCTTCATATCAACAAGAAAGAAAACTGTGTTTCGTTTCTCTCTGAAGTATAGATACACCATTGTAACATAGTGGAAGGAAGTCTTGGGCTCATACTTTTAGTTCTTCCACAAAAGTGTCATTGACTGAAGTGAATGCTTTGCCTGAATAGAAAGTCAGAGACCAGGATGAAATGCCAGATGAAGCAGACTGCTTATAGCAACTTTAACATAAATATAATGTCCAGCAACAGTGAGGAACTCCAAGTACAAATCATGTGTAACCCTTTCAGATCCATGCAGTAGATCTGAAGTTAAAACCCATCCTCAAGGTAATTGCTGAAAAAAAGAAATAATTAGGTGCTGAAAAGAAAACACTAATAGGTACTGAAAAGTCTGCAGCCACTCATCAGTAAAATTATGTTTGGGGATCTTTTTTATAGAGAGAATCATAAAGCTAACATTTGTCTAGGTTTTCTGCCTTCTGTCCAAATTTTAATTGGCAGGAAGAGAGGAGTCTGGGTGTTGTTTGGGATTTCCAGGGTTCTAGCAGGACTCTGGGCTACAGCCTTTGGAACTAGTAACCACTAGTATAGTTAACACTACTGGGCTACACCCACTGTACTGACAATCACTACATATTGGTTTTTTGATTAAGGACAGGTGTAATGATTTGGAAAATGAACAAAGTAAGAACAGTATTAGGTACAACTCTTCAAAGGCCAAAAATTTCAAGCCAAGCATGAAACAGGTGTCTGAAATGGTGTGCCATTAAGGAGGGATATGGTGAGACCAGCATGCACATATAGGTAATCAAAGTGAGATCAAGATCTGTGAACAGTGTATATGATCAGCATCAAGCACATGTCTCTGCTATTACTTGAGATTTGTATGTCAAGGAAAAAGGAAATGAAAATTTTGTTAGGTAGCTTACTCAGACCAGAATGATCTTTGAAATCTGAGGTCTCCATATATAATCAGGAAAGATGTCTCTAGTTAGTCAGATTATACCTTCATCCTGAAATAAAAAAAAAAAAAGTCCAACCCCAAACTCAGGAATTGGATCTCTGTCTAATGAGTTAGGGATTCTAAAGGTAAATGATTTTCAGGTATGCTCACTTTTATGGAACAGAGATCAACTAATTAACAGCTAAATAACATGTGACTTGAGTGATCTATCACATATAATTATGTGCAAATAATAGCCTTACATTTCAGATAATCCATAGGCATTTTTTTGGACAAGTGTCAGTGAGTAGTGGTGAATTGCAAGCAAATTTTGTAAAATCATTATTGGTTTGTTGTTCAGTTCTAAGAGGAAAAATGACATGTAATAAACAGTGTTAATTTTGAATGTTTATCCAATTCTGCTAGAGGGGAAAAGATGACAAGGTTTCAATTCTCATTTTCAGCCATTCATTTCTGTATTGCAGATAAGTCATAGAGAGCAAGTCAAGAATGTGCTCCTTACAACATGAGCAACTCTAGCTGTGTGTACAATAAAACATTCTTTGGTGACAGCATTAATCCAAAAATGCCAGATGTATAATATTTTCATGTGTGCTTTTCTTGTCAGTTTCATGTGGTCCCAGTTTTTGTCTCCTAAAGGTTTTTGTTTTCAGGAGCCAAGGTACACTGGAGAGCACTCCAAACTATCTGATATCTTTTAAGTATGAAATTTCAGAAATTTAGAATGAAATTCATAGGATCTGAGAGACATAGGGTAGCATAAATTATGTGTTAACATGGTTTAATTATTGTGGGTACTGAATACAACATTCAGCCAATAGCTAGTGATGTTCTTTGTCCTTTTTTCCACACTACACCAGTTTTCCCTTTCATCTTTTCAATCACACACAGTTCTTCTACAGCCATCCTTGTCTTAAAGCTTTGTTGCATTACAAACCTTTGCTTAATAATTTTTATCATCTTGTGTTACAGAAATAGTGGATGGTAGGGTTACTTAGCTGCTCCTTTTGTGGGTTCCTGGGTGACCATCCAACGTTAAGTGTGCTCTGATATCCATGTAGAATAATTTTTCTTCATATAGGCACAGCTTTCAACATTAAAAGTGTCAACTGCAACCCCACAGAAATGGTATTTCTCCTATCTTCTTGTGAAGGAGAGCTGCCATACACTGCTGCATCTCAGTTATCAGGATATCATATGGTGATAACTTAAAATATACTGATTTTTATACCCTAGTATAAATTTCATGCAGTTAAATTTTTAAGCAGAATGAATCTGGGAAAATTCCTCATTCTGCTAGTATATGGTATTTTTCTTAATGCATTCATCTGTACTAAAACAGTCCTCAATTTTGTGATCTTCTTTCAATGCAGGTTAGGATGTTCTTGAGCTGAAAGTCCAGCATAAAATAGAAAATGAAGCGGGTTTCCTCTTTATTGTGTTCTATGATGCATATTTTTCACTTCATTGCAAAAGTATGTTTTTTCCTACTAACTGAAATATATTGTAATTCACTCATTATCATGGCCTATAGCATAACTCAGCATCACAAGGAGGGCAAGGCATTTTGGATTTTTTTATCAACTACAACAATAGATAGCATGCATATGGGGAACATGAAAAGACTCAGTATCTTAACTCTGTGTCTAATCTTAGTCTCTTAGCTCCTTATATCTTCAACTTGTACAGTATAATACTTTTGTTATCTATTATTATGCAGAGTATATTTGAAGCAACAGAACCAAAACTAGGCACTTACTGAATTAAGTCTGGTTTCTTAACTTCAGCAAAACCAAGTCCATTAGGAGGATATAATGCCAAAATACTCACGCTTCTTTTGGTCTTCCTGGGAGTGATTAAAGCAAGAGCAATTTTGCTGAGGGGCTTATGGAAAAATAAAGTTTGCACACTGCTAGGATTTCAGATTCTTGAGCTTATTTCTTCTTAATTAGAATTTTTGTCACATGAATTTGCCAAATACTTTAACCATCTCAGAGGGCAAGGAGGTGACTCAGCAGCTAAAATGAACTATATCTATTTGGATAGATCTTTCTGGCATACTTCAAACATGTGGTTTGACTTCATCTATCTCCTCAGGCTCAAATAAGTAGATACTAGCTAGCTCATGTTTCCAGTGATGTGCTGGAAAAAAAGGCCTCTGTCCCACAAAGACCTTATACGAAATGGTATAAAATGCATTGAGGAAGGTACAAGAAAACCAGCAGCTCAGCCTGTACAAAGCAGGGAAAATTGTGAAGCATCCAAACTTAAAACTCCCATTTCAGTACAGCAATATTCATACAACAGAATTAACTGTTTTCAAACAATACAACATAATTGTCCCTCTTCTTTAGAAAATTTTAATTTAAAAAAATTAAGAGAATTCTATTTCCAGCTTTGGTGACATTTTTTAAGGGAAGGGAGTGGAAGGGATGAAATGTCTTTTTTGCAGATTAGTTTTTACCAATGCTTCTTATTTCTTATTAGCAGTTTTTTGTTCCTACTGTCTTCTGACTTGCCTTGAACTATGCACTGACAGAACCTAAACTCTGCTGCCCTACAGAGTACATAGCTGAGTGCCTTTTGAAAAGATCCAGGGAAAAGCCCTTCCAGGCTGCTTTTCCATGAGGCCTGGGGATTTGGAAGACTGAACATTTTCATTCCTATATACCTTGGCAGTGGATAAAATTTTGTGAAGGGGCTTGGATGTAACTGAGACACTTTAGTTATAAACAGCAATAATGCTGGATGGTTACAGAAAAAGTGGCTTCACTAGAATTTAGTTTTCATTAGAAAACTCAGGAACATAAACTCAAATGAGCTTATGAGTTGAAAAATGTACAAAATACTGTTGTGTATCTTATTTTTGTTGCCTTGTTTTATTAAAATCACAACAATATTTTAATCATAAAATCTATTTTATGTAAGTAGATAAATTGAAGATAGTTCTTTCCTCTTTATTTCCCACCCCCTCCCCCCCATATTTGTTTTCAGTGTTACTTTAATGCAGCTGTAGAGCTCTTTCACAATCCAACAGCCATGCTTTACACAAGACCTTTCCATAGAGATTTGGGTAACCAGAATTTTGATGTAAACAAAGCCCAAACAGAAAAGAGCTTTGCAAGGGTCTCCATTTATATGCATGGTTGGATCCTGACAGGCAAAAACTTTTTGAAAAAAAAGATTTATCTTTTATTACAAATATTTATTTCATTTGGCTGGAAGAATTCTGCTATGTTATATTCCCACTCATAAAAACAATTAATTTCCAGTTAAATAAATAAAATGAGATTTTCTAACTTTTTTCGAACACATCTGTAGCTTCTGCGAGCTTTTTAGAGATGCAGCCTAATATTCCTTGAGTACTTTTAAAAAATCTCATGGTTAATTTAATATACTCTTGTCTATGCTTCCAGTCTAATGTATTTGCTAGCAAAACTTGTTTATAGTATGAAAATATAAGATTTTCAAAGGTTTCACAAAGTGTATCTGGAGGATTATTCTCTTATCACAGAGAAATAAAAGAAAATGTAACCCATAATCTATTTACTGGTCTTGGATAAGACCAATAACATAGCATAAAAACACTACACATAAAAATACTGGGAATGTTTCTTAATCAGTACTGAAATTATTTCTTGCTGACTATGGGAAAAATAAGGCTTAAAATTCTTTAAATACTGCTGAGCAGAAGCAGTGCTTATAAATGAAAGTTATATGTGATTTCAAGTGAAGAACAAAGAGATTATTGTATGTCAGTGGTAAAGTGGGCTGATTTCTGAAAGACACAATAAAATGGGAGAATGGAAGAAGTTCAGGATCTCTGGTATATAGTATTTTTTTGGTGTGGTTCAGAGGTTGTGTCAGAATTGTTGTTAGATATGATTATGGTTACTATCAACAGAAATGAAAATGAAGTTACATGGGCTGAAAACATGTGAACAATTTTCAAAGGTTTGGACATGTCATCTGCCCTGAGTTAGAAATGAGGCCAGGTGGAAGCAGTCCGAGATAAAGACTTCAGTACCACCAGCTCCCTCTCACCTGCAGGGAGATGACAGCTTTCCTGAATACATGGAATAAATCTGAAACTGTGCAAGCCACTTTGGGTTTGAACTAAAGGAAAGGAACACAGCTTATTTATCCAAGAAATATTTCCCATTACCTACACTGGTCCATTTCCTCTCTGAAAACAAAACATTTTATAAGCAAAAATTTGAGGCATTATTACACTAATTGGGGTTATCTACATGATAACCTTCTACCCTACATGAGAAATGTCCAGATGACGTCTGCTCTAAGTATGACTCCAGTACTGAATAGGAAGCAGATACAGAAATAGAAGAAGAGAAAATGTTGAGGCTGATAAAGTATTTTCTCCATTATCTCTAGCAATTTTTTCTTAACATAAGTATAATACAGTAGTAGAGTAGCCGTAGGTGGAAAAAGGAATGAAGGACACATAGGAAGGTATTTCATTTGCAGATGAAGTTTTATCTAGGAGGTAATACCTGGCTAACTCACCAAATAAAACCTCTTATAAAATGTTTATTGTCTCACTTGCTATAACAATAATTTTATTATGTTACTGAACAACATTGCAACAATGCAACATTAATGAGAAGAAACAAACATTAACGTTTTTGTAAAGTTACTTGTTAAGTATTTATGAAAATATGCAAACTGCAGAGCTACTATATTAAATTAAATTACCACCATTTGTGATAAATAGAACATATATAATGTAATAATGTGATTTCAAATTGTTTAAGCAATCCAGATAAATGGTGGAGTCAAGACCCTGGAGTTAAAACCTTAAGGTTAAAAGCCTTAATTTAGTAAATCAGTATCTGTGACATATATGTTGAAAAGAATGTGATACATGGAAAAGCTAGAAAGAGAATCTCTCAGTCACAAGCAGAAGTTACTGCATCTGGGCAGAAACTTCCCATGAGAATCCTTTTCTGTTGAGACATGCAGTTTTAGTTTGGTCAAGTGGACTGAAATTTTTAATATTCATTATAATTTTCACAGGGGAAATAAAGAAGAAAGATGTGGTTCCTTGGATCTGTGAATCCTTGCGTGGTCATGCAGCAAAGCCACTGTGGAGCCAGGGCTGCCTCCAAGATGGGGCCTTGGCCCTGAGAGGGGCTCATCCCCCTTTGCCCCGGGGACTTTGGCCACCGCAGAGCTGCTGCCTTTGGGAGTGGGAAGGTTGGAAGCCCACAGAGCTGGGTGACCTGCAGGGACAAAGGCCCACTTCATGGGCTCACCTCGGCCTCAGGCTCTGCCTCCAGAGATTCCCACCTGTCCACTTTAACAACCATGCTACGGGGTCATGTGGTTTAATAAGGCCATTGGTGGCTTTTCCTGACCATTCAGCTCAGAAATCAGTAAATCATGGAAAAATAGTTTGCCGGGGCACTCCTCCTCAAAGTCCAACCCCCTGCAGAAGTCTGAGCCAGAGGCTGGAGTACTGTACCTTGAAATCTGGGTGGGTGTGGATGTGTTGGTTATTGGAGCAAGCGTTGTGCTCCCTCGAGTCATGGCACAAGAGCTCTGCAGCTGTGTGTCTGTGTAGTGTGATGTGTGGTGAACAGAAGTCTTAGAACAGAATGCCATGTACCTGCTGCAGCCGTTTTGCTTGGTAGACTAACTGGAGATTTTGTGCCACTGAGTGATGTGGTTCTGTTACTGCTCCTGCAGTTTTCTTAATGCCCCGTGACAGAATGAAATAGGCTGACACTCCTATATTGAACTGAATGGACCTTCAGATATCTTCTTTTTCTGTTCAAGTTTCAAACAGTTCAGCTGAAAAATGTATTTATTCAGTATTAACAAGAGTATCTGCTGCTTAATTTAAAAAGACAATTAAGTAATAAATCAGTAATGAAATATTAAAAAAATATAAAGCCCAGGCAACCCAGGAAAGAAGGGATTGCCAACACTATCATTGCTTAGGTTCTGAGAGAAAATTTTGCAATTCTGCTACTAGTTTTTGATCTTTGGGTTTTTTTTCTATAATATATGAGCAGAAACAGATGTTCTCCCCTACTAACATTTGATCTGTGTGTAAAGAATTAAGGGTATTATATGCTGTCAAGGCAATGAGTGATATTTAACCATGCAGAGTCCTGTTAACCTCAGACAGAACTACAGTGGTAAGCATCTGTATATTGTCCTCAAACCTTAGAGTAACCTAATATGACAGTCAAGTCTCTATAAACGATATAAAAGTATTTAAAGAAACAACAAGGTTAATTTAGATAATTCCAGACAGAGGCAAGTTTTAGTTTCCAGTAGAGTTGGAGCCATGAAATAAATTTTCTTTCTTTTACCAAGAATTTCAGGTATCAAACACACATTTTAAACTTAAGTTTGAGTCCTTTTCTTAAGTATTCCAGCATGTTTAGCTTCTTTTCTTCTGGTTCTGCAGGCCAGCCCCAGGGTGGGCTTAAATGGCTGTTTCTGTTTAAGAGGATCACTGTCTGATACACTCTTTTTGTTGTTCCTACTCTGATTCCCTTCTTGACCTGCATCAAAGAAATTGGAAAGTTATGAAGTCAGCTTTTCACTTTAGGTCCCCTCAACTACTCAGGGTGGAATGCCCAAGAGAAAAAAGCATTTAGTAATGATAGCTATGTTTTTGCTGTTTCACTACTGATCTTCTTGGCCATCAAGTTAGAATAAATTGTGGCAGGGACAGAGCCTGTGTAAATCAACCTCAGGGTTGTGGCAGAGCAGAGCCATGCTACAGCTCTTATCCCTCCACAAGGATGTTTTAAGTAAAGTTCCCCTGGATCTAGCACATTTAATAAATAGCAGATCTGATGCTGTTTCTTATAGTCATAAAGTGTCATTGGCTTATTTTATATGGCCTTTGTGAAAGCTCATTTTTGCACATCCAAGTATTTCTCCAAGTTCCCTGTATTTTATATAGTCAATATTGATACCAATAAGAGGAAATTCCCCAGAGCAGCCAAGTTGCTTGAACTGAAAAGAATGCTTGAAATTACTTCTCTAACCTAGCATTTTCCAAAGTCATCACCATAAATCTGCCAAATACATTCCAAACTAGTATTTTATGACAGAGTATTCCCCTTGTTATACCCGATGGAAAAGACTGTAATCCCTGACTTCTTTGCGTTAACCAAAGAGGCATACTGAAGAATGTTAATTTAGAAAAGATGAACATGATACAACATTTCATATTAATTTTCAATTTGGAGAGTACTTATGTAACAAAACAGTCTTAAAGAGCTGGATGCATCAATGAGACCACTCTTGTTAGTAGATGCAACACTGTAAATAAGGGAAATGTGATATGTCAGTAAATGGACTCAGTTAATTTGTAGTATGCATTAATTATAAAAGAAAGTTCTACTCTAAATATTATAGAAGAAACTTAACTGTTTTATTTGCTGGAGGAATAGAAATCATAAAATCTGAAACCCCTCTAAACCTTCAGGAAAATGTGTGCCCAGGAAAGAAGAAAGATTCTGTGAAAATTTTTCCAAATCACCTGGATTTTGACACCCTGAGCAGTCGTATCATAGTCACAAATGCCTCACTGCTAGCTCCAGTCATCTAAATTGGAGGTGTGCCTAAGATGGAAATGTTGGATCCATGTTTGCAAAGTTGGACAGGCTTTGCTGGTGTCTTCAATAGTCTTGTGAGACTCTTTTAACATAAAAAGAACAGGCTGCATTCTGCTGTTTGGAGTAATATCAGAGGAACGAGATGAGCAGAACAGCTATAAATAGAAATAGACAAGGATTAGAATGTACATTACTATGACCTTTGCTTTTCTTAAAGTGAAATTAAACAATACAGATGTACTGAAAGTAGGACTTTGTTGTGTGCCCTGTGATGAAGTTCAGAGTCCACGGATATCAAAAATGTGGGACACTTGTGATTGCTAAGGGTGATCTAGGATTCCCTACTGCACCACTCATTAGGTATATCATCATTAGGTATAGGTAGGTGTATCATCTCTGAAGAAGGAGAAGAGTAGCTGTGGACCAGAAACTGTACATGCATTTGTATCTGGATTTTCTGTAAAGAAAACATTGCTACATGCTCTGTCAGGGCTTGTGGCAAAGCTACTGACTAGGCACCATTCCGTGAGGAGATTTGGACAAATTCCTGTCACTGGAGCACATTATTTAAGAAAAACAATATGGAGAACAGCGAGTAAGGTGATTTTATTTCATAAAGCTCTGTGTAATATCACCTAGATGTCAACACTTACGACAAGAAGCAGATTTAACCACTCTTAGCTGATCCATAAGGTCGTGTGGCTGCCTCTTCTTGTCTCCCTAGGGCTGGCCCCCCACACCCTCTGGTGCTAGTGCCATGTTTCTTCAACATGTCACAGAAGGGGAATTAAACTAATGGCTTTCATTGTTTTTCCTGGAAGAGAGGCAAGTTCTGTTATGAGGATAAGCTTTCCCTTGTCAAGGGAAACTGGTGTGAAACCTCCTTCAGGGTGAAGCTTTGATCATTATTTTTTCTCTTTTGGAGTTATTTTGATGCTTTTTGTGTAGCAAAGGACAGGCAAGACTGTAACAGTCAGTTATAAATTCCTTTACATTGAGTAAATGTATTTTTTCCTATATGCTCAAAATTAGTGACATCACTTCTTAATCATAGTTAATCACTCACCCTATTATAGTTCAGCTGTGTTTGGACATTAAAGAAAAATCTGTCAGACATACTTACCATTTTTTTGGTGCCAAAATTCTTTTCTGCAGTTCATTTCCCTCTGAAGTTAGCTCCAGTCATTTTGAATTCATTTAGAAGGAATGGCTTCTCTCAATCATCTACCCACCCACAGATGCACGCAAAAAGCAGAAAAGCTTAGTATATCATGTACCAGGAGATTGTGAACAGCAGGCTACATTCCTCCTTGAGATGCAAGGGAACAATATCTGGGGGTCTGTACTAACCGGGTTATTAGTAAATACCTTCCCAAGATTCCAATTTGTATGTGTAACTATGGATTACAGAATAATAGCAACTCTGTCTCACTCTTTTCTGAGTTATTTTTAGTGATAACACCAGATTATTAATTAGCTCAATCACAAATCTGCATAAGTGAGGTTGTCATGGTCAACTCAGTTTCCATGAGACAGTTTCAAATACAGCACAATATCATGGTAATGGCTGTCACTGGGGATATATCTATCCCCAGCTCCAGGTCTCTGACACTTCACACATGAGATAACCCTAGTATGGGTACTTAGATGTACCATAAGCTTAACTCTAAACTCGAGACAAACTGAGCCTGAGCCCATAAACTGGCCTGTAGCTACGCAGAGCTGCACAGAAATCCCTGAAAAACATGTTAAGTTAGAGATCTCTTGTTTATCCATTTCATGCTTTCTTTAACATTTAATGCTCCAATTAATTTTTCTCCATATTAATCCACATGTCCTTTCTGATTCCCTTAGATTATGTTTTCTGGATTTATGCTTTCTTGATTTTTTTTTTTTTTTTTGATCCATGAAGAATAAGATCTCCTTAGTTCCACAGAATTATAACTATCATAGTTATTTCACTCCCACAAGACTACAGGGAAAAACAGTTTTTTGCCATTAGACACTTACAATGCTTGGAGCATTATTTTTCTACTATATATTTATTTGTTTGCTATGCAGAGGCTTATAAAAGCAAATTTCAGCTACTATTAAAATTTGTTGAATACCTTTAGCAGTGCATAGAACATTAAAACTAACATATGCCATCCCATGATATTTCTTTTTGTACTCTGCCTGTGGAAAAAATCGCTTACTGTGAACATTCATTTATTAAATATTAGTGAATGTTAGATGTGCGATGACATATTTCTTGCTAGCTCAGGGCCAAAAGATAGTGCCCTATTTGCAAGATATTATTTAGCTAACCTAGTGAGTTCCTAAGATATGTTCCCTTTAAGCCTAATTGATGTTATTTTAAAATATTTTGCCATTTGTATTAAATTTTTGTTGTAAAATAAAGGATACAAAGAGCACGCTCAATTTTTGGAAGCACAGAAGTGTAGATGCAACAGACTTTGTGCCCTTGGAATAATTCTTTAGGTCATATATGTACATTTTGAGCAATTACACGAGCAATGCTTGCCATGAATTCAGAAGTCTTTACCTTTTTCATTCTATATTAATGATGTGAGGATCTGTCTTTTCATAAGTTTTGTACTGCATATACAATGCACAGCAAAGCCTTAAGGACATAAGATTAGCATGAAAGAGTTTACCTCTAATGGAATGTAGTAGCAACTACTAATGTAGTAGCATTCACGGCTTAATGTCCTTTTGTTGATATTTTTGTATTAACAGAAGCAACTTGAACAAATTCTAGTGCACAATCAGTATTGCTTAATTCTACCTCTATGTGTGCAAAAATATAAGTGTAATCAAAAGATACTGGTAACCCTGACATTTTTCAGCTTTAGCAAACTGATTTGTCAAAACACTTTTTTTTTTGTTTGAAAATGAGATGAAAAAATTCATGTCACAAGTTTTCAGTCAGCAATTAGATCTGCCAAAGCATTTTTTTATGAAATTAAGTACGCAAAAATCAAGTGGCAAGAATTTACATGGGCAGCGGTTATTGAGGCAAGGATTTGTGGGAAAATAAAAAGTAATGTATAGGAAACATCCTTGCTGATCAGATAGAAAGCCTTTCCATATTACTCTACCGCGTAATAAATGAAAACCCCACACATTTGACAAAACAAAGGTAAGCAGAAGGGAAATGTGTCCTAGGAGAGCGTGAGGGAGCCCAGACCCAGAGGCTATTCCAGATCTGTTAGCACAACTGCCTCTAGACCTCGCCACGCAGCCAGATGTTGCTGCTGGTGTCTTCCCAAGCTTGGCATCTGGGGCCTGGCGTGCCCCGGGAGCGGCCTGGGGTGCGACCCCCTCATTAGGGTAGGTGCACAAACATGAAGGCTGGCTGAATGCTTCTTGTCTCAGCTGAAAGATCTCATTTGCTTCAGAGTGTAGATGGGAAATATTTCAGTAAAAGTGCCACAGATTAAATATTTCTCACTATATATAAAAACATATACATCTATTAAATTCGATTTCCCTTTTTTTCTCTCTCTTTTCTGAAGCTCTTCACACACCCACTTCCCTCCCCTGGACTTCAGGCTCTGTGTAGTAGTACTTTTTCTCAATTTATAGTAATTTGTAGTGGCATTCATGAGGTTTAAAAATCGGGTAAGTTTTCAGGCTGAATCTTGTGAGGTTCTCGTAGCCTTTGCACATGATATATCCATCACTGGTTGCCGTATTCTGTTCTAGGCAGATAGGATTTCACCCACACAATGGGGATACTGAGCAGTAACTGTAAGCCAGATCTTCAGCTGGCACAAGCTGCACTGTGCTTAATCAACTTCAGTGTGAAGCTATGCCAGTTTGTACCAGCTGGGCATTTAGCCCTTTGTCTGCCCCCACATAAAAACTGTGTTTATCTGCTTTTATTGAAGCTTTACATTTTCCATGTGAGCATAAGTAACATTTTCGCTTTAGAGCCAAAACTGACTTTTTATTTCATTTCCCATTTCTGCTCCATCTCCATCCATCTTGAGAATTAAATGCACACAGGGGAGGGTAAGTAAACTGCTTAGGAACATCTGGGATGCATAGAGTCTCTGTTTCAATCTCCAGGGAGAGCAACCCGTTTGCACAGTACGTCTGGTGAACACAGAGTTATTACTGGAATCAGTGGCTACTTCAAATATCCAAATCTTGCTGTGCTCCTTTCCGTTCACCCACCTTCAGTCGCTGCTATCTGAGACCAAATATTCCAGTAAAGGACAGGTGCTATATGAGGGACAATGGACTTGATTTCTGTGCCAAAATCCTGAAACAGCCGTGTATTTGCAAGTTTCTGTATCTCCCTGCTTCAGACTGGATGAGATTGCTACAAAGTCAAGTGTGCTTGTGCAAACCTGAATACATGAGCAATCATGTATCCACCAGTGCTATTGATTTCAACTTCAGTGTCTAAGTGCTCACCACATGAGTAAGGCTTGAACATAATAGCCTTCTGATAGTGTTCCAAGTTTGGGGGGGATATATGAAGGTTAATTGAAGCTACAGACTTGGCAACTTGCCTCAAATGGCTGTGTGCCATGGTGTTTGGGGATTTTAGCTGTTATATGTATAAGTAATTGCTCTTTACCAAATGCTTTAGGGAGAAGAAAAATCACCAAATCTAACAATTTAATGTATAATATTCTCCACGGAAAAAGCTAAAGCAAACCCAAACCTTCAATATATGTAAGTTGTGCCTTTGCACTGGGACTGTTATCTAGCACCAAACACCATGTTCCTGCTTCTGAAAGCATTTATCAGCAAATTATTGGCTCAGTAGATTTAATCTTGCTGTACAACAATGATATTTATGAGAAGAGCCAGGCTCATGTTGCATACCTGGAGACCTGGCATACAAAAAGGCAGCAAGCAGGCTGAGTCTTTTTAAGCCCATACTTTTCCCATCTGTTTGTCCTTCCACAGAACTGACGGTTACTGGTCCCACACCATGGTAGCAGAACAAAATGTGCACTAGCCACTCTAGGAGAGGGTTTGATATCCAAAGATTCAGCAGATCAGACATGCTGGGTTAAGTATTAACGAGTCAAGCTAATATGGTGAATTGGGAATTGTGAACTGAAGGAAAATGTTCATTTCTCCCATCCTTGCTATATAGGTCGTAACCTCCAGCAAAGGAGTTGTGGACAGTCAGAAAAACAGTGTTTAAGTGACTGATGCTAAATCCAACAGAGTACATCTGTTAGGGCCGTTAATGAATACTGCCAAAGAGGTTAAGTTTGTGTTCACATGGTAGGCTTTAGACCTATCTTAAAGCAGTAGATCTTCTCCTAGCCACTGCCTTAAAGCTGTGGGACAATGTGTTTCTCAGCTAGGTTATTGTTGCTCACATTTTAACAGCTGAAATACTTTCAGTCAAAGGCTGATCATCTGATAATGTATAACAGGAATATATTGAATACAGATATTCATGTTACTGTGGTCAGAGATAAAAAGGGGAGTGCTTTGAGTCAAAATTCCAGAGTGAATACTAATCAACATATTCCCAGGATTTAGGAATATCCTTTGGACTCTGGCATCAGGAGAATGCTATAAAATCAACTTCTGTCTCTTTCTGAGGATGGCAGCATTAGCTCAACTGTGCCAATCTGACTGCAGCAGTCAGCAGAAGTTGTGTATGCAGCCACAGAACTGCAACAGAGAACTGATCATCATCCTGATGAAATTACACTGATCTAATTTGCACGCTGTGAAGACATTTGGCACTGGCTGGATCTGAGCCGTGACATCTTCATTGGAACTAAAAGTACACTAAGAAGTGACATTACATTTCATACTCTTTTGTGCCAGACTGTGGCATTTCTTCCTCTTTAAAGGCATTATTTCAAGAACATTTAATTTGGCTTTGATATGTCTGCCATTTTGCTATGCAGGAATGTACTGAGCCAGAAAAGCTCAGCTGTAATAAAGTTTGGCACCATCAGCCCACCATATACCTGCACCATCCTGTGCAATTTAATTGGCATTCAGTGGGTTGATAAATGGATTGGCTTAATGAGACAATATACGTGACATATGCAGGACTCTCCTGAGGAATAAGATTCATTTTTGCACTTCACACATCAACATGCTACAGATACCAACGCAGTCACCTCCAGCAGCTGTGCTATAACCAATGACATGCCTTCCACTGTGTTGACCAATATCTCTGCTATCTCTCAAACTAGCTTTACATCGTTTTCCATTTAAGAATTTTTCTTTCTGAATTTTTTCATTATCTTACTGATTGCCAAAATAAAGGTCCTGTAACTGCCTTTGAAAGCTCATGTGTTTTATAATATCCATGTATTTTGCTGGTATAAATCAATACCCTATCTTCATAGCTTTCTGAGAATTTGTGCCTCCATGTTAAAAAAAACCCAGCTTTTAGTTGTAGTTTGATATAGTATAAGTCAAAACTAAAAATATTCAGTAAAATACACATACAAGTAAAGATCTATGGCATGCAGTTTTAAATGACTATGAGTAAGCATGACCTATTCTTCTCAAAGGCTCATTTGTATGGAAGAATTAGATTTATGTTAGAGCCATCTCTGAATTGAGTGTGAAGATGGGGATCTCTGGGAAATTGCAGAGTAGCTGACAAAGGGGAACATTTCAGTGCCATTACAGTATAAATAATTTCTTAGTGCTGGAAAACTTGATTCAGACTTTTTTTTCCTAAAAAAAGCCTAATTTTGCCTTAGTCAGGAATGAACAAAAGAGCATCAGTAACATTATCAGGGATCTGGTTCAGTGTTTAAAAACCAGTAGTTTCGGGGTAGATCTTTGAATTTTGCCTCTCAGATGTAACCACGAATGTAATCAATGTCCTTTGATGTTTCTCACAGTCCTGCTTCTCAGGGTTATAGATCCTTTAAGAGTTAGGATTTAACAACAATCTAGAGGGCTAATCTGTCTTGCATGGACAAGAAAGATACACATCTAGCTTTCCGGGATTTTACAAAGTCTTGGAAAACAGAGACAGAAAACATTAAGCCACTTACGCAACACACACACTGACTTAGTTTCTTAGCTGACTTAAAAATGTACATATATATCTCCCTTATTTTAGAAAAAAAAAAATTCAGTATGACCAAGTTCTCAGTCATCATTACCACCAGGATAATGAAGATAAATTGCAAATAGTTTTATTGGTCTTTCTTCTCTGGTGTAATTCTGAGGGCCAGATCAGATACTTTAAGTGAACCAGTTGTTTATCAAGATATAGAAAGGCATCATTACCAAAGAGCTGGAAAAAATAGTCAAAATCATGTAGGCAGGAGGCAAAGAGAGAGAGCCAGAGCACTGTTTGCCTGTCTTGCTCTTGAGGAACTGTGTAAGGATTTTCAAAAGAACCTTAGGGAACGAGGAGCCAAACTCCTGCTGAATGTACATGCATAATAATATATTAAATTCCTTGTTTCTGTTGGTAACAAAAGCTAGTCCACATGCCCGAGAATCTACAGACTAACACTACAGGAATGGCCACTACTTCAGCCTGGAGAAGAAAATTTGGCACAGGCAAAGGGGTGAGTGTGGCTGCAGCTGGCTGTTGCTGAGCTGTGCTCTGGGCTGTCACAGTACCTGCCGCTGGCTTCTTGTCCATAAGGTGGAAGAAGCCCACGTATCACTGCCTCAGATTTCAACTGGGTGCCAGTTTGATGCTTGCAATTCTGCTCTAAGGAAAGCCTCATACATGCAAATAAGCCCAAGGAAACTAAAAAATGAAACGGTGTGTGACAGTTTCTAATTACTGCGTAAAAACAACATATGGAAACTTCATTGTCCATTTCATCCCTCAACATGTACTATCAAGTTAGATTTCTTTTGCTCAATCATTCTCTCTAGAGCATTTGGGGCTGTTTCACTTGTATTATATGAAGAAAAACAGCACTTGATACGAGCAGTGTGATGGTTTTACTTTCTCTGTCCGAGCTTGTTAATCTCATGGAGGGTTTAAAAAAAAGCAACAACCTTACCAGGTTGGCAAAAATTGTAGTGTTCCAAAAAAGCAATAATTTCTAAATTCTTTTTCGGAAATATTCAATCCATGCTAATGAATCATATTTGAAAATGTATGAACATTGAGACAGAGGGGAATAATATAGTATTTAAATATAGCCATGGTAAATGCTAACAAGTAGAGAACATCACTTACTGATGTGTGTTAATGGGGTGAATTATTGTAGATCAACGAAGGAATAGGAAGTATGACTTCTTTTGCTGTACAATCAAATAGGAGGAAGTATTCTTCTAAGGTTTTTAGTGTTTTCTCCTAGATTTCAAATTGAAATATTTGTAATGGAGGCATAGGAGAAAATTTAGAGGATATGGTTGGGTCAAAGGAACAAAGCATACATTGAAGTCCCATTTTCTATGAGCAAAAGTCTTGCAGCCTTCCCTATCAAGCCCTGTGGCCACAGAAGCAGTCAGTTAATGAATCAGAAAAAAGCTGGTTACCAGATGTCCTTACTTATTAACACACACATCGCATTCTGTAATGGCATTCACTAAACAATATGTGTGGAGCAGACTCTGCTCTGTTTAAAGTCCCTTTTTCAAAAAAACACTTCTAACTTTTCTTGCTCTGTGATTGATTTCAGGTTAGCTGTTGTTTAAGATGCTGCCAGGCATTTTGTCTAATTGAAATTTTTCCCCCGTTCTGAAGGTTCCTAAGGTACCTAGCGAAACAAAACAGTTTTCAGCATTTATTCTTTTACTCTTCCTTCTTAAATGATAATGAAATAAGATAAAATAAATAAAAAAATATTAACTTAAAAGCAAAGCAGGAGAGAAACCAATTCTCTTTGATGGGTTTCCACTGCTGCTAATTTTAATGCCACCCATTGTTCAGCTCTGCAGTCTAATTTTATGTTAATATCCTGAAAGTTGTCAAATCTTGGCAAAACCTATGCATAAATTACACAGAAAGTAGCTCACAGGAGGGGGAAAGTAATGACTGTCATGGTTAGCCAAACCCATTAATAGTCTGACAAGCAATAACCCAAGAGCTCTGGTCAACTGCTGCAGACATCTGTGAAACTTTTGCAATTAATTTTTTTTTGGAGGAGGTATCAGCTGTGAAATAGCACATAAGTGACTGATTATTATCAGCTCTGCTGGTGAGGGCAGAACTGATCAACTCCAAGCATTCATCCTTCTACCATATTATTGGTTTACGAATATGAAGTTTTGTTTTTTCCTTATTTTTGAGGCACTCTAACCTCTAGGAAGGGAAAAGGAGGAGTAATTGTACATGAACAGCATTTACACATAATCTTTCATATCAGCAGTTTCCAAAGAACTTTACGGAGGTAATTAGCATTATCTCTGTCTATAAAGTGAAGAAACTGAGGCAGAGTTAATGTCTGTGTGCTCATGCATGTGACAGAACACCAGTGAGGCAGACAAATGGGTAGAGGGGCTTTCCTGAAGTCAGATATTAAGCCAGAGATATGTCTGCTACATCAAGCACTGCTCTATAAAACTCTCAGGTCACCTGTTTAAAAGCTGGAAGGAGCACAGTGTGCTGAGAACAGTGTAGCTATTTGGTAAATTATTTATCAAGTTTTTGATCAAACTCATTTATCAAGGTTTTGATCCCCTAAATTCTAGTTTATAGGCTTAAGGGTCAGCTGAGATCTGTTCCGTGATTCTTCATGAATACAAAATTCATGGGGGAAAGTGCTTTATAATTGGATTGGTATGGTAGAGATCTTCTGCACCAAATTGCAGACCTGTTAAAATTGAAAATGCATACATTTTAGTTTCTGAATTAATGCCCAACATGGCTGACATGCTCACAAGTAGCCCCTGGATCTGAAAAGAAGAATGATTTGCCCTGTTGCATTATTGTGCCTAGTTTCTTTCCTGCTTTTGTATAAAATCTAAAATCCTGATAAGCATTTGTCACTGGTACACTGTATTTTTTTCTTTAACGGGGTACCATTACTGGAAGTTTTGACTGAATTAAATGCTATGTACTTCCTTGAAAGCTTTTCCTTAGGCAAGGAAATTCTGGTTTTTTCTAAGTCGATGGTCTGAAATGTTGTCTCTGAATTTCTTTTTTTTACTACAGTACAAAATAAGCCAGTAGATGCTAAAACCAAAAGCAAAATCTCTAAAAATCCTCAGGCACCATGATTTATTTGTAATGCTATATCCCTGAAGAAAATAATTGCTCTCACCAGTATTAATGAACAGATAATTAACATGATAAAATACATGGGGCATATAAAAGTGCAGCCATATCTTATTTTTTGACTACAATATAGACCTTTATGTACTGTTATAACAGCCATTACATTTCAGATCTTTAATTTTTATACTTTACTTTTTTCATTCTGCATCTTGAACTATGCTAAAGCTTAGTGGACAACAGAGAATAAGCAGGCACCTTAGGATATATTCTGAAAAAAAAAAAGGAATGTTACTCAAAGAATGGGATTTTTAAAACCAAACTTATCTTGGAAAACACAAGAAAAAGGGACATGCTAAATGTAGCACATAAACTGATGCCCACAGTCTGGAAAACAAGTTTGCTACCACCTTGGGACACATAATTTTTAGAAATAATGGACCATTTGGCAGTTCTGCACATGTCACCAAGCATGCTTGGAAACACCATGGGCTTTGCTTTATTAATATACATGATTTGAAATAAATTCCCTCTGAAATGCTGGAGAAATCCTCAAAACAACTAATTCACGTGACCTTTCATTATTTAAGACAGCCTTTATACTCAGGCTGTCCTTTGCTCTCAGAAAAGATAGATATTGTCTCGGCTACTGTTTTTCATCCCCAAACCCTGGCAGAAAGCAGTTCTGTGGGATGGATTGCAGTGCACAGATGGGAAAATATCAATGGGCATTTACTTGGGGTGCTGCCTCATTCCAATCAGAAGAAAGAAAAAGGAAAAACAGAATCTTGATCTTGGTTCTGTGAACCACTTCAGGCTGAATTTAGCAGACCTTCCCACCCCAAGGAATCTGTTTCTAACAGGGTAGCACACACTGCCTTTTCTAGAAGGGTCCTAGAAAAGAACCAGAACAGCAGCAGTGGCAGTGGAGAGTTCGGACACTTTCCACAGTGCCACAGTCAGTGCAGCCCTCGGAATCCTAAAGGGGAACGTGATCAGTACAGGCAAGAGAAGTACTTAGGTGCCAGAAAACTCTCCTTCAAGCCCAGCCATATCCATATTGCAGTGAAGTGAGCGAGAGGCCATGCCACTTCTCACACATCATTTCTAGGAGCCTGAGCCCTGCGGAGTCCTGTCAGTCCCAGAGTACAATCCCTGCCATTGTGCTCAGCCCTGGGCAGAGACTGACTGCCTGGAGGTGCCCTTCTGCCCTTGGATCTCTGCAAAGACATGGACACAATTTAGCTTTTAGTTCCCTGACTGAGCTGATCCTTGTTATTCAATAGCCTATTTTCTCTTGACCATAGGTTATTTGGAGGAGAAGGATTTGAAGCGCCCCCTTTTTTGCCCTTTGGCACAGAAAATCCAGTAGAATGTTTGGGTTGGACAAAGGCCTGCTCAGAATTAATATAGCTTCACTTTTTGTTGAGAAACTTATTAATGAATTAAACCTATGCATTTTAATTTTAAAATTGTCTATTTCTTGATATGAAACTAAAAAATAGGAAAATAAAGAAATTAAATAAAAATAAACAATAATGTGATATATACATACACACACACACATATATGTGTATATATATATATATACACATATATATGTGTATATATATATATATATAAAATAAAAATAAAACATGGGCAAGGTCAGAAAAAATATCAGGTTTCCCTAGGATCAAGAAGATGAGTGATGGGGATATTCCATTTTAAAAACTCTGGTTCTTTAAACTAGATAATTGTTGTTTACCCCCTTCTCACCCTTTCTCCCTTCTCTTCCCTTTCATGAAGAGAAAGTCAAGATTTTATTTTTTTTTTTTATCAACACCGATTGTTTTCACACCAGTAAATTCAACTTAGTTATGACTGCTCTTTGGGATATGGTGCAAACTGGCCCTCATCCATGCTATGAAACTGCCTCACTGTCCAAAGGGTGTTTGTGTTCATGCTACCTGTGGGGAAAGGTCCTTGAGAATTGTTTGGANTGAAAAAAAAAAAGGAATGTTACTCAAAGAATGGGATTTTTAAAACCAAACTTATCTTGGAAAACACAAGAAAAAGGGACATGCTAAATGTAGCACATAAACTGATGCCCACAGTCTGGAAAACAAGTTTGCTACCACCTTGGGACACATAATTTTTAGAAATAATGGACCATTTGGCAGTTCTGCACATGTCACCAAGCATGCTTGGAAACACCATGGGCTTTGCTTTATTAATATACATGATTTGAAATAAATTCCCTCTGAAATGCTGGAGAAATCCTCAAAACAACTAATTCACGTGACCTTTCATTATTTAAGACAGCCTTTATACTCAGGCTGTCCTTTGCTCTCAGAAAAGATAGATATTGTCTCGGCTACTGTTTTTCATCCCCAAACCCTGGCAGAAAGCAGTTCTGTGGGATGGATTGCAGTGCACAGATGGGAAAATATCAATGGGCATTTACTTGGGGTGCTGCCTCATTCCAATCAGAAGAAAGAAAAAGGAAAAACAGAATCTTGATCTTGGTTCTGTGAACCACTTCAGGCTGAATTTAGCAGACCTTCCCACCCCAAGGAATCTGTTTCTAACAGGGTAGCACACACTGCCTTTTCTAGAAGGGTCCTAGAAAAGAACCAGAACAGCAGCAGTGGCAGTGGAGAGTTCGGACGCTTTCCACAGTGCCACAGTCAGTGCAGCCCTCAGAATCCTAAAGGGGAACGTGATCCGTACAGGCAAGAGAAGTACTTAGGTGCCAGAAAACTCTCCTTCAAGCCCAGCCATATCCATATTGCAGTGAAGTGAGCGAGAGGCCATGCCACTTCTCACACATCATTTCTAGGAGCCTGAGCCCTGCGGAGTCCTGTCAGTCCCAGAGTACAATCCCTGCCATTGTGCTCAGCCCTGGGCAGAGACTGACTGCCTGGAGGTGCCCTTCTGCCCTTGGATCTCTGCAAAGACACGGACACAATTTAGCTTTTAGTTCCCTGACTGAGCTGATCCTTGTTATTCAATAGCCTATTTTCTCTTGACCATAGGTTATTTGGAGGAGAAGGATTTGAAGCGCCCCCTTTTTTGCCCTTTGGCACAGAAAATCCAGTAGAATGTTTGGGTTGGACAAAGGCCTGCTCAGAATTAATATAGCTTCACTTTTTGTTGAGAAACTTATTAATGAATTAAACCTATGCATTTTAATTTTAGAATTGTCTATTTCTTGATATGAAACTACAAAAATAGGAAAATAAAGAAATTAAATAAAAATAAACAATAATGTGATATATACATACACACACACACATATATGTGTATATATATATATATACACATATATATGTGTATATATATATATATATATAAAATAAAAATAAAACATGGGCAAGGTCAGAAAAAATATCAGGTTTCCCTAGCATCAAGAAGATGAGTGATGGGGATATTCCATTTTAAAAACTCTGGTTCTTTAAACTAGATAATTGTTGTTTACCCCCTTCTCACCCTTTCTCCCTTCTCTTCCCTTTCATGAAGAGAAAGTCAAGATTTTATTTTTTTTTTTTATCAACACCGATTGTTTTCACACCAGTAAATTCAACTTAGTTATGACTGCTCTTTGGGATATGGTGCAAACTGGCCCTCATCCATGCTATGAAACTGCCTCACTGTCCAAAGGGTGTTTGTGTTCATGCTACCTGTGGGGAAAGGTCCTTGAGAATTGTTTGGAACTGCTGTAGCTGGGAAAAGCCAGGAGTGTGTCAGGGGCTCTTTTAACAATTTAACAGTGTAGACAATCAAATTCCAGTGCTTGGAAGCATTTCCCTGGCACTTTTGAGTCTACTAGTCTAGACATAGCTACTGTGGTCAAAATCTGCTGCCCCTATTCACGTAAATAACTCCAGTGAAGTCAGCTGTGAGATTGGCTGTAAAACAAGGATTCTGTTTTGTAAATGATTTCAAGCATTTGGCCTTCGTTCTGCATTGGGGAAAAAGAAAACAACCCACAACCTTGAGCTTTCAAATTTTTAAAATTAAACAACATAACTGAGAACTATCCAAATAACAAATAACCAAGTGGCCAATATGTTCATCTAGAATGTAGGGGCTTATGTTGAAATCTCTATCTTCTCTGTGTGAGAAAGGTTTATCCCTGATGAGTCGTATTCCTGATGAGTTTGGGAATCCAGTATATTGGGAATTCAATATATCAGGAATCCTGGTGCTCCAAATTGTTTTATGTTTTATGTTAGCATGAAAGCTTAGCCTGAAGCTGAGGAAATTCCAATAATGAAATACCTTTACTATGGAAAAAGTGTTTTGTTAAAGATGTTCTGGTAATTTATGGGATGTGATTCCAGAAATTCAACCCCCTCCCCCCGCCAACCCCAATAAACTAACCTCACAAACCAACCCTGATCCCAAACCAACTAAGCCTAAACTGCAGTAGTGGCTAAGACAGTTGCCTAAGTAATGTCTCATCCCAGGTCTCACAGGAGTTTGGGTGGGTCAGGAACTTTCTCAGACAATAGGTTTTCTTTTTTAACTAAATTAACTTGTACATGAATTTAGTCGAGTGAAAATATGCAAAAATATACCAACTTTGACAGGAATGTTTTAGAAAAAGTACTGTGAAACATTTGATAATCTTTTCTAGTGTAAAATACTGAGCCTTTGTTTTGAAAATATTTTCATTTGACTTTCATCTCATAGAAGAAAACTAGAAAATAATTATATATATTGCTATATATATTCACATGAAAAATATAAACAGATCAAACATTTTGGGGTTTGGATCTGAATATTTTATTTTGATTCTTGCTTGAAAAATTGGTATTTTTAGTTTTCACCTTTTATTCCCAAACGAAAAATAAAATCTATCCCAGCTTTAATTAAGTTTCTTTTAATGGTAGTTTAGGGTTTGCATATAAAATTAATTTTCAGGAAAAACAATAAGTGAAAGAATATTTGTTATAATCCTCTGAAAAATATTTTTAATATAAATCATCTCTTGCTAGACATTTTCATTATGCTTTTCCATATGTCAGGTCAGAATCATATTTATTTACTTCAGTTGTTTTCTACAATGTCATCATATAGAAAGAAGAAAGAAATATGCCATAGCCATTATATTTTGAAAAAAAAAACCAACTTAATATTTAATTGAAAAAATACCTCTACATAGAATATTATTTGTGTAAAATCAGTTTAAACAGCACATACTGGACACAACAGACCACACATTAACTTTCATTAGAGGCACTTTCACACACAGGTGGTTGGCCTCATACAAGACCATCACAGATACAAAACCCGTGCTGTTCATCCACAGTCACATACTGAACTCACATTCGGTGTGACCAGACACATTGGACTTATCTTTTTGGAACTTTTGGGATTTTACAACACTAACTGTAAGCAACTCCTTGTGCACCTGGCAGCAAGCTGTAGCTGCTGACACTGCTGAGGCAGTCAGAACGTGACCCTGACACTCTTAGAGGTGTTGGTGCACATGCTGTGGCTGCGCTCAGCAAAGACTTGGTGAGAGACTTTGCATGACCAGTCAGTCTCTGCAGGCATGGAGACCCCACCCCAGGATAAAAGTAGGCAGTAGGTCTACTGAGTTTACTAATTAGTCAAAGGATGGAGGAAAAAATGAGGTGAATCCCCTGAGCAGAGAGCACAGAAAACCACTGTGCTTCAAGCTATTCGCTTGTGTGATTCTGAGAGCAGAGCGGAAAGGGGATTTTGCTCGTTGGTGCAGTTGTGTGATGTTCATTCCCTGGGCAGTGAGCTGGCTGATGGCAACTCACAAATACCCCATTAATACACAGGTCAGCTGGTTTCCTACAGCCCTCCTCGACTCAGGCATTTTATTGACACCTGCCTCCAAAGAGAGGATGATTGTTGGATGTGAAAGACTTGGAGAGCAACAACTGACCGAAGGCTACCTACAGCAACACCCAGCACAGAAGAGAGGATCGTGGTGTTGCTATAGCCACACAGACCTGGGGCTGCCTCTTTGGAGTCAGCCAGGGGCAGAGCCAAAACCAAATCTAAAATGAAAAATATAAAGGGTTTTTTCTGCTTCAGGTCCTTTTGTTTTTGTGTACGTGATTTTAAACTGACATCCTTTCTCTGTAATATGATCCTGCTGCATTTCACATCATTCTAGGCAAAGATATGAATGATTCAGAGAAAAATACCCACTGAAGCCTACAATATTTGTCACTGGCAACAGTGTAGACTAAGACAGTTCATGAGTTCTGATTTTTTTGTAATTCTAATGATCTCAGTTGACAAAATACATTAAGCGAACTGGTAATCCATTTACATTCTAGTACAGGACTTTCAGAATAAAAATGCAGGTTGGATTGGAAAAATGTCAATCATCTTTGCAGAAGGCTTAAAGGCTTATGTTTTCTTTATTGTTTTGTATGAAAATACTTAGAAATCCAAATACTACTGTGAAATGGAAATACTTTGGAAGGAAGTATCCATCATTGAAAACAATATAGAAAAGCTGAAATATCAAGGTTACATTCAATACAGCTAGAATGAATGCAGTGTCTTAACACAACAGCATTCTCACATTTTGATTTTCTTTTTTCACAAATGAAGATGTATTATAACACCTGGAACTAGTATATTGATTGATTCATTGTCACCATCCATAGGAACAATTATATAAGTATCAGAACTCTTTTTACATTTTCAAAATACAGCTATCTGGCTCCTCTTTTCAGGTATATTTTAATATTTAAAATATGTGAGATCAGGGGTTCTCAAGCACTCAGCTTCAGTCTACTGGAGTTCAGTAATGTTTGACTGAATTTGCACCATGATAATTGAAAGCAGAATGAGATTATCTTACTACATAGTTATACACTTTTCCCTCTGACTTATGAAAGATAAGCTAAACATGGTCTCTTTCAGACTTTATTCCTTAAAAGGAGCTCTCTTGCTTGCTGTTCATCTCTCATTTTAATTTTCATTTATTCCTTATATATATATTCATTAATTATTGTTTAATTCATTTGATCAGAATGAATAATTTTTATCCTCAAGGTCACTAAATGCATGTTCAAATCTGGTGTTTGTTTTTTGGGTTCAACAGTGGGTTTTGGAATGTCTGAGAAGAATGATCATCCTTAAAAAATTGTTTATCAATAATTTTCAGACTGATCTGGTTTTAATTATTAAAATTCAAAGGAGCCATTATTCAAAACATATTTTATGAGTTGTGTGTTTCCAAGTCCAATATTCTGATTTAGGGATGTGGATCTCGAGAACTTCAATCTGAAGTTAATCTTTGTAAATCAGGCTAGAGTGGATTAAAATGCAAGAAAGGAAAAACCTTACTACAGGTTAATGAAATGGACTGACTCTAATCCAAAAGAAACTAAGTGATTATAAATTGAAGATTACTGCAGAATAAGTCCCCTGTAATCCTTCTATAGTTGACATTGGATGTGTGACTTTCTAAAGGCAGGTCTATTAGAGTTTAATTCCTTCAGTGATTTTTTTTTATTATTTTCCAGAGCACTGAATTGTCTTATATAACTAGTTCACTGCAGTTATTATAGGATTTAAAAAATCCTTTTCCACTTTGTTTATAACTCATAGAGAAATCTGCACCTTGATTATTTTTAAGAAGAGGGTCGAGTATTTTTTTGTTTATTTTTACAAGCAAAAAAAAAAAATTATTTTCCAACATCTCTGCCTGCATCTCTTTCCCTAAGCAAATGAAAAGAATAAGTTATTAGAATGAAATCTTTTGCATGTCTGGTTTTGATTCCAAAATGTCCCACCAGGTTGGGTGGGTTGGATGGGATGCTGTTGGCCATGTGTGCAGTTAGGACACACCACTGGCACATGCTCAGCTTTGCTTCCTCTTTGATGCCAAAGCCTCTTCCACAGGCTTGCTCTCCAGTCTGCTGAATGGCAATAAATCTGCTCCTTCACTCATACAAGTTTCAGGGAAAATAAATAATAGATTTATTAATGGTATTCTCATTGAATTATGTTGGATTAAGATAAGATTTAAGTAAGCAAGAAAAATTGGCATTTATAGAAGAAGAAGATAGAGAGTAATAGAAAAGTGTTTGTACAACAGCAGTGCAGCAGTGCCCTATCTCATTCTTACAACATCAGTGCAATTTCACTGATTGCTTTGAAGCTGAAGTCAGTGGTTAACAGCCAAAACACTCTTTCAACTGTAATTGTGTGCTTTAAAACTTCATATAAATTAATGTAAATTTTTACACCAACAGAAAAGTTAGCTACATAATTATTAGACAAAAACTTTTACTTTTTGTAATAATGCACACAAAACCAGTGCTGAATTTAGAAAATTCTGGCTGAGAAGAAACTACCACGTTAGAATTCTCATTGCAGTGAAGATCTAGAATCAAGACAAAGCAGACATGACTGAGATTAAAATACTGATCTTGTTCTTATTTCTTTAACTGCCTTTAATATTCCAGGTAAGATCCTTAACTATTTCATTCTCTGGTTTCTCCAACTATTAGTCAAGATTGAGGTGTTTCATAACCTTTGCAAGCTTGTTTTTTTTACTAATCTGTACCTCTGTGTACGTACAAAGTGTGTCATATTCATCTGTGTTTTTTAAATTTCTGTTGCAATATATGGTATTTTTGGTAAAGAGGTGATTTTCTTATGAAGTTATATTTTAATTCACATAGGGCACTGCCTGTGATCTGGACAGCGTATCTGTCAATACAGCATTGTTGGCAGTATGCATTCGTAGAAATGCAATGTGACCTGCACCAGTACATGACAGCCAAAATGCTTTTTTTCTCAATCATTTGGAGAATTTACAGAATAAATCCTCCTTCTGGATGTCCAGAAATTTTAAGCCCCATGCTCCAGAAATTCTATAGCTATTTTGCAGATGAAAGGAGGAAGAAAGAAGACGCTATTACAAAGTTAAGTTGACCTGCTTCTTTCTTTTTTCTAAGTGAAGATTTTATAAACAAGGAATGCGTATTATAATAAAAGTAATCCAGGGTCCTTTAATATCCGTGACACTACTAAGAGGAAACATTTCCTTGCTTAATCCAGTGAAATTTCTAAAACTGATGACTCTTTCCAGACTGCTTAGTGGAGACTACTTCTTTGTGGCAATCAAACAGGCTTTGAATCATCATAGGAACTATTTCTGCCTGGTGCTAAGGGGTTGGGATAAGTCTGAAGGGCGAGCAGTAGGAATTTAATCTCACTAGTATTCTCTACGTGTACTCTCAATGCAAGGGCATAACAAACTTCCTGTATGACAGGAAACTCACTGACAGAGTAAAGCAACAACACGTGAAGTGTTTTAAATCTCCAGGGCAATAGACATGGTGATGGATGATTCACACACTACTAGGCAGCTCTTGAGTAATCAAGTGAATACACTTTAAAGTGATAGGAGCTACATTCTTCATTAGAAGTTCTCACACCTGCAATTGACTTGATGACATCTAAGATCAAGAGCTGTAGGGTTTCTTGAATGTATTTTGTATCACCCCAGAGTTTCGATGCTAAAGGTCTGCAGAAGCCTGTTCTGAAGCAGCTCTGTTGTGTTTTACAGATCCGTCTCAGCAGCAGTACTCCTGTGGCATCCATGGCCATCTGAAGGCACAGAAAAACATTCTGTCATCTGCATGGCCAAGTGTGAACGCCTATTACTGCACCCCTCATTTGGTTCCCCTTTGACCTCCATTACTTCTTCCAATAATGAAAAATGTTTCTGACAAGGTGGCCCCTCATTTGGTATAATCTACTGCAATCTCTTGTGTACTTTGCATTCTTTTAGTCTGTTTTACAGAGTATGAAAACAAATCTCTCAAGTTTGAACCAATCTAACCCAAGAGAAGGCTTGTCCTATTTTACTGATAATCCCTATTAATTCTTCAGAAATGTGAATCCCAAGGCTATGTTGGAAGGCTAGAAACGATGATTCCCTTTGATCACATCACATACCTGGTCTCTATTTAACCTGCTACTATATCCCAAGAACTGTCAGTTTGAAGAATTCTTTGAAATGGCACAGTCTATTTTCTACATTTATGTTTTCACTTGTCACACCGCAGTCATGAACAACCTTAAGTAACCCAGAGTAAATTCCAGGAACTGGATTTTTTTTAAATGTATGAAATTTCCCCTTAACTTCTTAAGTTCAAATGATGCTTCCCTACACACATACAGACACAAATATATACATATATATTTGTTTATGTGTTACCAACACACTGCTTGGGACTTAGTAAAATCATAAATAAGATAACATCTAAAGAATAGAACTGTTCTTAAGAATTATGGTCAACGTAAATATGAAAAACGCAAAGGTTCCTCCTCCAGGATGCCTTAAAAAAAGGCTATGGACCTTATTAATTGTTTGGGATGAATTTTAACATAACTCAGAGGGTTGTGAAATGGTTGAAAGCTTTCTCTTTACCTAGCAAGGATAATCTTAAAGAATTATAAAGTACCTCCATAGCGGTTTTTTTGCTTCACCTAACAGTATATTCAAATCCTCTTATTTACAGAGATGTTCGGGTACTCAGGACATAAAGGGTTTTACTTGCTGTAGAATCAGTGAACATTAATTTAGAGAAAGCAGAGAATCTGTGTAAGGTTTTGTGTCTCAGAGTGGAAAATCATCCATAATTTGGGTTTTAAGATCTGAGGCAAGTTAAGGGATATCAAGCTGTAGCATTGAACTCCTGGTATGGATCTGACTTAATTTAGACTGTATGGTTATGAATGCAGGGAAATCTTTAGCTTCCTGAACTTTTAGTTGTTTTTCTCTATGAAAAGAGCCAAAAGGAAATATAAGTTAAATGACAAGAAATAGGAGTTCTGGTCCAAGGCACTGTTTAAAAAATATTCAGATACCAGATGACTGTTCAAGGTACATAACCCTTTATAAAAAAAAAGTGTGAATCTACAGTTCTTGGAAGTCCAGGCTCTTTTGTTACTAATATATCATGACCTTGCCTGCACAATATTTTTACATGCACTATCATTAATCATTTGTACTGTTAGAGATCCAACACCATATAAGTAAATTAATCTCAATTTACTAAAACATTAACATACCAGCAGCTACCAACTTTGTTAAATCATAACACTATGACAAAATGACTGAAACTCAGGACCAGTATAACAAAAAATGTAACTGAAGTTTAAATGTATTTCTACACATTTCTATTTTTAAAAAATAGAACAAGTTATTGGCTTTACTATGGTGACATTTTATTTTGTGATTAATTTAAAAAAAACCATTGTAAAAACTATAAACTCATTTTAATTTGACAAGCATTTGGTAATTAATTTTCAAACAATGCTATGGGAATCTAAGAAGCACTCTTCATTTGACATGTATTTTATAATTTATTTTAAAACAATGCTGCACAAATCTGCAAAGGCATTATTCATTTGAGAGTTCATTAATTATGCAAATGAGTTGCAATTAACAAATCTGTTCTGAGGATGGCATTTGCATAATAATGAACTTCATGTTTGTGACATTATTTAATAAGATACCTTTGTGCATTTTTAAACAAAACACCCTTGTGAGTAATTCGGATAAAAATGGACAACCAGTCAGTAACATTAAAAACCAAAACACTACCTAGAGCAACCTCACTAAAATAAATCATATTGCCTAAGCTATCTGTAATAATAAGGTATGTAAAAGCTGATTCTTTTATTACCCTCTTCCTCCCAAAAAAGAGACTTTTTCATTCACGGTGTTTTCAAAATGGTGCTAAGGAGTAGCATTGGGAAAGAAGTGGTGTTTATCAAGACAGCTGGAAATAAATAAATGAATGCAAATACCTATTTAGCTTTGCTGCTCTGTGACATAGATTGAGACTCTGTGATGATAGATCTTATTATAATCTTGTATGCAGCATGTGAGCCAAAAGCCTAGAGATGATCTTTTGCTGGTTGTATGATTAGCAAATGGCAGCAGCATCAAAAAGGTGATTTGAGCTAAATGTTCTTGCAAAAGCAGAATGGCTGAGTAAAGGCCCTTTGTTTACACCACGGCAGCAGCGAGTTACAGCTCATTGCAGCCAGAGATCTGAATTCCCACCCATCCCATGCAGAGCTTCCAGCAGCACAGTTTTTAGGGCAATGCGGCCCTGCATGGTAACTGAAGGCAAGATTCTCAGTGTGAAGAAAACGGACTTCAGTCAATCATGAAGCCTTTGTGGCACCTATATTTGTGTTTAGCCCAAGACACTGTTGCTTGGCAACGCTCTGGCAGACTCTTGGTCCTCTGATGGAGGCAGTGAATCAGTGATGCGACTGATAAATTCAGAGTGGCACCTTCTAGGTGCATTGCCTGAAAGCTCAGAAGGCTGGAAATCCTTAGACAGGGCTTGGATCATTCCCTAGTGCCAGTGACTCTCCTCTGGCATCTCTTATATTTATTATTCTGCCGTCTGTCACCGATGAAGAAGTATTGTGCAGCATAGCTCTGTGTGAATTCTCCAGGACTCAGTCAAGTGCTTTGAAATGCACGTGACAGCAGCTTCCATCTGAGAAGGTATATGCAATAAAAACAGGCAAAATCAGTACAAAGATACATAGAAAAAAATTGAAAGAAATGTCTGCAAAAGTTGCATCTCCAAAATCTACAGTACTTGAAAAAAAACCCCCTTAATTGGATAATGTTAGTAGAATACTTAAAAGTAATGAGCAGGAGGGGGAAAAGATGAGAGTATGAGAAACTTTTGCATTAAAAGATTTGATTGGTGTTATGTTCTTATCCATATTTATACTCAGGGAAGTCCAAGATAATGATTTTATTAACATTAGCATTTACAATGATGCAAAGGATTTCAGTTGAGAATGATACTACCTGTGTCAGACAAGACATGGGAATTTCCCATCTAGGAGAACTTACAGTTGAACAGAGAAGACAGAGAGAGGATTTGGGTAGGAGGGGATAAAACAGATGAAATAGTAACATTTTGAGCTATCATATTATTATCACAACGTTGTATTGTACCTTTATAAAGCTCAAAGAGATGGGGCTTTGTTTGGAGACAAAAAGTGTATGGAGATGGGAAGCAAGAGAAAGGGGGTGTGAACAGAAAGGTGAGGCAGAATAAAGTGATGGTATCAAAAGGTTTGGAAAGGTGCTCAGTTCTCATCGGAGAACAGGACATTCAAAAAATAGGAGAACTCCAAAAAACACTGCCAACCACTAATTCATGCTTAACCCTTGTCAATCTAGCCCTTAAACTCCATTCCAAGTGGTATTTTACTCAAAAGAGCTCATCATAGAAAAGCTAAACATATCTTACCTAAACACTTGAGCCTACACCTAACACTTCCAGCCATATCATTTACAGCATCCTACAGCCTACATATATCCTTGCACATGTGCTTGATAAGTGTGCAAAAGTCATCCTTGGCAACATCTGGAGAAGGCACTGGCTGTAGCTGTTCCCCTTTAGCTCTTTCCACATGGCAATGAGCCGATGTCTACAGCAGCTTCTGGGTTTTTTGTTGGGTTTTGTTAGATTTTTCTTTTTCTTTTTTTTTTTCTTTTAATAAGAGGCCCAGTTTCTAAGGTCTGGCATCTACAAAGGACCTGTGTATTAACATTTTCACTTCAGGAGGGATGAGAGGAAAGATTTTGCATCTCAGCCCGTTCCATTAGGGTGTTGCAGTGATGCCAGTCTTCAAGGCATCCCCAGCTGGTATGGAAGAGAGATCATGCTGCCTCCTTTGTGTCAACAATTGAACAGGAGTTACCTCTTAGTACAAAATTAGTAGGGGAGAAAGTTCTAACAAGGATCAAATGTCTATTATGTTACATTAAGCGTTAATAGGTGATGGTGTGAAAAAAAAACCCCAGAGATATGGTTATTAGATCATAAGATGATCACTCCTGAGGAGTGGCCATGTCACCTTGTGACATGCACGTTGCCTCTTCCTCTTCTTTCTATAATATTTGCTTTAATTGCCAGCTCCACTGCTCATATTTCTTCCAAGCATCCTTCTCAGGGTGCCCAGCCATGCAATGATGTCCCAGAAGTGTTTGGGATGCTGCTGGTGTTCGTTCCTATCTTCCCTCAAAGCACACAGAAGCTGCTGTTTCCTTCAAGCCTGTCCTACTGCTTCAGCTTCAGTCTAGTTCTATTCACAGACTTTAAATGATTTTGAGAATCTTCTCCTTTGTGATTCCACTGTCAGGAACTAGCCCCTCACTGGAATCAATCTATGATGCTTTACATGGACAATTTACAAATGCTACCTGGTAGCTTCTTGGTCTTTGTGTCTTTCCCTGCTTCTTACTTCCTGACCTTCCTGACCTGATACCCTTTTAGTCAGCCAGTTATGTGCCATTTCCCTCATTCAGTATAAAAAGGGGGAGCAGTGACTTTCAGAAGCTTTCTAACAGTATTAATTATTATTTTTCAGAAAATGGTTGTGTCAATCAAATAATTTACTTGATTGTCAAATCACCATTTAGTGCAGTTTTCTCTCTGATTTGAGATAACTCCTCAGGTGGGATTTCCTCTTGTTAGTGAGACAGTAAGCAGAGCATTGCTATATTAACACAGCATAAGCGAAACATCTTTGGACAGTTTAACACATTCACAGATGTCTTGGTTCATAAAACAGCTGGAAAGCCTTTGCTGTGCTATATAAATTTGAGATAATATTTCTAGTATTAAACAAACACCAAGGATCCTCTCCCTTCTTTGTCTTTTGAATGCTCATTAACTTTTGTTATAATTTTGCCACACAGAGTTAAAACAGTCTTACATGTAGACTCATCTATTTGTATTGATCATCCTTAAAAACTGCCTTCACAAAACACTTATCTGTCTTTTTATCTTACTTGCTTTTATGAATGCAAATTTGCAGATAACTCAGTCTACAACTATATAATTAACTAGAACTCAGTAGACATGATATGATTCTTGATATGAGATACTTTTGTTTTTGTTTTACCAAAGTAAAATTTCAGGTCTTTGAAAAAGAAATAGAATCTATTCCAAGATCAACGTAAAATGTAGATTTATCCTTAAAATACTATAGCACTGTTGGATGAAGTAGTGAGTTTTTGATATTTTCTCAAGATAAAAGTAAAACTAGATATGAATTTCAGATTTCTGAAATTTTTAATAAATGTGATTCTTCCTCACACATTGAGAAAATATTTCTTAAAATTAATTTGTAGACAAAAGGAACTAACATGCAATTAGAGCATGTAAACATTCATTAATTCACGTAAAATAATTAATAGCTCAACAATTGTTGTAAGAAAATAATGTATTAGCACTAGTCAGTTCATGTTCAATTTTCCTTCATACGATTCAATGGATAAGTCCAGAGCTCTTGGGACAATTTGTATTTCCTAAAGTCTCTTCAGATGAAAACATGACAGGAATAACCAGTTAATACAATACTGAAAATAACTGGGAGATTAAAGGGATGATCTCAAGATCCAAGAATAGTGATGTTAATCATTTGCTCCTATTTCATAGCATTTATTGTTTCCATTTTATCTATCTCTACAGAAACTTTATTGTTAGTTCTCAAAATCTTGGAAGCTTGATTAACATAGAACAGGTCTTTTTGCAATGGCCACTGACATGAAAATCTGCAGTAAAAGACTGATGGTCTGAATGCACACCCTGCTCTGGAGGTGCTCAGTTCTGCAGACTCTCAGGAACACTTTACTTGGAAAAGGTTTGCAGAAGGGGGCTGATGGAGGTTTCAGTTATACATTCTTGCTAGATCTTTGAAATTTATAAAAGTATATAGAACTGCCCAAAGGGAACAGACAACTGCGGTGTTAGATCTTACAAAACAAACAAAGACAATTCTATGAAGACAGCCTATATACACTATAAAAATATAGGTGGTGTTCTTTAATGGGTACTCAGCTGCAGATATGCACAGCGGTTTTGGTATTTCCTTATTGCCCATAAATGAGATTACTGAGAACTGTATTAGCACAGACTATTAATACAGAGGTGCATAGCCTATGCTACAACAAAAAATGCCACACTTTCATAAATTCCGTAACATTGTTATTAGTAGCTATATCCTGTCCACTGTGATACTTATATTGCTG
Source organism: Daphoenositta chrysoptera (assembly GCA_013397915.1). Classification (NCBI taxonomy): domain Eukaryota; kingdom Metazoa; phylum Chordata; class Aves; order Passeriformes; genus Daphoenositta; species Daphoenositta chrysoptera. Next base: position 401,764 of record VZRO01004343.1, read on the forward strand.
GGGAGAGTGGGAATACTGAGGTCCCAAGGAAGCTGTTGTGGAATCAAAGGCCATACTTTCTGTAAGCTGCTGGGGAGAGGGAACTGAAAGGTTAAAGCTGCAGCTCTATAATGAGCTGACCATTTAACTGTAGCCTCTGGCATATTTCTGCTGTGTTTCACTCCCAGCTATTGACCTTTATGCTGTTAGATCGTGGGATTTCCTAGTTGTCCTATCTTTAACAGCCCTGCAAAGACCAGTCAGGAGTTTAGTACCAAAATGTACTGTGAACTGATTTTGTAAATAGCTGCTTACTAGCTAGCAGTGCCCCAAATTTGAGGAAGTGATGCTTATGAAGTATATGATAAAAATAACTAATTTTTACCTTCTATAGATAAAGAGATCCTTTTCACTGGTTTGTTCTATCTTCTTATTTGTCCTGAGAGTGAAAGACCAATTCCCCTAGAATAACTGAGTTCTATTTTGTACTGCTTTCCCCCTATGAACTGGCACTGCAATTGACACTTTCAAAGGTTTAAAAGCAATAGATTCACTAAAATAATTGAAAAGCCTTTGCTTTTCTCTTATGTACTCCCTAACTCTTAGCTATTTCACGTGCTTGCTACTATGAAGTGAACATACACCAGACAGTATAATGAATCTTGGTAGTGTCTATGTATGTCTGTACAAGGCCCTGTTCAGTCTCACCAGCTCTTTCAGTGAGATCTGGAAATCTCTTCTATATAGTCATTTGTTTCCCATAGTGATCCTTTTGAAAGCTAAACATAGGAGGCAGAAAACAACCTTGGCCACATCCCATTTTTGACCTCTTTAAAATGCCTACATGCTCACTTGCTGTAGCACCAGGAGATGCTATTTTTGACCAAGCTGCATATAACCATGAGCTGAATAATTGACAAGGAAAGAAACAAACATTGTGCTGTGTATTTGTGAAAGGACACACAGACACTGAATACAGTAAGACCAGCAAGCTGCAGAGGTCCTGATGTGTGGCCAGATAATTTTCCTGTGTTATTCTGTAAATTTCTGTAACACCCATTCACAATTAGCCTTCTAATCAATGGAAAATTCTTACAAACATGAACGTTCAGAGGGAGAGATTGTCTGATTTAAAGCACATCCTTACTCTAGTTTAATTTCCAGCTATAATTTTCTCCAGTATTTTCAGCAGTTTCTCTTGAGTTACAGCTCTCACACTTAGTTCAGTATCAGATTTTTTTTCTACTTGCTTGACCACCACACTGTATTTTGTTCAACACATCATGAGTTTAAGAGAGATTCCTCCTGCACAGATTGAGTTTGACTCTTCAGCATTGTGTAAATGATCTGCTGTGGTGTACAGTGACTGTTTTCACTGGATCCTGCCAGAGCTTTTTTGTGGCACAGAGGAGGTAGCAGAAGGAAATATCCCCTTCCTTTGTACTCACAATCTGTTCTTGCCAGCACAAATCTGTAATTATATAGGCTTGAATGTGGGCAATAGTTGTATGGGAAAAATAAATTCTTTGACCTTCATAGTACATGTTGGGTAATTTCAAGTATAAAAACTTGTTATTAGACCTGCTCACTTGCAGAGTGTGTTATTCCCTCTTGTATTTCAGTCACCATCTTCACATCTTTAGTTGTATCAGTGTCATTGTTTTTATGACTCACATAATATTTATCTTCCTTAAATATCCCTTCTTTCCCTATTCTTCTTCCTCTCTCATAATTCCTTTCTAATTTGACCATTTCCATCCTCATTCACCTTTCTGCTTAGGACAATTACACCTGTGTAACCATTAAGAGCTCATTTGAAACTTGTCTTATCCAACTGGACAGTGCACCTAGAGGCTGTATAAACTTGTGTTTTGATTGCAGTCACTTAAGCTGACCTGTAAAATACCTATTGCTGTCCTTTCCCCCAGTTGCATTCTTGTTTATCTCTTCAGGTATGCAAAATAGATAAGGAATTATCTCTTGAAAATAGACAGGGCAAGGAATTTTCTAGGTCAGAATAGGTGCTCTGAACACACCATATGTGAAAAGTCTCTCTGTTTTTTTTTCTCAAAACATGAGAAAACAGTGAGGAAGGAAAACCCTGGGTAATAGATGCATATAAGATGATTATATTTTGCCTTTAACCTGAATACAGGTCTATTTGGTTAGTAGTAAAAAAACGGATAAAAGATTGTTTAAGAGGCTTAACTACAACTGAAATTAAACACCTTTCTGCATTTTATAAATTCTACACATTGAGACACCAGAAGGAGGAGGGCATTTAATCTTGTTTCCATTCTTTATTAAGATGCTTTGTGTAATTAGTTGCATTTCTATTGGAATAAATGGTAATTTGGAATTCATCCAAATTGAAAACCTAAATGAAAAAGGAGAATTAGTGCTGGGTTGCATGCTAAAAGAGGCAAACTTCTCTAGGGCAGATCTGTTCATGCAACTTTGCCCTGCTTAAATGAAATCTATAGAATCCATGTGGAATTTAAGAGGGAAAGTAACACATAGGATGGATGGGAATGCAAAAGAAAACAGATTTTCAGCCAGAAGGGCAATTCACTTATAGTTAAATGAAAACCCCTTAAAACCAGAAAGAATTGTCTATGCTATGTAGAAAGTTGGTTTTGAAATAATAATAATAAAAAAAGCCTATAAATAAATGCAAAAAAAGACTGTGTGTTTTACATTTTTGAATTGAGTGTGTTTCAGCAGTGACTGATACAAGTCGCCAAGTGAAACTATGCTGTATTCAGGTGACAGGATTATAAAAGTAATCTTGATGCTGCTGTGGGGTATACTGTGTCACTGCTTCCAATTATAAATTCCACTTTGCAGCTGGCTGTGTGTCCCCTTTAAAATATTTGAAAGGCATGAAATTTTCACCTATTTATTCAGGCACTTATTAATATTTTGCCCCCCCGTCCTTTTTTTTTTTTTTTTTTTTTTTGCAGCTAATGATTTAAAGACATTAATCTGCGATGCATTCTTTGTGCTTTGGGGTAAAGTAGCAAACTTTTTTTTAGGGAAGTTGTTTTTGATAATGCACATTACCTTTCTGGGGATAAATATTTCATAAGGAGTTTTAGTGCACAGGCTTGTGTACATGAACAAGAAGCACACATGACATGATGGACTGGAATGCCTCTGAAAGAGCTGTCATAGTCCATTGTGTCAATCTAAGAGCTGGGGTGTGCTTGAATAAACTTAAAAATTCTTGGTGTTCGTTCTGGTGACATTTTTTTGTGATGTGAAGTATCCAGGTAAGGAAGGCAGAGATTATAGTCTTGGTACTTGATCAGAAATAGCTTACTGATTGGTACTGGTTTTCATAATATGCCACATAAATCATGAACTGTTCATTTGACTTTCAATGCCTAATACTCTCCTTAAAGCCAGGGTAACTGGCCTTCAGAACACGGCCCATGATGGTTTATAGGACAGACCCAAGAGGTCTCTAACTGCATATGGATTTAATAGTTCAAGTGTTTGTATTATAGCTAAAGAGACAACAAGGTGAAATACTGAAACTGACACCAATTTCTCTTTATGAGTAGAGATGGAGGAAACATCTTTCTGTGCTGTTAGAAACCTGGGTTTCTGCCATGGAAGCCTTATTTTCCTTTCTTTATTGTTTTAAGGAAGCACTTTTCCTGTGTTTGGTAGTAACAGTAAAGATAGAGATGCTTTGTGTTTCAGCTCCACAGGTTTTTTCAAGTTGATTGACCTGGTAGGAGTTTTCTATCATCAAATTCTATAGGCAGATCACTCTTTTACTCATGCACCAGATTTGAAAAGTTTCCTTCCTTCCATGCATACATAAAGGAATCAGCTACAATTTACCTAGAAACTGACCCACAAATTTACAGGGTCTAGGAGATGTATAAATTGCAGGCTCACCATTCAAGCACCCCAGTTAATTTCACTTCTTCAAAAAAGGATGTATGGCCTACAGTGCTATATGAAAAAGTTATTTTATTTCCAGAAATAAAATGGACACTAATGCATTTTCCTGAGCGGCTGCAAAATGTGACATACAAGAAATAAGACAGTGAGGCAGGCAACTTTATGCTCTGCTCTTTGAACTTTTAAGATTAATAGTTGGGTATGTTACTATGTAGAGGCTCCTTGCAATAATACAGTCTAGTTGTGACAAAGGAGTAACACAATTGGAGAGAGAGACAAATGTAAAAGAAAATCTATATTTTCTTATAAGAAGAATTCTATCTAGCATTGGATTCTGGACTTAACTCTGCATTCTTTATCTTTAGATCAGCATTTCCTTGCTGGAAACAATAAAACCAATGAATCTTGAAGGCCCTTTGGCTATGAATCCTTGTAACAAAAAGATGTAATTCCTACTATGTCCCCCTGGGCCATCAATATGTTACTTTTCTTAGGATAAATGCATCACCTTCATTTCAAAGTGAGCTGTAGTCAAAGTGTTCTCCTATAACCTTAGATTTAGGCTAAACACCAGGGAAACCCAAGCCTATGGTATTGTCTGTGTCTATAACACATTGGATTAAGTGTCACAGCTAGCTATTATCTGTGCAAATTAAAAGACCTACGTCGAGGCAAGAAAGGTCAGAAACAGAAGCTGGGAAGTTCACAGAGGGCCCAACAGCAGAGGAACGCTTACCCAACTTTTGCTTCCTAGAGAAAAATCAAGTGGCATTTCTTACACTTTCCTCAGTGGGTAGCATGACTAAAATATCACAGAATAAGTCACAAAAAAAAGATCTAAATATTCTTGAAGATCAGTTTGTCCTGCCCAATCACAGAAGAACAGGCATAGCTAATTAGATCAGTATTCTGATCACTGAACCCAAATCTCTAATTAGGGGAGTCAGGAGATGCTTTGCAAGAACTTTTGTTAGCCTGAGATGATTCAGATGCTACCCAAAATGTTAGCCCAAGATGGTGAAACAGAAGAGACCATGACAAAATAAGTAATGCCACCTCTGATTACAAAGTATCGTGCTCATTTCAACGTGAAGTATCCTATGGGAAAATGTGTATGACTTTTTATGCTTCTACCAGGGATTGGAGGAGGTGGGCAAATTTAGTTTTGAAGGATACGTGAGTGGAGAGTTCATCAGATGTTTGCAACAAAATATGAATGCATAAATACATGAGCATTACTTTTTTGGTACTTTTGACTGTGTTTGCAGGTACCAAAATTATGTTACTGAAAGCAAGTTTCTCCTGTTACATTTCAGGAGTGATCTTTCCAGGACTACCACAAAGTACAGCTGTTTTTTCCTGGTTGTCATTACACTTTTTCACATTTCACATCTGTTCTGTGCATATGTCTAGATTACATTTGAGAGCTTTTCCATATACATAACATCCTCGTATTCTGAAGATACATCAAAGTGACATATTGCTACTGTCTTTCGACCAATATTTTCAACTTCTGACAAGCAGCAACTGGAGAACAAATACAAGACAGTTGTCTACTAGTATCAGGGCAATTAAAATTTTGGACTATATTTAAAATCTCATTTTTAAATGATCCTCTGCAGCAGGTGTAAGCAATTACTTTGATCTAGCATTTCTTTATGAACCTATTGTAGCTTAACTTTAAACAAGAATATTTTCATGTGAATAATCACCCCATACAATAATTTTTTCACAAATATTGCAATAATCAACCTTTCCCATTGCTTCTTTTGCCTATTTCACACTAATCTTTTCTGAATGGCTTAGAAACTGAAGGTATTTACTTACCCATGATTTTGAGCACAAACATTTTCTACAAACGTGAACTGAGTGCTTTCTATCCTTTTAAAATGTAGCACTGTAATGGCTTTTCTAGATCTGCTTATCTTTGGAGTCTGAAAATGTTGAATTTTCATTTTGTCAAAGGCATCTGTAGAACAAAATTGGCTAAAAATATGTTTTATGTTACAGCAGAGTAAAGCCATGAATCACATGGTAACACATTAGAGTGACTAGAATCAAAGGATCCCATGGGGAATTTAGGAAAAGGTAGTTAAGCAATTAATGAAGATATTTAAAATCCTAATATGGCAGGGACAGCTTTGAAGGCAGCAAGGGATTAATATTTATTTAATAGATCATCAGATTCTGTGCCAAAAAAGAAATAAAACAGGAGCTACCCTACTCTGAATGAAACATGCACAATTTGAAGAATATTTTGTGGCAGCAGTGACATCAGCACATCACACTTTGTCATGATAGCTGAGAAAAATATCTTGTCTTAAAGAAAAAATTACCTTTGCTGCTTTTGACTATTTTGGCTGAAAATTACTTCAGTGATCCAAGCTCTGTCACAACACATTGACTGCAAACTTCAAAGAGAAAGGAACATATTGTAGTTAACAGAGGTGACCTGGGTTAGTTACATGATTGACAGCAGATAACTGTAACTGCTCTGCAACATTTTATGGGGTTTGATGTGACTATCACCTGCATGTAGGGGAATGGAACTTTCCAGTTTCCAAAATTGCTGGCCATGTTGGTTGGGTAAACTCCATTTAGGCCAAATCTTACTTCTCAGCAGAGATCAAACTTCTATGTTTATTATAAGGGTTTTCAGAAGTTGTTTACAATTGACCTTGCCTAGCATGTTCTCTGAGATGTAGCGTGTTAGGAGTGTGAAAGATTGCTGTAAAGTTCCATTATTTCTTTTTGCAGAAAACCTAGAATTCATAAAAAGCTCATCCTCCTTAGGTGTACTTTAGCTTTCCAGAATATGGATGTATTGTCATCCTTTGGAGTTAAAGCATTAATGAGGCTGCTGAGGAGGGTCATGAACAAAACTACTATTCATGTATTTGTTTCTTCAGACACAGGAGGTGGGGTTGCCTTATGTCCCTTGCTCAAGGGAAAAATAAAATCGTGTCTAAAAGGTGGCTTTTCTTAAATCAGTTAAAATAGAAGAGAACTAAGAGGTGAAAACTGTTCCCATGGTCAAAGTTCAGGGAATTTTACATGCAGAGGTACAAAGATGGGAAAAATACAGGCAGTATTTACACTGTTATCAGATACCCACACATGGAGTGGATGAGAGGCTTCCGTGAGTGCAGCAGTAGAGAGAGACCAAATCTATCCCACAGCTGACATTATTTCTTTTATTATTTTTCAATAAAAATTATACAAGTGTAATACAAAATTCATCTAAAAACATCAGGAAAGCTATTCTTTATGGTTGCCTTCGGCATCACAGAGAACTAAACTGAAAACAGTAGCAAAGAGTGGAAAGCTGAGAGTCAACAGTTCTCACTGGACCACCAATCTATGCAATAATGATGAGGCAGATGTGATTTTTTTTAACTTCTGCTTAGTATCTAACAGGTTTTTTTACTCCAGCTGATTTCTTTTAGACCTTGACTCTATTATGCCCATTGCTTAAATCCTAAGCAACCTTTGTTTTTGACATGTTGATTTAAGGAGACTTTCTCAAGAAATAGTAAATGATGACATGTTTTATAGGCTGACTTCGACTCTGCATTGCTGACAAAGTAGCTTTGCATGTATCATTCTATTTTAAGCGACAGTCTAAAATTTGTTGATAAGGATAATGCATTTATAACAAGGTGAATTTAGTAACTACCACTGCATATCCCTTTTAGAATCATATGCTAATGAAAAAGATGCTCTAATAATTAGGGCTTGAGCCCACTGAATACAACACCTTCCAATTAGCACTCCCCAGCTTGAATACTACCATTAACATTAAACAACAAAACCAAAAACGGGTATCAATTCACATAATAGAAACTAACTGATGAAGTTGGAGGGTGTGATTATTTGTGATTACTTTACAGTCATGCACTGAATGTAGGAGAACCCCAGTTAGTAGTTAATCTCTAGCTACCTCTTTGAAGATAATGAAATTGGCTTCCTACTGATGATTATTCATTAACAATTAATTCTTTCTTGGAGATCTGCTTCATTTTCAGCTTCTCACCACAAACATGCAATGGAATAATTACAAGTGGAAATGAAAAAGCAATTAGTGGCAGATAATGCCAACATCTGATTAAAACACAGTAGAACAGATTAGCCATTCGGTAACTGCAACTTTGCTGCCTTCAGCAGGGAGATGTAAGTTACCCAGAATATTACAGTTCAAGCTGTGTTTCCCTTTTATTGCTTCAGTTACATCGTGGTCTGCCACATTAAATGCTTTCTTTTATTCTTGGGGGCATTGACTTGTTGTAAGTAATTTTAAAAGATTAAGTATTATTTGAGATGATTTGTCATCCTTCATGTTGAGACCCTCTGTCGAGAAAGAAGGAAAAAAGTACTTAAGCCAAGTCATTTAGTGCCCTTACAAGCAAATGTAATTTTTATTTTTTATTTGAGGGAGGATGATTGAAGATTTGCTTGAGTGAAGTGTGTGGAGACAAAGATCCCGGAATTTAGTCTCCCCGCCCCATGACAGTATTTTCTTTTAAACTAGAGAACACAACAAATATCTTCTGTCTTTAGTGTCACAAGCTTAGCTTGTTTTCGAAACATGTAGTGTGATGCTTCTGGGTCTCTATATCACCACCTCTGAATTTAATAAATATATACTATAACCTTCTAAAATTGTGGATGATTTACATCATGCGGTACCTACAATACCATAATTACCAAACACTTGCTTAGCAAGAAATCCAACAAAGCAAAAAAATGGTTTCCAAGAAGTCTACAGAGTTGATGGGGGATCTGAGAACCAAACGTAGAGCTCCTGTTGTGTACACAAACCACAGAAACTGAAAGGCAAAGTCTCAGCCTGGTCTAGAATACCAGGCTGTGTTCTTGCATTGCAAAACCTTCAGCATGGCAAGTTCCCAGACCATTCTCTCGGATATATTTACAAAAAGGGTTACTTTTCAAATGCTAAATAAGGAAGTGACTTGCTATAACCTGATAATTTTACAGTTCTGCTTTACATGAGAGATTTCACATACAGGTGAATAAACAGAGCTGACACAATGGGCACGAAGATGTGTCAATGGCAGGAAATTCATTAACCTCTTGGTCAGAAAAAGATCAATAATATGGAACTACAGGGTTTTTTTGTTTTCAATGTAGAGTTAGCACAGTAGTCAGTGTTGTCATGGGCATATGGTCTGTTGGATATTTTTCAGAATGAAGAATTAACAGCATTTTAGGAGTTAATATTTCTTGGTTAGTTTGAGAGGCTGAATGTCCTGTTTTCAAAAAGGATAGCTACAGACAATCCATGTGCAGAGATTTCTGTGAGAATGGAAAATTACCTCCAAATGCATGGAAAAGAGTGTATTTCATGGTGGGTTTAGGTTTCATTTATGTTTCATTTATTTTTAGGCTTCATTATATTTGCTCCCAAAGATGCATGATGCAGATGTGTTGAAATATTTGTCACAAACTCATGATTTGCAGGCTGAAATCTCCTTCTCTGTCCTAAAGACAGTTAGATTATGGTAAGAGGAGAGCCTTTCAGCTACTGTTAGTGTAGCAGGTTCTTTATTCTGTCTCATTTTGTAATTTTCTCTCATTTTTAACAAGTCGTGGCAAAACCTTTGAAAAGGCGTGACTTCTTTCTTGACTTCCCTCTCTCTCTTTTAATTATTTATTCTATTTTCCCCCTGTAGAAGCTTTATTTCTTGCAAGATCTTCTCTTTCTGTCTAATTTTTTCAATTTTCTCTTTTGCTTGTCTTATTCCAGATCTTTCTTTCCTTATTTCCTATAGAGGTGAAAGAATACTTTTGTTTATTTTATTCTCAGTAAACTGATTATTAAAAAAAAATGTTTGTCAAATGCCCATTTTCTATATTTCTAAATTATCTGTGTGAACTTTTCACATATGTTGTCTCATATTCTCCTGGGGACAATGGTTCTAAATTATTAAAAATTTGCTCAGAGTTTTTAAGGTACCTCTCAGTCAGATTGGAGATAACATCCTATTACACAACTAATTTCTTACCCTACACCTTTGCTGTGGAAAGTGGTCATCAACAGGAAAATCTTTCACAGCACTGAGCTTTTCATTTTACCAGTTAGCAGCCACAGCAACACCATCCTATCAGTTACTTTCATCTGTCTGTAATACTCATATAGAATTTGAATAAATGTGTGAGATGAATTAGAAAGAAGCAGCAACATAATTCCCTGCAAAACAGCAGTATTTTCAGTCCAGAGAAAGCTTTCATTTTGTCTTCTATTGATACTAATAGCAATACTGATCTGAAATACCCACAGTAAAGCACTCTAACCAAAAGTTCTAACCACATACTTGGTGGAGTATGGACTAATCAGACTCATTAGCCAAATGTCTCAAGAGAATAGCTAAAGGTGTTGCCATAGTACCATGTTTCTCTCACTTGGTAAACTTCTCCTTTTTGAGAAGACTTTCCCTTACAACTGAAGGAGATAGACACATTCCATATAAAATGTGAGGGGAATCCTGGTGGCATTGCACTGGTGTGTGAAGCTCCTTTTTAGCACAATCTCCATTCAATTATACAGTAATGTCTTGCACTAAGTTTATAAACGTAGAAGTTTTCAGTAAGAAAAAAATAATTTATTTGGATTTTCTTTTTTTACATGAGTTTTTTTTTCAGTTGACTTATCTCTTGATTCAAGGTTCTGCAGCCAGTGCTTGAAGATATATCAATCACATTCAAATGCAAAAAGAGAAAGAAGTTAATAGTTATTTTTGGTGCTTGTGCCACATAGTTTTGACTGGCTGAATTTGTGCTCTGTGTACTAAAATTTTGTTACTAACACTGGAAAAGAACTTTCAGGCCAAAATTTGCTTCCTGAGGAAGCAAATAAATGTTTTATATTTTCACTTAAGATATCAAATATAACATTTGTACCACAGAAGTAAAGCTTTAAGTTAGAAACATGCAGCAGTAGTGGCCATTTAATTTGCAATTGCCAATAAAATAGGAGTCCTGATATAGTAGAGGACATTTTTTGATGCATTATTATATGTTGCATTGTTTTTTTTCTCCTTTTATTTTAGATTTAGTAATTCAAACTTGTTTTAATATAGAACATTTACTCATCAATCCTGTAGTATTTAAAGCATTATTCAGTTTAATTAATTAATTAAAAATAATCTTAGTAGTTGTCAAGAATTCATTCACAGGCCTTTCCAAGCTTCATGAAATGTGAACCTGCATAGTTCCTTAAGAGCAGCAGAACCACTAAAATGGTGTTTTCAGTACCTATATAGCAAGTCAGTATCTCAGTGAGAAGGCACATTTCCCATATTAGCCTACCACCATAAATCTATTTTTCCTTTATAGAACCAACACATGTAGGGGTAATACTACCCCTGTTTTCCATGTACCAGTTTGTCCCTTATGTGACTGGACACGTGATTGGTCTGGTCACCACCATTTGAGTTTCATGGGTTGGGCTGCTGATCACTTGCAAGATATACAACCACTTTTTGGTTGTAAAGCCTTTACAGCAAGTATTTATCAGCCACCTTACAGGAAATACAGTTAAACAGATGACTGTCTCATTTCTGAATTTGCAGAAAGACTACCTGACCTTTCTACTGCCTTGGGCAAGTCAAGATTTCCACCTTGCTACTGATTGCTACTGCTAATTGCTAGTCTTTCCTAAAAGGTTTTAAAAAGCAAGACCTACAGGGTTTTTGCTTTTTTTAAAATTAAAATCTATTGCATGGAGCCAGGGGGTAGAAAGTGCATAGTGCTGACAAGTCTGTGGTCATTGTGGAGTACAGGTTTGAGGTCACACAGATGAAACCGGGACTGCTACTTACTTGTAGTAAGCAGTCCAAAGCAAGAACACCAGCCATAAACATTAAAATATTCAGGAAAACAAGAGGTTTCATTTTTGTTTCATTGACAAAGGATTATCTATTACATGCCCCCAAAAAATTTTCTCACTATCCTCAGCCACTGAGAGATCTACAACAAGTAATACTGATACTTCTGTTCTCTCTTGCATCGTGATCAGCAGATTTCATCAAGCCCTACAGATGACATATTTTGGCTCTAGTTCAAAGTCTGTCTCATCTGTAGTTTGTATTATTCTTAGTTTAAGCCATTCTTATTTTGTGACACTTGCAGCAGTCCATGTTACACTCGTTCTTTTTCTCCTATGGAGCATGGGGTGATGGATTCAGAAAAGCAGAGGCAAACTGTCTGTTCCAGTAAGTGTTGGTTGCTTTCTTCAGACTTCTTCAGCTTTCTTCAGAGTCCACTTTCTTCTCAGTCCACTGCTGTCGCAAAAACACAAAAAAAATTGGCTCCCAGACAGCCACTCACTTATTGTCCAAAGTCATATTTGACTCTCACCTCCTACTAATTCTTCTCTTTAAATTGTGACTGTAACAGTCTTCCTCCCCCTATGTCTACTTGAATTGTCGGAACATATCAGTCATCCTTTTGACTTCTCTGCTGACCTTTCCTTCACCTTCATGTTAGATGCAGGCTTTTCTATTTTGGCTTCTAATGCTTATAACTTGAATCACAGCTTACATCTTCTTCAGCACACATAAGCAGAACAGAGAGAAATTTAAATTATTTAGAGAAAGATGTGGTGAAGACTGGAAACAGCAGAAGAGCAAAGCTAAGAATTAACATGCCACCTTAAAACCTCATGCCAAACTGCTGGTAACTGCCCCATTGAGAACGGTAATCTGAAATGCAAAATACCGTTAGACATTCTGGTTAAATTTGCCATGAGTGTCTCATAGCCTACTGAAACTCCATGGATCTTTTGCCTTATAAGACCTCATCTCCATTTAACTGATGTATACCTTTTCTTCTATTAAAGATTCACTGTAGTTTCAAGCTTGCAGATCTAGTAATCAGCACCTGAAATCCTCAAATCCTTACATTAGTCTTGGAGTGACATTTATGGTCAGTTTAACAAACTTAGATGCAAGAAAACACATGTTGCTTTAAACCTCAGCTTTGTTTCTCATCCGTGAAACTTTGCAGTAATAGTGTAATATTTTTTTATATGTCAAGAATTTGAACTAGACCTTCACGAAAAAATAACCATGTTTCTGTATCTATCGAGTTGCTAATCGCAAGCAATCAAAAACAAACACAAAACCAAAGCACAAACCAACCCCACCCTAAAGCAAAGATCACAACCCTGCAGCTCTGCAGAAGGGCAGGTGTACGTATGTGTGCAAAAGGGAACGTACTGGAACATTCTGTGGAGCTCTGAGTGCTCTACAGAACCCCTTTGCTCTCCTTCTTCTCTTCCAGTGAAGGAGAAGTGTCTTCCTTCCACTGTGTAGACACTGCCTCTGCTTTTTTACCATTGAGATGGAGGTTATGTACAGAAAAACATGTTTTCCCATTTTCCTTTTTTTACTGAATCCCGATCTGCACTTTTAGGGTAAAGTGTTCACAGATGCCTGGTGGCAATGGCAATCACAACAGATATCTCTAGTCAGTAAGGAAGATTGAGATCTATGAAAGTTCTGTGAGTGGGCATTCAGCCTCGTTGTTCTCCTGCAAGAGGGAGAGAGAGGGTGTTGTGTTGGGGTCCCGGAGAAAAAGAGCAAGTACTTGAAAGTAGGAACAAATTGTGAAAAAAAGAATTCTTTCAATCATTTTGTCCAGTGTTTCCAGGCACTGCTGGCTACCCAAGCAGATCTGCTCCATTTAGTTTACCAGCTAACAGCATGCAGAGCGATACAGAGCTCAGAAGGGACAAATTTCCTAAGTCCATACTTATTAACATGAAAATGTTCAAAGTCTTGAAAAGACTTTCACAGCCTATGCTGATCCCCGCACTGCTCTTAAGTCAGTGATAGAGAAAGCTTGTTTAAATGATAAGACGGTAACATCTGCATCAGACGCTCTGAGCTCTAGTCTTCTGTGGAAATTGGTGTCACACCATGGGTGCCTTGCTCCTCTAGGAGCTGTGTGATCCATATGCAGTAACAAACCAAACTGAACTCCACCCAAACCCCCATCTATCACTCTAACATGCATGCCTGTGCTGAAGGTAACAAACGGGATGTCTTTGGTTTGCAAACTTGTTTTGGTTAGCACCTACTTACCAAACATTGTTACGAGTAGTTGCTATTTACAGATAAGATGAAAATAGGTTCTGAACAGCCTTGAAGTTAAATTGAAGGGGAGAAGGATGACATTGAGCTGTTTTCTAGATTTGTCGGTACAAACAGAGTGAATGACAAGCATGTAATGTAACATACTCCTTTCAGAAAATGTGAATTCTCTCAAAAGGGAAAATGTACCTTATTTTATTGAAATACTAGAAGTAGGACCACAGAGCTCTCTTTTATTTATACTGTCTGTAGTGGTTGGTATTACGTAAAATGAGTGCACTATATTCCCACTGTTATGGCCTACTCAATTTATACTCTGCAGAGTCTAACTTTAAAAAAGTAAACACAAAATCCCCTTTCTTAAGAAAGTGCCATCTAGGGTTTTCTAATAAACAATATGGAATAATTAGTATTAATTAGTAATAGTATTAGTATTATTAGTAATAGTATTAGTAAATTAGTATTAGTAATAATGCTAGTATATGGGGGTTTTTCCCTTGCCTCTGCACAGAATCTGCAAGTCACAATACAGTAATATGATGTAATTTTAGTTTATTTATTATGTTTTTTTGGAAGATTAGGGTGAGGAGTGAGGCAAACACTTCCTACTATACAGAAAATGAGATCCAGGTCCTCATTAGAGTATATATAATAGATATGTTCATGCATTTGCTGTTTACCATCAGAAGAGAGTGATCAATTTTTCCTGAGACTACAGAAGAGTCTCAGGTTCCTGACTTCCAGCCTATCTGTTTCCCTGGTGTTCAGCTCCTAGATTTGCTTCCAGTGGATGCTTCTCGACTGTGAGAAGCTCTTCATCAAAACCTAAAGTCTCACACAAAGGAAACATCTCAGCAGCTGACTTAGTCTAAAAAAGGATTGAAAATAAGCCAGAAGAATAACAGGAAGCAGTTCTAAACTCTAAAGATCTACTCAAAGCTTATCTTAATTTGTCCTACATTTACAGAAGACCATGGTCCTATTGCCCTCTTAGTGTTTATTTAAAAGAGTTTTTATAGCCTACAAAAGAATCTTTGGTCATGGTGAGACAGATTTTTTTTCTATTTCTACAAGGAAATGTGAGATTTCACAGCTCTTTTATCACATTACAAAAGTCCCCCCATGCTGTGCATCATGATCATGCAGACTCAAGGAAATGAAGCTTACCAGGTTACCCAAGCACAGCTGAAGGAACAGAGTGTACTAAAAATACATGTACAATGCATGTAAAAATACTCTGCAGTTACATACGTGCACACAGATATTATGTTGTTTTGCAAGATGGAAAAGAAAAATCTTTCCACCAAATGAAAACACTGAAAATTAAATGACAACAGCAGCAGATGTTAAAGCAAATCATCTAATTAAGATGATTTCATCAACCGTTTTAAAAGACATTTAAAAAGGCAATATAATATTAAGTCACCAGAAGAAACGTTGATTATGCTTGCATATACAGGCACAATAACACTCTAGCTGAAGCTGCCCTTTGAAGCATGAAAACAAATGATACTTTCAAAACTGTTTATTTTTTTTATCCAGCTGTGCTTCACATCTTGCCAAGCAAAAGTATACACATTCAAAAATTCTTAAGAACTACAACCCACAACCAGGAGACTACAATTAAAACTAACAGAATTTGTGCCTGGGTCAAGACTGCAGAATGAATTCCATGGAGCATGGAGAATAGCTTCATCCAGACAGTGGGAAGAACTGTCAAATGAATTTGAAAACACTGGGAGCCTCTTTTTCACCTTCTATTCATTGCTTGGGTGGGCCAAATTCTGTGTCAAGAAAACCTGAATCAAAAGCCAGAATGAAGACACAACAATATGAGTCTGCATTTTAAGTCTGATGTTGACGGAAAATCAAAATCAAAAGGCAGAATTTTGTCCTGCTCCCTTAAAATAATGTTAGTATAAACTACCTTCCCCTCTGCTTATGTTTGCTCTTCCTTTCAGTTATACTGTAGGGTGCAGTATCGGGTTTTTACTGTTCAGTGTCATTCTTACTGTCAAACATTTAGTGTGGGAGAAGTGCATGGGCTGCCTCCTTATTACATCATGTATATTCAGCTTCTCCTTTCACTGGGATATATAGCAAGAAACACTCTTACCTTCATGCCACTTGTTGAATTTTTATTCCCAGCTCTTACCTTCTTTATTTAAAAATGTTGCTGGATAATATAGTGCACAATAATTTTTTTAAAAGTCAAATATACACCTCCACTCTCTTCTTTCTGTTCTCTGTGATATCCAGTTCATGCTGGACTTCATACTGGGAAGTTTCATTTCTGAAAGGTCTCTGGTTCCTCTTGATTTTTGCTTATCATAATTACTTCTGTAAGAATGTATCTTTACTACTTCTAAAGCAGTCTGCAAAAGCGTATTATGCTTTAGAAGGAAAGGAAGTTTTTATTGTGAATGTTACATTAAAGGGTAATACTTCTCAGTGTTGGTTTTTTTTTTAATCATCTTCATGCCTGTTCATCTTTGTTAGTTTTCCTTTTATTTAAATCCTTCTTCCTCAAATCAGGGCATTACAGCCTCATCCCTTTGGCAGAGATCTTTCTACCATTAATGTCATTCCTAGAGATTTCCAAAGAAGGTTTTTTCCTCTCATCTTGACCCCAGTGATAGACTACCAGCACAGAAGGTGGGTTTTTTCCTTTGCAGAGTAGTTAGTCACAGCATGAGCAAGTAAGGAGGCTCTTCCTAACACCCTCTGCAGGCAGTAGCTTACAAGCAGTGCTCTGGAAGAAGAGCAGGGACAGAATAACTTAACTAGCTGGGGCAGTGAAAGAAGAGCAATGCCTAGTGCAATAAAATTAAGTGGCACTTCAGGAACAGAATTTCTTTTTCAAAGATGACATTCTTGACTGTAAAATTCCTCTGTAAGGAGCTCAACTGAGCTTCACAAGAGGTTTGCCACATGGTCAGGGCTCATTTGCATGTTTTGGTATGGATGTTTTTGAGATTGAAATAAAACCG
The DNA here is from genome assembly GCA_013397915.1 of Daphoenositta chrysoptera. Lineage (NCBI taxonomy): Eukaryota > Metazoa > Chordata > Aves > Passeriformes > Daphoenositta > Daphoenositta chrysoptera. Next base: position 418,760 of record VZRO01004343.1, read on the forward strand.
TCTTGAGAAGGTTTGTATTTATCCCTCTTCCTTCCTGAGTCAGTTTGGCAGCAAATCCATTAAGCAATAATAAACCTTGACTGGAAAGACACTAAAATGATGTTGCAACAATGGATGTTACTTAAAAGTATTACAAATATCAATTGTTTTTAGAGGTTTCTTAGCAACAATATGGAGCAAACAAGCAGATTCTGACCATGTTAGAGTCAAATGAAATGTTTCCTCTTTTTTAGACAAATAGTTCATTTGACATTCCCACATTCACTGACACTACAGAAAGTTTTTCTTAAGTGTGTGTAGGTAATCACTAGACTCAAAAAGACTGGCAAATCTGAATATGTGTTGTAAACTAGAAATTCTTACAGAGGAAAGTTCTCAGAGCAACACCACCATTCTTATGGTGAGGTGACCAGATTTTTTCAGACAAATCAAACCCTAAAGCTATTCTCATTTTCATCAACAGGGAAGTCGAACATCCAGTAAACTCTCATAGTGCTGAGAATGACAAGGATATTATAACTATTATTAAATACTTGAATTAGTGTTTAAGGCTGCCATTGTTCCAGTCACCATAAAAAAAGATCAAGAAATGATTGTTTTGTCATTAAAAACCAATGTGTTGATGAAGGGTAGAGCTACACTATTTCCTTCAAAAGACATCAGAGGCAAGGAATACCTGCATATTTAAATAGTCTAAATCAATTCATTTGAAACAGTGACTTCAAAAGTACTAAATATTTATACCATATGGAGGGAAAGAAATTGTGACCGGGGGCTTGAGCAGGATAGATGTGTCGTGGCAGACTGTCACAGCTGCAAGGCAGAGCTTTTCTGACTAACTAATGCTCCCTTGCATTTTTCAGTTGATTAATGAAAGCTAGTCCACAGTAGAAAAATGCAAGAGTCAGCCACTGTGCCTGCTGTCTATTGTGAGTGGATATTTCGGTATGTTGGTACACAGCAGTGGTGGATGGCTTCTCACAGAGAGGAAGAACCCTTGTCTGAAACCAGTTCTTGGTGGAAGTTGATATGGGAGTTTCCTAGCTTGGGAGTAAAGTTAAATTCTTTCTCTACTACCATAAAAAGTGTCTTAGCAACATTCCTAGCTGGAGTTAATTTGTTTCAGCAAAGAAAAATTCAACTGTAATTACTGGAATTGAAATTTTAACAAAACACTGATTTTCGGATAGGCACGATTTTGCTTTTTTTCTTCTCCACAAGGACATTTCAACCAGGCCCTGTCATTTATACTAAAACTCAGATTTTCATATGACAATCCAATCTTTTCATCCAAAAATTATGTACGTATTTCCTAAAGAAACCCACACACCTGCTACAGAAATATTAACTAGTCCTATATTTTCATTAGATATACATTGTTCTGGTAATTTTCAGATAGAGTCATTAAGCTGGAGTTTCTGGATGACATTACTAATCCTTAATGGATTATGAGGTGACATCACAGAAACGAAACTCATTAAAATTACTAAAATCTTTGATTTATTAGCATATTTCTCACACAAAGTAGCCTAAACCCCTCCAGATTGTCTCATTGCCACAATAGATAGATAGATATATGCCACCTTTGTACAGATTTGAATAACCTCGCAAAGCAGAGCGGTTACAGCGTAACTTTTAGTGCTGGTCTGAAAGCCAAGAGGGTGAAAACTTGTACCCTGTGCTCAGCCTTTCACAAGTGACTTCAAAGAGTGACATTTCATAGACTTTCGATTGTATTTCAGCTTGATCACAGGACAGGTCTGCTCATGAATTTACAGCCAGACATAGGAATGTCCTCATTAATTATGAAATCTCCCTGACTGGCTTGGGCAGTAGTTGGGCAGTGTCTTTGGTGGCTCTTACAGCACTTGGAGTTTATGCTCCGTTAAAAACCTGCAGCTTAGCACAAAATAAGAGCAAGATGTTAGAAGAAGAAAAGCTAGTCTGAAAAGTGGACAGATAATGTGCTAAACCTCCTTTTTCGTTTAGTGTTCAAGGAGGTGTTTGTAGTCTGCAGTGAAAAGCGTTTTGAGGTTCTGTGCACATTTAGCAATGTTTTTACTCTGTATGAACGTGTGGCAGTCAAAGCCCTACATGTTTGTTGCAGAAGAGGTAGAAAGAGATAAGCCCTACAATCTCCTCTCTTAAAGAGCTGACATTTGTGTGGTTTTGTCTGATGGAGGCACTTGAATGGGGTCAGTGCTGTTAAAGTTCTTGAGGCAGTGCTGCAAAGGTCAAAAGAAAGTCTGTTTTCCTTTCTGCTCACGTATGTGTGAAGCTGGCTCCCATATACTGTGCTATAAAAGTACTTTTAACATCTTTCACCCAGAAGTATGAAGCTGTGTTGTCTGTTTGCACCCTGTGTGTGAGATTACAGGAAGGTAAGCTTTGCTTTCGCTGTTAGCCGATCATAGATGTGCTGTGGTTAACACCATGCCACACCTCAGCCAAAAGGTGTTGTTACAGCAGGCAGACTTTTGGCATGGGCTCATGATTTTCTTCCAGTTGCTTGCAACGCTGGCAGCATACACATGGTCTGAAAAACTACAGCAAATAGGTGATGAAGAAACTGTTGCAAAGGTTATCCTCAACTACAGGGTAAATGAGCTGTAAGACATCTTTGCCATGCCCCAAGAGGCTGGCAAAGTCAGGCCTTCTCACAGGCATCAGGAGCTACTGCATCTCTCGTCCAACTCACTGGCAAAATCAACTGCATAGCCTGGTTCCTGTGGAGCTTTCCTTAAAAGAGACAGTTCTGAGACTGGAGTTGCAGAATTAGAAAACCGAGCCAATCTGCATCACATATTTAAGACAATGTATCTGAACTTGATTTGCATATTTGACATTTTTCTCATTCATTCCTCTTCTACCTATCCCTTCTGGCTCAGATAAACCCATAAGCTGTGGAGTAAAACCTGCTTGTCAATAGCCAGCAGGCCATCCTGAGCACTCTAGGACCTGATGTGGGGTGACTGGCATGTGAGAGGCAGGGAAGGGATGCTGACCCTTTTTGCAGTCTCTTTGGCTTTCACAGAGGTAGTGGGCACTTCAGCAGTGGAGCTTTAGAAGACTCAGGATTAGAACAGGCTGAATAAAGTAAAGGTTCAAAATCTTGCCTAACATCACAGGAATTAGCCATGTCCTTCACCTTGAAACTGTAGGACTTTTCATAAAATTTACATAAATATCAGTAGAAAGTCTACTTCCAATTGAATTTCACATCATATGATCAAGTTCTCATCTATGTAGATAAAAAAAAAATACTATTCCTTGAACTGCACTGTTATCAAACTGAATGAAACACCTTCATTTACCATTTTTTGGACAACAGCAAGTGGACAATAGTCTTTAAGCCTTAAGATCTCATAAATTTCCCACAAACTTTCAATGTGATTTAGATTCAGTTTCTGCCTTTGTAGTTTGACACATTAAACTCAAAACATTATCACTAAAATTCTGAGATGAAAGCAATGCCTGGCAAATTTGCTTATTGTGGAAGAAGTAAACTTTGAAATAAAAAATTCTGTGGAATTCACCTGGAAATGAAATTATCTTCTCCACGTATAAAACTGATTTACTGCTTCAAGCGCACACTTCATTTATTTTATTGTATCTATCACAAGAAATACATAGAAACAAAACAAACCAACCTGTGCTTCTGTAATGCTCAAGGAAAAACAATTTCATCAAATAGAAACTTCTTCAAAACAAGTAACTCTACAAAATATACACCTCCCCCTAGTGAGAATATGGGAGAAGAAAGTGAACTGAGAGATATAATACACATCATCGAATGTTTTCCTACCAATGACTTCCAAGGTGATCACTGAAGAATCTATACAGAATATAGTTTTGGTATCCACACTGTATTTTTGGAAATTATCTGTTTAATAGGTTTAAGTAGGTAATAAGTTTGAAGAAACAATATGATGAAAAGTGGGTAATCTAATAATTGAAAAATTACTCATTTAGCAACTGGTAAATTCTGGTTAAAAATGCTGGTAAAAACTGGTAAACTTAATATTCTTGTTAAATCCTCCTAGCCTATGTGGCTGCATAACAGTCTAATACAAAGGATACCTACTGTAAGTTAAGGTTATCTTTATAATGTTAAGCACAACTTAGTTCAGGGAATTCAAACACATGAGAAAACTATTCATCCAAACCAGTTTAAATCATGCTCAGACTCAAAAGCCCAGGTTGCTTTGTTAAAGTTGAAAAACTTCAAACGCACGCAGAACCTGGTGTATCTTCCTTGAGTTTCAGTGGGTGAGTAATTTCTCTTTACCACAACTGCCCTGAAAACGGAAGATTATAGTCTTGCTCTTTACAATGCCATGGTAATGTAAACTAATCCTGCCACAACAAATTAGCACTACTGAGAAGAGCTGCTAAACAGCTGCAGGCCTTTAAATGAACTGATTAATTTTTAGGACTGTGAGACCTCTCAGAGGGCCAGACTACTGACATTGTGCAATGCTTCCTCACAAGAGTGTGTTAGTAGATCAACTAGAACCTCAGCAAGATTCAGCTCACGTGATTTCTTTAAAAATTTCTAAGTCCAGGAAAAATAGTTGAGTAGTTATGTCCAGCACTAAAATAATAGGCATAGTTTTCACCTCAGAAACTATTTCTTGATGTTAGTGTTAAGAAGTCTCATTTCGCCGAAGGTATCCCTTCTTTCCTTTTTCGGTGAGAACCAAATGCCCCGTTTCCCTCAGCACAGAATTACCCAATTTGTCTTTGCAATGCCAATGTCAATGACCTCAATTCAAAGCACTTGAAACACACTGTACCTACTCAGAAATGCAATTAAATAATCAGCTAAAAAAAACCCTCAACCTGAGGCTGGAGATAAGTTCTGCTATCATAGGACCTTATGTTTATAGTAAATGAAAGTCAACCTTATGGTTATAGTAAATGAAAAGCCATTTCAAAGGTGGCACTGTGCTTTCCAGCATGCAGCTGCAGCATGGGAGACCATTAGTGCATGCGTGCTCTGCCTTGCAAGGAGAAGCTGGGAGTGCTTGCTTTGCTTATCCTTTATGTCACTGCCACAAGGCAGAGTCAGGTACGTTTATGGCACAGGGCATGCGCCAAATACTGAGACAGTGACAGCACAGTGTTAGACACAGAAATAAAACTGTGGGTGGTCCTAAACCACTGTGATTACCTCACACTGTCTATTTCTTTCCCAGTAAGACATCTCACCTTTGTGAGGCTGAGAAATCCAGCTAGCTCAGCCACGCACAGCAAGTCTTTTGCCTTAACATGAAGTTCTGGCCACTTTCTACACCTGTGCCTCAGGTCACAAACATATTAGATTTGCAGAAGTTGTCCACAATGTCTTGACTCTCTAAACCCTTTTTATGTCATTTCAGCTGCCTAGCAGCTCTGATGTGATCCTCCTTGCCAGGATTCCAGGAAAGAAATAGGCAAACTCTAACCATGATGGCCAGGGAATTTATCCCACCACACCAGGCCAGCCCAGTAGCTGCAGTAGATCGTGAGCTAAGGAACTGCCCCTCATAACTCTTGTAACGTAGTGTTTGGGTGGATATTACCCTCCCTCTTACTGTGATCCTTGCTGCAGCTGGCAGCATGATTGCTCAGCATGTTTGATGACATTGCTAGGAAGCTTATGAGTAATTTCCTTTACTGGTATTTAAGGATATTTGTCAGTCTGAATTCATTCTCTTCCAAATACGGTGTGCACAAAGCTGCCCTAAGCCAGGAGAGTAGCTATGTATTGTGTCTGCAATGTAGACACAACTGGTTTAAATCACTCAGGATCAGCAAATTCCCACCTTGACTGGTTCACTGCTTGTATGGGACTGCTTCTAGTTCTGATGATCTGCACACTTAAGGATGTCTAGTCCTTGTTAGCACTAGGCTGCACTGTCAGAATTATCTGGATTCCTTTGTAGGGGTTTGAATACCTCCTACTTTCCCATCCAAACCAGAAACAGTTTATCAAATGGATAGTGTGGAAAGGCAGATTTAATTCTTTGCATTAATTCAGAAGCAAAGGAGCAGTGAGCTTTGCATGGTATAAACAAAACCAGCTACTGAGAATGTGATGACGAGGCAATAATTTTTTGCCATACACTTTGAATGGCAAAAAGTAAAAAACATTGGTCTTAATCACTCAACAGTTCTGTGGTAATTCCTGTACTACCAGCACATGGAAGAAAGGTTTTAAGATTTGTGTATGTACAAAAGCACCGGGTTTTATTGCATTCTATATTTTGAAGGACACTTTTCTTAGCATGTATTCGCAGTACATTTTCTTTTCAGTGCAGTGCTAAGACAAAAAAACACCCTTTTTATCAGCACTTATCAAAAGTTGCTTAGGCTGTCATGGTCTATGTTATATCATAATCTCTGTAGCTCTTTGTTGTCTTTTTGAAGCAGCTTTTTAGGACAATTTAGTCTTTTAATAATTAGATTTAAAATAAATAGAGCAGCATTTCCTAGAAGTGGGTGGCACAGAAATCAGTGCAGTGGGATTTCTGTCTTATGCAGTTGAAACATGACAATGTGTAATTTTCTTCTCTGCACCACCCAGAGTGTCTTGCCTTATATCTTCATTACCAGGTACATAAACTGCCACAAAATGTCAAAGTCTATACTGCTTTAAGGCTGGATTTTGTTTGCTCACCTTGATGAGAATTTATTCTCATAGGAATTTATCTGGAATTTAATTATTTATGAGAGGGAATATGTGAATTTGTTTTCCAAGGAGATATATTACAGACATCAACTTGCTGCCTAGAAATATTTTACAATCATTTCATCAGTTTTCTTTTTTTTTTTTTTTTTTTTGGAGACCTGTTTTCCTTTATTCTCCATGCCATAGTGGTTGCTTTATAACTTGTTTTTGTAGGAGGGAAGGTATTTAAGATCTTCCTCCTTGGATGGTAGTGATAATGCTTTTAAGTTGTGTGACTTGGTGACTTTTGGCCCTTAAGAACAATTATGGTCACAAAAGAGGGATCAAAGTGATGCAGTGCCCTAGGATAAGAGAGGCAGATTTCAGCTGGGGAGCTTGGGTTTACCTGGCAGCTGTGGCAGACACAAGGAAAATCTGGTGATGTGCTGCAAAGTGTCTGGCTTTGTAAACTGTTTGCTGAGTCATCTGTCAGCTTCAGTCTGCAAACACAGGAGTTGCACGGGGAAAAGGAACCTACAGCATCTCAGTGAAACATCGTCCACTGCACCATTGAGAGAGGGTTCATTTTCCTGCACCTCAGCTTTCACAGACATTGATAGGATTGACTGCTGGTGACCAACAGTGATATCACTCCTGCTTTGGGGAAACCGAGAGCTGTCTCAGAGGACTGCCAACCATATGTGCCTCAGGGAGAAGCAATGAAGAATTTAAGTGTATTACATCCATGTGTGTGTGTTGGGTTCCCCCCATCCCGCTGTCTTTGTCTGCCAGGCTCCCACAGGCAGAGTTCACACCTAAAGGCTATGTGTGTGTTTTCCACACTTCAAACACACGAACAGGAAGAAGCAAATAATTGCTGAAGACTTTGCTGCAGGAGAGGGGGCCTGGGGTCTCACTCTTTGCACAGTCCATGTGGGGGCTTTCCCCAGCACCTCCCTGCTTGTGAGAACACCAAGGCTGTGGGCGAGTTATCCCTTTGCACCAGTGGTGTGAAAGATAGGAGCAGACGGGAAGGGAAAATACAGCAGTTAGCAAGAAGGAGGTAACATCCCATCAGGTTTCCAACTGTTGATTCTATTCATCCCAGCTAGATGAATCAAGTAACCTCTGGAGTTAAAAAGCTCTGAGTTATCCCATGAGCTGTCAACCCTATTTGAATATGCTATGCTACTTAAATTTAAGTGTGAACTGTAGAATATCTCATTAAGTTAAAAGTACTGTTTTAATCTTAGGATATGGGATGGAGGGGATTTTTAGGATTTTTGGCAGGGGATATTGTTTGGTGGTTTTTATTTTCAAAGTTTGTTTTGGAAAAAAAATTGGCCCAGAAATCAAAGTTTTCAAATCTGGTAGCATCTAAGCAAACTATGTAAATGTCATCACCTGAGAAGTCTTGTGGACTTAAAGCTAAGTGTGTTCAATGATCTGTCTTGGCAGTACATTGAATCATTCTCTTGAAGTTATTTAACTAGCAAGACTTTACAGTGAAAATCTGTGACAATTAACCCCAAGAAGATTCCCACCCCACTGCCACTTTATTTCCCCACAGCTGTAGCAAATGTTGCATGCTATTTATTCTCGGAAGGCTTGTTCTTCCGTCCTCTACACAGCAGGAGCCTTATGTCAAACTTTTTTTAGGTGCTATTCTTGGAATCACCTGTCCAGCAATTCAGAAATAGATCTCAGCACAAGTCTGTAGGACCTTTTTTTCTGTTGTGATTTCTGGAAACAATTTTTCCTAGGAAAGAGTTGGTGTAAACACATATCCCGTTTAAGAATTTCTCAACAGAGATTCAGATTGCTCAAATACCTTTTCACCATTTTTGAAATACCTTAAGTTTTCATTTTAAAATGAAATCTTCAAGGCAATTTAATCCCGCCCTCCTCCCATTCTCACTCTAGTCATTTGGATTTGTTGTTAATTCAAGTGCTGAAAATCTTTTGCTAGGTAAAATGAAGCCTAATCTGGCCATTGCTACTTACAAACTAAAATTCGGGCATGGAAACTTACTTGATTTCAAAAACTACCAGCTTTTTAAACATGGAGATAATTTGCATAGATAATGTACATATGTAATAAAGATAATTCAATATAAGGGTGATTCTTGTTCTTGCATGTTAAATATCTAGAATTTATCTTTTTTGACTGTGATGAACATCTTCAGGCTGAAGCACCTGTAGGAAAAATGAGTACAAAAAACTCTGTAAAATTTGAAATCCTAAAACAGGCAGAAAGTTGATAACAAACAATGTATATATCACTTGGTTTCAGAAAGATTTGAGGAGCTGAAAAACCAGATATAAACCCCAATATCCATGACACATTACAGGTTCAGAATTTATAGCTGTGGCCCCAGCAGCACTTTTTGTTAATTCCACTCCACCTTTATCAATAATTCTGTCTGAACTACATGTACAAGTGCAAGATTCTTTGAAGTCTGGAGACAAAATTCAGCCAAATTATCTCTGGGCAAATTCTGTCAACACAAAGCCCTGTAGAGCTGATTTAAAGTCAATAGGAGCTTTTAATGAACAAGAGAATTGGAGTGGCAGGGGGCACACAGGAGCAGTCTGTGCCACCCTTGTTCCTCATTGCACATTGCACAATACTGGGTTGATGCAGTGGGCAGGAAGGAAAAGAAACTGATTACAAAGAACAGCCACTAAAAGGAGGGTTGGCAAAAAAGGGAGAATGAGAAAATTGCTTGTCCAGCCCCTGTTGTGGATAGCACCATAACACAAGAGCTGAATGCAGGGTTGCCTGTTACACTTTAATATTAGCCATTAGTGGATGTTAAACATACCCAAATGAGAGAGACATGTGATCAAAGCAGCTTCACAAAGGTAAAGTGAGAATAAGCAAAGCAGTCCACCGACTTCACTGCTAAATACATTGAGCAGAATATTGTAAATGCTGCTGACATATTCAGGCAGGCTGAATGGTAATTACATCTTTGCTTTCTCTGAGCTTCTGTTTGTGTTTCTTTTCTTTCTCAATTGAAACTGAGCTAAAGGTGCTGCTGCAAACTGGGAGGATACTGTGTCCACAACAGAAGGAGTGATGGTGATACAACAGCCTAGAACTGCTCAAGCAAAGATGAGTTCATGTCACAGGTTGGATGTGGCAGAGAGATAACTTCATCTATCACACAATTACCTCTAGGATAGAGGAGGGGAGCCATTTAGAGGGACATAACACTACCCAACGACTAAGGACGAAAAGCAAAGATTAGCTACAAAACTGAAATTGTGCAGGAACTTTTAGGTGTATAATGGTTTATAATTTGATTCTGCTTCCACTAAAATCGGTTTGACTATTTCAACATGGGCAGAATAAGGCCTGCTGTTATTTCTCAGTGGAAGTTTGATTAAAGTATGACAGCTAATATCATATTGATAACAAAGAACACTGCAGGCACAGTAGAGACTACAAGCTGTCAAGCTCTTGAAATGGAAAGTTCTACCTACCAGCAGTCCTTGCTGAGAGGCAGCCATGGGGTGTGAGCCCAGTATGCTGAATCACCATAACCTGCTCTGTGTCAGGTTTTTGGGAATTTGCCTGTCCAAACACTGATTAGGCCTGACCTCTCCTGACATCTGAAATCAATCAAGAAGGAAATTAAATGGTACTAGATTATCTATAAGACACCTGTTTAAGCATGCAAATTTGTAGAGATCTGATGTGTCTCAGGAAAAGAAGAATTACTACTTGACAGCTGGCCACTGAAAATTGTAAAAGTTTTAAAGCTATTATTTGTTGGATAGACTTAGAGAATTACCAATAAACTCAGAGTTGCAGCTGAAAATTTTGTGATGAAGCCTTGGTGAAAAATATACACTTTTCTCCAAAGATTTTGAGTCATTGAGACTAAAACTTCTACTAGACAGGGTCATTTTCTATGGATTAGAGAGAGCATGCATTTGTCCAGAACAATCCAAACTCAAGTCTCAAACTGAATCAGAAAATGATTTCAAATTGGCATTTCCCCACAGATACATATGCAATCACTAGTTACTTGCTACCTATAGCATTATTTAACATCCAGAATTAAGAATTTTTTGCAATATCTGTCAACCAATACCTCTTTTCAAATTTTTCCTTAAAATCTTTCTTTCTTGCAAAGGCTATAAGATATCTGAGAGTTGGATGTCAGCTCATTTCCTGTGCCCCTGGGCTGGCACATTGACCAATGCTGTCACTTTGAAAGCAGCCCTTTTCCTATTTTCACAGCAGCCTAGGTTTTCAGTTGGGTTTTCAGATTTGTTTCGGGGATTCTTCTGGCTGTGCCTGGTTTTATTTTTTTTTTTGGTTTTGTTGTTGGGTTTTTTGTTGGTTTTTTTTTAAGTTTGGAGTGGCAAACACTTACCCAGAGCACATTTCTACTCATGTGGTATTTCTCAACTGTTAATTCTACTATATCTTTGCCTATTCACAACTCATTATATAAGATTAGTAACCTATATCACGTGGCACTGTTCCTACTGTTTGACTGGATGATGGTGAGTGCCCTACTGGGGCACCGATACCTTATTTGCAAATAAAATAAGTTGTCACTTAGTGAAAAGCCAAACATTTGTGTGGGCAGATGTCCATTAGCACAAATGTTCATAGATTAATCACCAAAAGGAGTGTGAACACTTTTGAATAGAAAAGCAATTTAGAATTCATGCAAACATTTGTGAATCATTTCCCTAGCTTTTCTTTAGCTTGGAGAAGGCCTAACATTTTGATGTGGGACTCGCTGAGTACTTCAGTGCAAAATGCAGTATTAGAATTGAGACACGAATTCAAGTTTCACTAAGACATTTACAAGTAAATTTACTTCACTGTACTTTCAGGTTGTACTTTCTACCTTGTTGATTGCAAGCCGAAAGCATTTTACACAGCAGGGCTGTTCACTGTACTACAGTGTAGCAGCTCAGTGCAGAAGTCAAGGACCATTTTGGGACACCTTAAACTGATGAAATAATTCCTGTTTTCAAATCAGTATGCTCTTTTAAATATTGTGTGTTTTAGTGGTGTATTCCAATTATCTGCAGATGGATGGATCCTGCACAGTGCTTTATAAAGTGATCTCTCCCATTTTCAGCTACACTTAACATGCTTATCAGGCATGCAATACCTCAAATACATCATCTGTGTATCATTAAATGCAGCTTTGTAGCAGAAGCTGACACTTCTACCTGTGATTTATGGACTACAGAAAATACTTTTTAAACATGCAGCCTTGTGGAAACAGAGTCCTCACACTTGCAAGACATAAAACATTACCAGGACCCTGCACATAAAAACTGTTGTAGGAGTTGTTCATTGCTGATGAGATGGCTTATTACAGGTGGTTGTCTCCCTGCTGCAGCCTGAGAATGTTAGAGAGAACTTACTGCAGAGAATTTTAACAAAAGCAGATAAGCAAAAAAGCTGCTTGCTTGATTGTGAGTATCAGATAATGGAGCTTTGGGAAAACTTAGATTTGTATTAGAGTCTGTGAATTGCAGAAAACTGTTTACTTCACTCCTCACACTAATATTTTGAAAGGCAGTTTGTGAGTATTAAGTGCTTGATCTTTGAAATAGCAAGGATTTACTTTGAACTAAAGGTACAGAATTAGATCCCTAGCACTGTATATGTGCTTTTAAATAAAAAATACTGCAGTTATATTTTAAGTACATCTTACTATAATAACATATCCATTAGTTATAAACACCAGCAGTTCAAGCACAGCTGTTTACAATGATAATATATGACCTGACCTTCATAACAAATCCATATAACTTAAAGAAGAGTAATGCTATAATCACAAAATACAAACGAGAAAAGGAAGCATGAGGTCTGACCAATACCAGGAACATCCCTTTTTAGCGTATTATTCTCTCTTTCTCTCTCCCCTCTGGCTCCTACGATTTTAATAATTGTAAAAAAGAACTGGTTTTTTATACAGTCTCTGGACTCTTGTAACATGCTTGTCTTTCCCTTGCCCACGGATATCATCAGCATGAACTTGCTTAAATTTTCTCAACAATAAAGCACTATTATAATCTGGCAGTACCCTTTAATAAGATGTTAATTTGTATTGCAGAGTACAAAATCTGGTCTTTTTCTTGGAAAAAAAAGGCACCTACTCAAACAGAGGTAGGAAACCATCAGTGAGAAAAACTAACATCCTAACATACCCTCCTTGGTTTGCATAGTTGAGTTGAACATCTTGGACAATGATCAAAATCTAGGGAGAGCTGCCCTGTGGAGAAAACGTAGGGAACAGCTACGTTACAAAAAGCTTTGTCGAGGATGGAAACAAAGAAATAGCCTTTCTGTCACTTGAAGGTGCAGTTTGTGGATAGAAGTGAATGAGAGGGAGAGTGAGATAATGCACACCAGAATTGCCATGTGAGGCGCAACTGCGACAGCTGGCCAAAACCACATTAAACAAGAAATCAGGCTGTGGGATGTGACAGACATCCCCATCTTCCACCCTCATGTTACTTTTGGCGTAATGATTTTGTGTCTTACTGGTGAAGCCCAGTTGTGATAAGATATACCCAATAGCTATCCTTCCCCCCATGTCCACCCTTCTTTCCCCCCACCAAATCCCGCTGTCAGGAAAGAAATAACCATGGGCTTCTTCACATCTGATCTTCTCCTGAGAGATCCTTTTACCTGGCAGCAAAAGAACTGTAGGAGGAAAACTAATGTATGCTCAGAAAACAAAACCTACAAAGCCCTTTTGGGCTGGATGAAATAACTCTCTATTGCTACAGACAGTAATGAGAACAGGAAAAAGATAGATATCAAATATGGCTGTTAGGTATATTTTTAAACATCGACCTGCATAGAAATGAGGGGTGGGAAGGTATAATAGGTTAAGTGTATAAAGGCGGTTAAAGCCTTACTGAATTGAAATATGACAGCCTAGTTTATCTAGTTTGTTAATGACAGTTAGTTAGTAAGTTACTAGTTAGTACATTTTAGTAACCTAAGTGATGCAGGATCTCTCCCTGTCACAGCAGCTTGCTTATCTGATCCTAGGAAGAGCTGGGAGTTCCTGCATTATCAACTACCAGGTAAGAGCAGTGTGTGGACCCCAGCCCCTGACTTAGCTGTGTCTCTAAGCCAGGTTTTCTCCCTGATGGGGGAGTGATTTTAAAGAAACTTTCAGCACTCTCTGCTTTAAGATAGTTTATTAAGTCTTATCAGAGAAGTAAAGTCACTAGCATGACCCAGACACAGCACAGAGCAGAAAAGTGCAGCAGAATGCCCCCTTATCAAGATAACACGGTCTTCTTAAAGGTAAATCATCCAATTAAAGCTTAAAATGAAAGATATTTCACTTTTCTACCAATGTTAGACAAATGCTTTAGTCATGTATACAGGAAGTGAGGAATTTTTCCTTCAATAATTTTTAGGAGTCTACTACTGCAAAATATGGCATACTAGAAGAAGAAAGCCTAGAAACAACAACAATCCTCCATCTTGGAGTTTTTGCTTTTTATCTATTTACTGCATTAATAAACCCAACACCTTTAGATTTTTCACCCTGTGATAACCTTACATAACACTCTATTATTTAGTTCTCACTGAAGTAGATTCTAGTTCTTCCCCAAGACTTGGCAGTTTTCTCCATGGATAAAGGTCAAATACAGTGTTGTCCAGGGGGGTAGAACCCTTCAAAACAGGCAGGGAAATGTTCTCTGCTTCCCGGGCTCCCACAGCAGCGCAGCAGTGCTGTGGTGCCCGCGGGAAGGGCTGGGGGTGTTTTTCCCCCCTGAGGCCGAGGAGCAGCCTGGCTGAGCCCTGCTCTGCTCACCAACAGCTGCAGAGCAGCAGGGAGGGCTGCAGCACGAGCAGCCCGCAGCTCCTGCAGGCAGCGCGGTCCTGCTGCTGGGCTCGGGCACGGGCACCGCGTGAAACACAATCTGACTGACCCAGTGCTGACAGCACGTGGGACTGGGACTAAAGTGAGCTAAGGAAATGTTCTGAGTGGAAAATCAGAGGAGATAAAAGCAGATAAAATGCCATACTGTAAACTGTTGAAAAATGTGTAGGACAACTGCAGATGTTTTAAATTATCCTGCATGCTGAATCTGCTTGCAATGAAGAGGGTCTATGACTTAGTGTCTGTTAAGAACAGCTTCTGAGCATTTTATTTTTTGCAATAGTTTTTAGGCCACAAATAAGAAGGCATACAATGACTTTACAAGTGAGTAAGTCTCCTCATTTTGTTGCATTGATAAGCAATATGAGAATGTAATTTTGCAAAATTTGATCTGGGAAGCAAAATCTAGCACATTTCCAGAATCCCCCAGTGTTAAAAAGCAGCACCTTTTACTAGATATAGTTAAAAAATGGAATAATTGTTTACAGGCAGTTCCTTAACTCTTTCTAATTTTAAGACAACTACTTGTATTTGCCAAGTCTTATTCTAACCATGGAAGAGCATTAGGGCTGCAGACATCCTGGAAGAGCATCACAAAGCTGTGCTCCTGTGATCCATACATTTCTTTGTATCCAGCTTGTGCATCTCCTTGAAAGAGTGAGCTGCACGGAGTAGAAGAAAGCAAAAGAGTTCATTGTAAGTCTTCAGAGAGTTATAGAGAACACCACATAAATAGGTTAATCTGCCATCTGGATTCTTTCTAGAGGAAATTATTTTAGAGACTTGTGAGTGAGCTTTTATCTTACAAATCAAGAGACAAAATATTGATCCCTTCTGTACCCATGGGAAAAGATTTCCCCCTAGAAGCTCAGCAGGGAATAAAGAAAGGATTCTTTGGTGTTAGCTGTGAGTGATGCTGTGTGGACACTCAGACACAGCCCAAAATCTGAAAAGAATGTCTATCCCTAGCATCCAACCTAGCCTATGCATTGCACTTACCTATATTTTACAAACATTTGGGATTTTGAGAAGCATCTATTAATTAGTGGGTGATATTCTAGTAGTGACAATGGTTTACTGTACTATCTATATATTTAAAAAAAAATTCTCCTAAAGAAAGTATTTACAGGTTGTTTTTTTTTTTACTTACTAAATACTATAATGCTTCATTAATTCTTCCATGTGGGTCTATAACTGTGTATAAAATGAATTATTGCCTAATGCAAACAACATTTTACAAACAAACACTCTAGTAGAGATAGATCCTTAAAATGTCCAGGGTAGTATTTTGCTATTTCAGCTCTGGAACTGGGCATTAAGACTAGCTGTAGCATAACAGCCAAATTTTGAACTGTCAGATGCCTAATTCCTCTAATAATACTGAAATTTAAGTGTCTAACTACTTTTACAGAGCTGACTATATATAGTCAGACTTTTACTGTAGCACAGAAATTTTTGACTCAGCTAGCATTTCTCAAGTTGCATGAAAAATAGTAGTTGCTTTCCTAAAAAGATCCTATCCCTGTCAGGCTCTGAGAATGTGGAGGCAGGAAGTATGTTTAATATTTCATTCAGTGTGTTCTTCTGGGGGAAGAAAAAAAAAAACTGGTTCTCAGGATCTTTTGTGCAAGAAGATGGTGGTTAAGGTTACACTCCCACAGTTCATAGGAAGCTGGTGGGCGTAAATCATGCAGTTGGTTTCTGGCATACTGCCATGGGCAGACAGGTGGTTCTTTGCAGCCCTAAAAGACATGAGGAAGTTGTCTTACAACAATAAGTACAGCTCATAGCTTCATTAACATTCCTTTACCAAAACTTGTAGGTAAGGACCTGCATAAAAATGTAAGATTTTATTTGTATATGTTTCGTGTTTGACTTTCTCATGAGTCAGCTGTAGAAGTAGTGTTGAAGGCTCTAACACTGTTAGATAACACAGACAGTGAGACAATTCAACCTGTTCAGATCTTGCAACAAAAGAAGAGTTTAATTTGAGAGATAAATCTCAGATCCCTAATGCATCATGATCTAAAATCTCACTCTTAAATGATGGATTATCAAAGGGTTAAATGAGAGCTAGCTAAATTTTGCCTCTCCAGTGTTTCTGGGATTATATTCTGCTCTGTTTCCCCAGGGGGAGTTATATCAGTCCTTCTGCTGCTTCAGCTAAAGATTTCCACCAAGCTGTTTTCTCACTATGGTAATGGTAGAAGGCACGACTGTCACTTTGTCCAAAATACGCCCTCTTGGCTGTGAATTCCAATCCTTGGGTCCTCCTGTGCTGCCCCTTCAAATGGTGCAAGAGACCCTCACTTCCTGGGGTTTTGCAGTCACAGGAAAGTATGTGCTGGCAGCTTTTCCAATGGCCAGACAAAAATATTAACCACAGTTTGAAGTGTCTGAATTGTTTCTGCCTAGGCACATTGCCTTTCCCTTGTTCATGCAGATTATATAAGTGTGCCGTGTATTTACAACGAGGAACATGTGAGTGAAAATTAGTATGTGTGCAATTACCTGAACACGAGTCAAGACTGTTACAGTACTGATGTTTGCAGATTTATTATTTACCGGTTAATTTGGTGAGACAGACAGGTGACATCATGATTTGACAGCAATTACACCACTTGACAGAATACTGAACCTTTGGAAGAGATAAGTCTTGCTTTCTTGCACAAATTATTCTTTTGACTACAAATATTAAATATTAGTCAATACCAGGGAATACCAACGAATTATCATCTTCCCTCTAGGGGAACGAAAAAGGGCAGAAAAAAATTAACTTTTTAGCAAATAACATGGTTTGCCACTAACAGCAATGATTCTAGGTGAAAGCAAGCTAGCTATTAAGTGTTTCTGTCTCAAAATTTAACACTTTGTGTTGCCATTTCAGTATTTAAGATCCTCAAATTGTCACCAATATACAGATATATTCATTAACTACACTCTAAGATATGTCTTGGCTTTAGCATATGTTCTTTGATGGATCAACTGATTCAAACCCTATAACTTCATATAAATATTGTTGGCAGATTTTACAGATAATTAGATCTGTACACTGCAGACACACTCACTGAAGACAAGATATTGGTGGTGGCATTTTTGGTCTACCGGGAAATGGCACAATAGACCATAGAATTCCACCATTGTAAAGAGTTAAAAAATGGTTAAAATAACAGGAAAAACATTAAAAGCATGTTTGTTAATAGTAACTGTGTGAAGAAAAACAATTAATGAATTAATCTTTTTACATGAGAGATTCCATAACAATGGATGTAGAAAAAAAATATTCAGACATATTGAGAAATTATCAAGTTATTTAATACTCTGAGAACTTCCAGCACATTTTATTGTTGTCAGTGTTGCTTGAGTCAGTGCTGCTTCTGGCTTACAATATTCTTAGCAAGCTAAAATCTGTCTTGTTTTCATGACATTTATGTAATGATTAAAAAATCTGTGACTTGATGCAGAGTCTCTCTGTGATGTTTCTCACAGTCAAAAGGGGACACAGAGAAATTCCTTTCTATCAAGAGTTCTTTCCGTAGAAATACATGACCAATTACATATTTTATTTCATTGCTCAGAAGACAGCCAAGAAAGGGTATGCCTTTCTGCAGAGTGTTAACAAAAGCATAACAATAGAGACATTTTTAAAGAGCTCACAACCCGAGTAAAAGGCAAAGCAGAGGGCTGGGTATGGAGCTGAGGAAAGTCCAAGGGAAGAGTGGAACTGGTTGAAGCACGTGGGGAGCAGAGGTCTCAGCATTAGCTGTCTATCATCATTCCAAGACCTTGGTTTTAAGTTAGGAACTCCCTGCTGCTAATGGGATACATGACTCTAATTCTGAGCCATCACTTAGGCCTTTTTTTTAACTTCAGTACTTTTATATTGTTCACAATATAAAGAGATAAATATTAAGCAAAAACAATATAAAGAGATAAATATTAAGCAAAAGGGGGGAAGAATTGGCTACTTTAAACATTCTTAAATAGAAAATAGTTTTGTAGCAAAGACCGTATTAAAAATGTGATGCATAATAAATAATTTGATTTGTTAAGTATCAAATTCATGTCATTAGCAAGTACAAAACTTTGTTTGCCAGTTAAAGCTGATACAGGGATACTTACTCTTCTGTTTGACAGTGGAGGTGGCCAAAAGATGCAAAACACTGCATCAGATTTTGTCAGTGTTTCACACAGCAGTCAGGAATTTTCCATTTTCCACTATACTCAGTGAACATTACTAGTTATAAGCCCCACCTTTGTTATTATTTTATCAAAAGCTAACAATGTTAAAAAAAAAAAAAAAAGTTGTGTTAAGGAAAATAATTTGATTAATATAAAAGACTATCTTTTTTTTCCTATTCTATAAGTAGTTCTCTTAAAACAAAATATGATTTTATTAAATTGCTACATAAATAATTCCCAAGGTAATTTTTGCAGTTAATTTCTTTTCTTGAGTAGATGACTGCAAATGGTGCAAACTGGTATTTTAAATATGTTTTGGGCCTTGGTGTTTTTTTGTGGTGTTTTAACTTTTTTATAACTGTAATACAATTCTTCTATGGCATGAAGGCTATTAATTAAATTTCAGAATCAGAATTGCATTTAATGAGTACATATATCAATATACTGGATTTCAAAGTCCTCTAGCTGCTGCCTGTGTTAGAGTGCTAAAATAAAAGATTGTCATTAAACTTGTGAGCTGAAATAATTGCCTGCAACAGATACCATATATCAAGAAACTGTTCAAAAATTTAAATATTAGAAGAAGGTGTTTTTTCTTTCTTTTTCATGCTGTATACAAAAGTAGTATAAGACAATCTGAATTTATGGCTTGCCTTGTACTTCAGAAGAAAGACTGACAAACTTCTGTTGAATAGCCTAGGGACCTCTGTTCTCAGAGGGTTTTATTAAGACTTCTATACATGGCTTTACATTGAGTCTCTTTAACATAAATTGAGCAATCCTCAGAGGGCCTCAATTGTATTTAGGATTTATAAACTATACCTTCAACAATGTGAGTATTTGTATTTAAGGAACTGAGAGTACAAACCATTTGGACAATAGTTTCCCAGAGTCTGCAAATGCGGACTTACAATAGAGAATATATTTTTCTCATTTATAAACATCTGGACAAACTGGTATGCTGTCTAGATCCCACAGCAAATTAGGGTCTGATTTTTAATTAAGCTTGGCATGCATCAGAGGAGTACATATGTTCAGCACATGTTTTTACCTTATACATCTTTTGCTCCATTACCTACATATTGTTCAAAATGAGTTCTGCTGCTGAATACAAACTGTCCAATTTGCTTTACTTGAAAAAATTTACAAAATGAAAAACGATGCACATCTTTGACAAAATGGAGCCATGTTTTTGGTTTTTTGGTTTTTTTTTTTGTTTTCCATGGGCTGGGTAAAAAAAATTCACTAAACTTGTAAAATTATTAGAATTAATTGCCAAACCCCATGCACTTTCCAGATCTGGAAACTTCACAGACTGAGTTCACCAAAAAGGTGTTAATTTCTACCTAGTGTTTGAGGATGAATGCAGCTCTTCTCCAGTGAAACTGGAATAATTTTTACTGTTTCTAATTAAGAATAAATAAATAATGTTTTCATGTAGTTCTGGTGTGTGAAGGACTTTGAAACGAAACCATGAAGCTTATCAGCTTTGAGAATTGTGATTGTAGGTACAATTATAGTGATCTGTTCTACAGGCGAACTTTTGGAAATGAGCTTTATGATGTTGAGTTGCAAAATGTTGGGGATTCATCACATGTCCTTACAGCTAAGTCTAAAGTTTCTGCCTGGCCTGATTCTGCTCCCTGAGCACACCTGGAGCTGCAGGACAGGACCTCCCAGAGGATTGCACCAAGGCAGATGGGACAACATTTCCAGGACTGCTAGATATTGCATCCTTCCAGGAGTAAATACTGGTTTGTCTGTAACCACATGAGTCCCAGAAGGCAGAACCATACCAGTTATGGGATATGTGACCTCTCTCTGCCATTAGCATTCAGAAAAGGAAACTGAGACATTGAAGACAGGCACCCACTGGCACCTTTCACTTCAAATATGTGGTCTTGCAGTAGTCCCATTAGAAAAAAGATTTAACTGGGAGAGAAAATACAAAGCAATTTATCTGCTTAGGCCTCTCAGAACAATGAGACAATTTTCATGAGTGAAGGGGAAGCCAGTTTGCCAGGGTTGCTGTGGAAATGAACTAGTCCCAAAAACAGATGTACTATTTTTGCCCTTCTAAGCCCTACTGGTCTTAATCAGGAGTCTACACTCACAGCTCAGCTGTGTTTGGTATCTGGAGAAGCCTCCTTTATACAGAACAAGCAGCCTCTTTTACCCACTTATAACTCTTGTCCACTCAAGCCCCAAGGAAAGTGAAACCAGTGGATTCTCACCCCCAATTACATCCCATAACCTGAAGTGATAGTTCCCTGTTTATAGGGAGAAAAACCAAGACGACATCTCATAACTTCATGTTTTTGATTGGCACTGCACAAACATTAAACTATTCTGCATTAAAGGTGCACATCCAGTGTGCTTATGTGGTTCCAAAGCTTGTGTTTTTGAAAAAAAAAAAATTAAGTAGTTGTGTAATTGTTTCAAAATTCATGCATTTAATATTTTTATGATGACAAAGACTTAATAGGGTTTATTTTACCTTATGTTTCATTCATGAGGTTACTATATGTATTTACTTTTTAGAGAGTGTAAGAACTACTGGTACAGAAGTGTTCCCAAGGCATGCCAAATTTTGAGTAAACAGTCATATAGTCAGGGGAGGGGGAGTTTGCTGCCTTTTTTTTTTACTTTGTAGATTTTTTTGAGTCCTTAATGAATGCTGAAAATCCCTAACTCACAAGACTGTTGTGAGGATTAATTAGTGAATGTTTGTAATATGCTTTGAAGATGAAAGGTGTGATGTAAATGCTAATTATTTATTATTACTATCTTCCTAGTCTTGGACAAATTTGGTTGAAGTGAAAGTGAGTGATTGATCTTGCTAAACAGAGGTATGCACAGTGGAGAAGGGCCTTTGCAAGACTCACATTAATAATTCTCCCTATGAATCTCAACTGCGTTCTGAATCTCTCCGTCTATCCTAACCCACTGCCTCTGCATGGCTTTGACAGTGCCCATCAGACTAAATTGCTACTCTACTGCAATCTCTGGGCCTGATCCAACAACCCGTGAAATCAGAGAAGATTTTTCCATCACTTTCCGGGAACTGGGCAAAAGGTCAAAAATAGTCTTTTATGTAGTATTTTGGAAAACAACTAAATGACAAAAGCCTGTTTTCTGAAAACTGCCCATGC
Organism: Daphoenositta chrysoptera; assembly: GCA_013397915.1. Classification (NCBI taxonomy): domain Eukaryota; kingdom Metazoa; phylum Chordata; class Aves; order Passeriformes; genus Daphoenositta; species Daphoenositta chrysoptera. The sequence goes on from VZRO01004343.1 coordinate 440,638, forward strand.
TTGCTCTCTGCATGATTAGCTTGATACCTACTGTCAGGTTTTGTCAGTTGTGTCAGATCATATTCATATCATACAGTTTCCTCTGTGCACAATAAAATGATTCTTTGCAGGTCTGTTCAGCTGTGAATCTGTAGCTGTCCACTGCATTAAATTCTGTGCAACTTTAGCATCAGCATCCTATATCACATAGGATGTCACAAAGACATTTTGGTGTTCAGGGCATGAGAGCTGTCTGGTTCCCACCCAAGAGCACACACAAAAGTCATCTTTGCAAGATGAAGGATGTCGGCTCCCACCGCCTTCACGATTCAGCAGAAGCTACAAGCTACAGCCAGCTACCTCTCACATGCTTATCTTTGCCAGCTGCACCTCAGAAATGTCCTTGTACTGGGAGCTGCTCCCCTCAGCCTTCTCTTTGTAAGGATGCACTGTGGGTAGCCACCAACATAATGACCATAAAATCAGAGGTTTGCTTAGAACTGAGCTCTCTTTGACTTTACAGACCATTCCAGCATAAAAAGAGGTGTTAGCACCTTACATCTAATTGAGAATATAATTGCTTAAAAAGAGTCAATGGGTATATGACAACATTTGTCAGATACAGCAGAATAGCAAACTATTAGGGAAGAGGAAACATGTAGGAGCTTTTTACTTACAAGTACCAGTTTACATCTGTATGTGATGTCAGTGTGCTGCAGACAAGTATTAGGTGGCAACAGATTCAGATAGTCAATAGAAAAGCTAGAGTAGCTCAGACTGGAACAGAACCTGTGTTGTTCTTGGCAATGGCAGTTATCCGAGGACTGTGATTTATTCTTTATCGCAGCATTTTAAAAGGCAGTTTAGATATTTTGTGTGTTCGTTCAAATGAAAAAGTGAATCCCAGGCATTCCTACAGCTGATGTGAAATGAGGAGTCAGGCTCCTTTCACCATCGAAGTATCCAGGAGTGCACAGAGTGAAGTGTAATGCATTGGATTCATTCATTACTTGTGATGTCTATCAAGCAGAGGCAACAGGAGCAGGACACAGCTCAATAAAAACCAGTCCTCGTGGACTATCACAGCATGTCATGCTACTAAAAACTGAGGTGAAAGAAGTCCTTTCTGTGGCAGTTTGTGAATTGGCTCAGCTATGAACAGAAGTTGTTCTCCTCCCAGTTTGGCATGGGTTACCTAGCTCTGTTGTGTAAGGGAACAGCACTATGACCTACAAAAACCAAAGTAAACCAATGGAGAAACTGTTCTGCACCTACAGGTATGATATATTGCATCTATCTAGAGCTGTATGGGTGCTCTGGGAAGCAGAGAACGTGTAGACCCAGACCAGTCCCCAAAGCAAAGTTCCTTTTTTGTTGGTGACTCCCAAATGTCACAGTAAAGCTTTTGGGATGTTCTAGAGCTTTTGTTCTCAGACTGGGGAGTGTTAACAACTAAAAATCAGTCAGCAAGGCTACTGTGTGCACTTACAGCCGGAGTTCTTACAAGAGAAAAGTTTTCATTTGCAGGTTTTGTTGGCCTCTTTGTAAATCTGTTGTGGCCTGTGGGGCTTTTACATCATCAGATCAGGAAGCATTGTAATTACTTTCGGTTAGTTTTGTGTCACTTATTTGTTTTTGATGCTTCTGTCATTAAAGATACATAACTAGATCACATTAGCCAATTGTTTTAAAATAATGTGTAATTAATACGTTGGCAATGTTGATGCTGCACTTAGGGAAGTTAATACACAGCCATGAAGTTGCTTTCCATCTATCTCAGTGAAGACCTAAGCGCTGAAATGCAGGTATAAGGCACTTAAAGCACCTCTATATCGCCACAGATCTGGCCCTTAATTTATAAGTACATTGCACAGCAAAATAGGATCAGCCTCCTTAGGAGTTTCCTTTAGTCTGTTACTGCTCTACAGTTTAGTGCCCTCTCAGAAGAGATAAAGAAATGCTACTCACAGGATCTCCAAATTCTCAGTGGCCTTTGTCACTGCTAGGTCACCCTTGCTGCATATTATGTTTTAAATGTAGCATTTTTTCACCTGATCAGAAAGATTGCTGTCTGCCATTAATAGAAATGCCAATGGCATTGTTAGGGAAGTTTGTCCTCAAGTTATAAGCATTACCTATATATACCTATATAGGTATATACCTATATACCAACTACAACTATTTTTCAGTTTAAAGATATGACGACCACAAGGATTGAATAATTTGTCTTCAGTGCTCCTTTACCTAATTCATATATTATTCTGAAGTGCTGAGGAATATGAATCTCAAAGCTTGAGCTTCACTGTGCTCAATATTGAATTACTGCTAATCTGGAAAAGATTAATTATTGATAACAGGATAAGTATATTGTGATAGACCAAAGCAGCCCTTCAGACCACAAAAGCTATGCCTCTCTAATCTAGCAACAGTTCTTCAATAAAATAATAAGTACTTTCTGATGACTCAGTGAATAAAATTACTGAAATAATTAGAAGCCCCAGTAAAGATACTACAAGATGCTTTAAAGGAATGCTTTAAAGCACCAGAAGCAATATTCTGCTACAGATTAAAAACCACTTTTAATCTATGCACATGGACGTGCTGGCAGGGGAAGGGCTCTGTGTTGGAGGAGAGTGGAGGAATGGAAAAACAAAAACCTCAAAGGGGCACATGCAGAAAAGGACTGCTTCCAGTTTTGTATAAGGAAGCAACTAATTCACCTCAGAGGCTGAGAGCCTGCAAAACAGTCTCTAAATCTTCAGCAGAACATCTGTGCTAGAGATGGGCGGACACAGCTACTCTGAATCAGTTCTGCTTTTACTAATTTATTACTACCCGCAACAGGTTTATCGCATATTACTTTTCCCCGAAGGTAAATTATAAAGGCAAAGCACATAGGACATGGCAACTCTCTATGAAGAAGTGTCAGTATATTTTATTGCATTGCTGGCAAATCTTCTGGTGAATCCACCTTGTGTTTATTCAGGTTGTGTCATACGTGGGTTTGGATGATGGATTGATTCTCCCACAGGGTCCTACAGAAAACAAACAAAATACTCCACTAAGTATGGAACTGGATTTTACAGGGATTAAATGAATAAAAGGGCACAAGATGCAATTTCCCATCTCCTGATTTAATACTACAGAATGAACTCATCAAAACTCTATTTTTCTCCAGTGTCTGACTGGCTTTATCCCATGTACTGTAGTTAAGTACTACAAAACAGGACAAACAAAGGTACTGAGAGATACAGGCCATGAGTTTACATCTTTCATATGCATTAACATACACTTGAAAGAAAAATGCAGAGGTTGGGATAATAACTGGAAAAAAATCAAAAGGCTCTGTAGTCCTTCAAATTGGACTATTAATTATAGTTTTAAGTTTATACATTTATTCCAGCACTTATATTAACAGGCAACACTGTTCCAAAAGATACTGCCATGTCCAACCTTCCCTGGTATCCAAAGTAAAATAATTTCCTGAAGAAGCAGACAGATTTCATGAAATAAAATTAATCTCATGTTTTCTTTGGACTGCTTTCTGTCATTTTTTTTACCTTTCACATCTGCCTCTATTCTATAGCCATGTTACTCATCAATGACTATTATATTCTTCATTTTAAGAAGAGAGTCAGCTATATACCACAGAGAAGTTTTCTCATCCAGACAGAAGAGTAAATTGAAATACAGGAAAAAGAAAATACCAGTTTGATCAAAGAACATTCCTTTAGTCAGCTCTTTCACTCTGAGCTCTGTTCAGAAAGGAACTCACAGATGATGACAAACAACAGCTCAAAAAATAATAATTTTATTATTTACTTGAAGTAGCACATGTCCACAAACATTCACAAGTTTTTCTTATAGTCATCACAGAAATAACTCCTGGGCAAGTTCCCACACAGTAAGTTATGTCCAACAAAGAAATCCCTCTGGGGGTCAGTCATAAAAAAGGATGTTTAGCTGACTCTTTTCTCACAGTGATCTATTTTAGGCAGAAGCTTAATTTAAAATTTTCTTGATTACTTTTTTCTTTACTAGATTCACCTCCTAGACTAATGTTAACATTTCTTGTTTATATATTTTGATTGAAGAAATTTAAAGTGTCTGGTCTGTTTCTGTTTCTGCTGATGGAAACAAAGAAAGTCTCATTCATGTGAACCTAAACATGGTTATGTATTGATGTTAAACATATTATTTTATTCTTGTCAAGAGTACATTATGGATTTATGTTAGTGATAAATTTAAACTGTTCCTACAGCTACCAACTGCCTTCAATGATTGCTTACAGTTGTGTTTAACAGAAACAGGGACTCTGTGGCTTTTGCCCAGGCCAAAGTCTGCTTCTCTTCTCTGTGCTTTGGCAGTGCCTACAACTGAAATCATGCATATTTTTTATATGCAAGTTATTCTTTTTTCACCAAAAGCCTACTGTAAATACAGTTTTACTGAAATTTCATGCACTGCAAGGAATTTTAAGAACAATAGTCATTATTTGTGTCTGCCATTAACATGACAGTATTTTTAAAGAAGTGCGAACCTAAAACTTACGACTAAACAGAGATTCAGTCTGATTTTGGTGACATGAAACCATCAAATGTAAATGAGGCATCTTTTAGTCAGAAAAATTTCCAATGAACAGAACGGTCTCTTCCCAGGCCAAAGAAGGAGAGAGCACAAAGTTCAGTTCAGGTGCACAGAGTGCCTTAAAGGGAGGTATCTGGAAACTGCACCTCCAGGTGCTTGGGAGAAGTAAATATTCCAGCCAGTAAGTGTTTGGCATCCTTAGCATTGCTCATAAAATGATGCAGATTACATTATATGGTTTTATAATTCATATGCCAATCTGAAATTTTGACATCCTCAGTCACACATGAGATTTTTAGCAGCATATTTCTTGAAGTATTCTTCTTTATATTTTCATGGAATTTACTTCCTTATTTTCACCCTGTAAAATACCTTTTAAATTTAGCTGCCTATCCCTTTGCTGAGGTAAACTTTGTGGCAGCCAGTGTGCTTGATCAACTTCCACCAAAGTTAACACTTCTATTTGCACTTATAAGAAGGCCCTAGGGCTAGGGGCTTCAGAAGAGGGTTTTTTCCCAGGCATTTGCAATACTGTTAACATTTTATAAACCTTCTGGGGTTTTGTGGCAGTCAGATCTTGCTCTGTTTTTAAATACTTTTGCTGCTTTTGTTGGTGTGGAAAAAAAAATTAAAAAAAAAATCATAGGAAGCATCTCATTATGAGAAAGGGAAAAGCTGAAACAAAGTAAAGAATGAGTACTGTCAAGGGGATAATGCAGGGAAAATATTTCTCTGTAATTATCACGATATAAACTTATGCTTGGGAAAATGAAAGACAAAACAAAAATAAACAGAAAAAATATGGTTTAGTTGGTATCCCTTGAAGTTACTTTATTACAAATAAATCTTAACCATCTGAACCCTGGGAGGGACCTTAGAATTTGCAGTTTGGACTCAAGCTTTCAGAAACTGCAGAGATCCACTGAAAAACAAGGACCATCCAAACTTGCTTCATATAATCCATTTCTTCTTTCTATAAGGCAGGTGGTGAAAATAATAGTAATAGTAATAATAATAAAAATTAAAAAATAAATATTCTGATCTAAGGTTCTCATTAAAAGTTTAGGGAAACTATTTAAAAGAGCCCAGCTCAGGGTCCTTAGTTCTTGACTTGGGTGAGAATAGAGAGTCTGCTCTTGGAGCTTCGGTCACACCAAATAACATGTTACAGATGACAATCTCTCTGTCTACTTATAATAATATATATACTTATAATAACATTACTTAATAATGGAATCAGTTCATTTTTGTGCGTTATGGTCACCTACAATGGCACTTCTAATTGGAACAATAAACCTACAAAGAACTGGAGCATTTAATATCTGATTTGAACAAACGTATAGATACTTTTATCTTCTAAAACTGTGTCCCTGATCATGGCAATTGATATTTATTTTTAAATACATTTTTCAATAATGAATCTTGCCTTTTAGTCTCAATTTCCTACGAAACTGATAATAGTAAATACAAGCTTTACTTTTAGCTCTTTTGTTAGTATATGGCCAAGATACCAAGAACATCACCTCCTGTCTCTTGATATCAACAGTGAGATCATATCTTTTTCATGTAGAAATACTTCATACTTGATTTAGTGATTTACCAGATTGACGAATACACACTGAAATTTGAAATAATTTAATAATATCACTATTGTTTTAATGATATCACAAAGCTGCCTCAGAAATATCACCTGGGAGCCAGTTCTACTAAGGAGCAGTGTAATTCTCTACGTCACCAAACAGTGCAGACTGATTTTCATGCTATGTATGTCTGAATATTTTTCCCATGTGGCTATGTGGGAGTCCTATAAAAGAGGAACTCTACAGTGTGTTATGGCATATTAAATATATGAATGATATGGAGAGGAATTCTTAAAATAAGTTGCCTGGTTTCTTAAGGCATAAAGTACCAGTATGACTACTGATAATACGTGCAAGCTATGAGTAAAGGGATGTAAATTCTCTTCAGCTAGCTCTTTTTTTTAAACTGAACACTTTATTTCAATCCTTTTTCATTAAAATGCGTATCCTTATGATACAAAGTATTAATTAAATCACAATGTATTTCGAAAGTTTCCAGAATTCATGAACAGGTCAGGCTTTGGTTACCTATCCAGTTAAGAGTTCCCATTCCTCTGACTTTAGTGATCACAGAAGGTCACCCCATTCAAGCACAGTCATTCAACAATGAACAGTGTTGCTATTTTCAGTGAATTCTCCGATTTCTCTGTAAGCTGATTGGAGATGAGTTGGCTTGTAAAATGATTACATGTTAGAGATATGAAATAATTAAATAGCAGTGCATGCTTTCTGAAAATATCCTCTTCTGATATTTAAGTACATTACTTTTAGGCAGATAGCCAAAATAATTTTAAAAAGCAAATTCTATTTAAAAAATAGTCTGTGGCACAGAGCATTAGAATGACTTTGCACCCCATTAATACAGTGAAAGTAAAGTTGAATCTGTAATACCAGGAGGAGTAAATCTTACCTATTTCTAAAAATAGGCAGGATACTTTTTAACTCATTAATTTTAACATCTTTTCTTCTGCTTTCAGGCTTTCAGGCAAACAGCCAAGTGAGTCAAAAGGCAGCCTTTCATGTATCAGTTATAATTCATGGCTTGTTTTCACACAAAAAGATTCATCTGAAGGTGGAATTTGAAGTCAGTTGTGTTACCTTAAATCCCAAAGTGTGAATACTCTCAGAATAAGTGATTTTAAACAGAGTAGAAAGGGATTCATGTGGTTTACATATTCATGTTACTTGGATTTTAGCTTTCCAAATGTTCCTGTGTAAACATTTGGTCTTGGACTGTGTAGGGTCTGAAATAGCTTGGCACAGGCCTCAAACTTACTATGTTTGGAGAGGTGGGAATTGTTTGAGATTCTGCATATTTCTTAAATAGCCTTGCAGGATCCGTGTGATTTGCACTGTTTTTAATGACAGTTTTCACTCCCAAATTTAGTTTCATCCCATTTATTGTACACTATCATCAGTTGCCACTGAAGGTAACCCAGCCTGCCAGTCCCCAAAGACATTCATACCTAAACCTAGGGCTGTCCACAACATTTCTGAGATGCATCTCAAGGGAGCCTTCTGGAAGTTACAGATCTGGGTCATGGGATCCCATAGATAGGAAAAACATGAGCAAACAAACAAAAACCCGTACCAGAACTGACAGTTTCATGGTTCCTGCTTGCACGCGGTGATTTGTGATCTTTTATTTTGGAAAGAGATGCTTGGGTTTTTAAAATACAATGTATGGAACCACACAGTTCTTCAGTGATACAACTGTTCCATATAATTTCTGGCTATGCTGAACATCTTTGCTCATGAGAAGTCCCTTATGGCAAGGACAATGGAATATACAAAACCCTTCCCTGGGCAGCTGTGAAGGTCACAGCACATGTCCTATTTCTAACTCAAATCAGAGACAGGTCAGGGAAACTTAAGTTTATACAACTTTCACCTTCCCATTGATACATCTTGTCATTACCACAATATTTTCACCTCAATGTACCACAATTTACTTCCTTTTGGCCTCTCTGCATACAATCTTTTGTTAAAAATGCTTCTACTATTCAGTTCATTACTTTTTAAAATCTTTTTATGTGTCTGCTTCATAGCAGGGATTCACTTTCTAGATTTATTTAAATTCTTAAATGATAAGTTGGAAAGGAAGACAGTCAAAGCAAAACAAACTAGCTGTTTGTGATAGCACAGGAGTCCTCCTGTGTCAGCAGCCTAGCTCTTTTTTTTTTTTTTTTAATGAGAAAGGATTGGTTTTTTTATTAAGATATTATATTGCTGCTAACAATCAGGTACAGTACACAAAATAAATGTTCTTAAGAGTCTGCAAATACATCCCACCCCTCTATTTTGCAATCTCAGAACCACCTTGGTTCATCTTCAGAGCAGTCTATGTTCAGAGTATTTGATTACTTCAGGATAGTTAATCCTAGCCTCCCTATTAGAATACAAAGGATAATAGGTGTTTATTTCCTGCAAGCACACGTGTGTGAGTGCCTGGCCACTGTATCAATTATATACTGGAGAAATATTAATTAATGTCAATGTTTCTCCAAAATATTACATAGTCTTAATAGTCCATACCATTTTCCTACAAGTTAGGAAGAAAAGAAGAGCTATGTCTTTTTGCGGTTTTCTACAAGTAGCAATAGTTGCTCTTCAAACAATATTTTTTTAGAAGAAAATTGCTTTAATATAAATGTGTCTAGATCCTAGTGCAAAGGAAACCAAACAGGATTTAATACGAAAGGACAAAATTAGGGGAGGATAGGGACTCAAAGAAACAAAACATCAAAACATCATCCCAGGCCTTGCTTTAATTTGGTGGTAGATTATTAATACATTTTTCTTAGGAGCCCCACAAGGGCTCCTAGCACAAAATTTCTATACAGTTAACCAGAAAATTTCAATAAATGAAGAATAAACTCAGTATGTAATGTGTATTTATGCCATTATTGTCAATGAAAGAATAAATACATGGCCATAAAGTCCCTTGTGCATTTCTGTTTAAACCAGAAACAGTGGCACCTATGTTACTGCAAAAGAACTATTTTTTTTTTATCTGGGCGTCTCACATGGACTGCCTCATCTTCCTGTTTGGTTAAACCACACCCAGCCAATTAATTCCTTTTCAGCTTCTGTAACATTCTTGGATTTTTAAACATACAGCGAGAGGCTGGATTTTACTCTCACCATAGTATCCCAGCTTACTATCCTGAAGTATTCCTCTCTTTTTCTCCCTGTAGTAAATGTGTGACAGGGGCCATGTTTTCTTTACTTTGAAATGACATGCAAGAAAAAATGTGTTTCATGATGCTAAAATATACTTCTCCCTCCTGGCTTTTCAAATTTTAAGAGGAATGGGATCTTGACAAAAATTTAGTGATTAAATAAGGGCAGACACAAACTTCCTATCACAGCCTTTATGCAAATCACCAGGTAAAGCAGATTATTTCTTATGTGGAGATGACATCTATTTATTTCAAGCAGATAAGATGTATATGGTCCCCAACCCTGAACTTCAGAGCTGACCTGGGGAGGCTGCCTCCCAGAACAGGGCAGCTACAGTCAGTTAGCCAAGTGCCACCCGGTAAAATTGTCTTTTAAAAAGTAATTGACTATGACATTAGACAGCAAGTAACCTCTTCAAGTTTCTGGATGTCAGATAGACAAGCAAGGGGTTATTTTGCAAGAGATAATTCACTGTGGTGTTCAACTAAGCCTAAATAACTCCATTGAGACAATAAAATCACAGCAAAGATGCATTTTTTGTATTAAGTTGTAAGATATTAAAGAGTTTAGCTGTGGAAGTGGCTCCCACAGCATCCATTTGTCCCTGACGATTGTGTGATACAAGTTAAGTACAAGGGGAAAAACAGGTTTTATGTTAAAATGAGGGAAACTCAGCCCCTGCACATTTATCATCCTGTAGCACTGAACATTCCCTTATTGTACTGTGGAGATTAGAAAGCAGTTCCTCAAGACCCACATTTAAACAGCCACATAGTGGTTTCTGTTTATTTTTGTGAGGGTTGCAAGACAAATAAGCATGGTACTATGGGAAAAGTCCCCAGGGAGTCCCATCGGTGGAAAAATGTTACCCACTAAAAATGTTACCCAGTCATAGCTGGGTTACTGTGAGTGTAGAGGGAGCAATTCACTCTCCCTCAGTAACAAGAATTAGCTCCTAGAAATAAACATTCCTTTAAGCAATCTGGAGGGACTTTTCCTTTTCTCCATCCCAGAGTCTCCAAATCTTACGTGAGTACTCTGAGAGGTGTGTATGTTTCTGCTTCATGTGTGAGCTTGAGCTATCCTGGTTTGCTATGCTGAGATACTGCCAACCTCATTGTGCTCTAGTGCTCCAGCCTGAAGTGTCTTAAAACCAATTTCAATAGCACTGAAACAGCTTTATAACCTCCGGGAGCATACCTTTAAAAACATGCTAAGAGCTGGAAAAGATGCAAACATGCTGACTCTCTAGAGAATATTAACAGCATATCTCAAGCACAATTGTGTCTGTGTATCCTCAGTTTACTTTTCACAATTAAAGGTCATTAACTGAAATTAGGTCAGAGAGCGGTTGCAAGCAGAAAAACATAGTAAATACAAATACTTCTTAAAATTAGTTTCAAGTACATTGAAGTCCTAATTAATGCCTAGTGTTAGTGCACTGTTTCTTTCTCTCAGCCAAAATGTGGTGCTTCATTGCTGTAACCAATGAAAGTAAAATTAATGGCATCAGGAACATGATTTTAAAATAAAATGGATGTCCTCTTAGTTTTATTTTGCCCAGTGCTGCTTATAAGGAACACACTGCCTTTCCCCAGAAATTCTGGGCAGGAAAGTGTGTCTATTTGGGGTGGGACAGACTGGACATTTCCCCAGAAGCTTTCACTATATGTATATATATACATACACACACACATACATATATAAAAGTATATATATATATATATATATACATATGTATATATACAAATTAAAGAATATTTGCCTTGTGTTAACATATATTATTGGCTGCTGGAAGTTGACACAACAGGTGACTATGACATTTTATGTCACTCTTCTATATTAATAGCCTAGAAAGTCATCATTCATATTGAAAAATTCACAGACTTAAAAACATTTCAACCCTAGAGGAGATTCCATGAGTATCCTACATTTAGCAGTCAGCTAATAGAATCAGTGTATCAGTTGATGGCTATGAATAACTGAGAATGTCAGATCATGAACAAGTGTTAATCTGGATTCTCTCTGTCATATACAATGATCTTATGACAATATGAAACTGCTGACTGCATAACCAAGCTCTTACCTTCAAACCACGCTATTGATATTGTAAATATTAAAGTGTCTGTAAAATAAATATTTTAAAAATATGAAGCATCCAAGTTTCTTCATTTCACACAGTTCAGCAGAGACTTTTTAGCTTTCTTTTTCCTGTCTCTTTCATGTGTTTACCAAACTGTTACAAAACATATGCACTATTTTTGAGGAAGAATAACACAAGCCAAGCAGACGGATCTATTCATGATCAGAATGCAATAGCCTTCATTATATTCCAGTTTGCTTATAAGTGACTGATCGAGAGTTAGCAGATGGTGTTTTCTTTCACCCCTTCGCCTTCCTCTTATTTAATTACTCCAACTTAGTTTATGTGCTGGCTCTATAGTGCCTAATAAGCATGTATATTTGTAAGATCATTGCTTCTATGATCTCCAAATTTATCAATGCTTAATCTATCCTCACTGAACTGTCTCAGATCATGTATTTCAGCTATACATCTAGGACCAGACCAGTCTGACCTCTTCCACTTTATGTTGCTCCTGGATGTGTGTCTGTCAAATGAACAACCTAGCGTCCACTGAGGAAACTGGAGCATCTCTGGAAAATCAGTCTGGTAAGGAATGTATTATACTTAAGTGTTCTTCCAAGCAGCAACAGCTGCAGTCAGTAGTGGCACCGGGGCTCTGCAGGCTGCCTCGCTAGGCTGTCAGGGGTCCCCTGGCTCTGCAAGGGAAGTTTGCTCACAGCTGATACATGGCCAGGCAGGAGGAAACCTTGTGCATGAAATGCTCTGGAGCTCTACAGAGAGAACAGTGCCTCTGTTTGACAGGGTAATTGAAACACACGCTGTTACTCATAAAGAACAACAATCCCATTTCTATTCGGATAACAACCCTTTCTTCTACCTCTGTCTCTAATTTTATCCCAACTCCAACCATTGCATATCTGATAAAATTTATGATGGGCCCTGACATCTCGTGATGTTTCTTTCCCTCTAAAGTCAGTTCTGTTTCAAACTCAAATATTTCTCACATTTAGGACTTCATCATCAACCCTTTCTACCAGGAATTTGGTCTTGGTGGGTTTACATCAAGTTGTGACTTCTGAAAGCCCTCCCTGGTCCACAGCCTGATGGAGCCCAGCTCAAGGGGCATCCCAGAGTGGAGAGCCCCCATTAGCAGAAAGCCACAACACAATTCACTCACGGTTGAGAAGACTGAAACTGGGAAGACATGAATGGCATGGGACAAATAGAGTCCCCTTAAAATTTGCTTTTCCTCAGTAAAAACTCAAGAAAAGGAGACTCTTCAGACAGGAGCAGGAGCATTTACCGATCCTAGGGCCTGTGTGGGCTAGAGACACAGTCACATCTCACTTCTCCCCAGTCTGCTGCCTCCAGTGCAGTCTGGTACATCTGGGTGTGCAGCAGTTAAATGAAGAAGTTTTGTCTTCCCAAATCGCTTTAAGTTTACCATTGTGTCCTTTTAACAGAACTTCCATGAGATCAGAAATTCAGCTAAAAGTTCATTTTAAAGCATCAGCAAACACAATACTGACATAACTAGTTTTTCCCATCACTATGGAGAATTCAGAACTAGCACACCCACAGCACATAAATTCTGAAGAAATGACATTTGCAAAGTGATCTACTAGAGAACATCAAAAACACAAACCGTGCCTTTGTACTAAATCAAAATCAAGCGATTATTTTATTTTCTTCTTAGATCTGTTTTAGCACTCATGTATGTAGCAGAAGTGAATTTACCAATGTAGAAACTGTGGAAAGATTTAATTGGCCAAAATTAATACAAATGTTTGTCTATATGTGGCATGCATTATTTATATCCACTACAAATGTCCAGCAGATAAATTCTGCTTGTTTCCATTTAAGGTGCAGATTCTTGGAGTTAGCCAAGTCACTTCAACAACAATATTTTAAACTGTTACAGGTATTCTGAACTTCTGGAATATTTGGAACTTTATTCTTCTGATTTGCAGCTTAGAAGGCTGAGCAGGTTATCAGCTTATGTTCCTCTTAGGGGTGCTTCAGGCATCTGGATATTACTAGACAGAAAGAAGAGGCTTTCCATTTTTTTTCTTTCTCCTGACTTCATGCTACTTCTGAGCTAAAGAAAAGAATTCTAGAGATGATGATTTAGAAATGGCTAATGCAATACCAAACTCCAATCCCTGTGAGAACCCCAGATGCTCCAGTAAACTGGATTTCTGGATTATTTCCACCTCAACAGGGGTATCATGGCCTCATATAGAATCTGTGATCTGGTTCATCATGGTTAAAGATGGAGTGGTAGGTTTTTTGGCTGGTTTATTCATGACACAGTCACCACAAGCCCTTTGGATAAGCATTTCACACAGTGGGTGTGAGGTTCAGCTCTAAGGACAGCGTTACAGTGCATTAATCCAATGACTTTAATACCTTTACTCCTACTATCTTACAGCAATGTAGCTGAGAGTGAATCAGGCTGAAGATTTTGAGTAGAGGTGATTCTGCTATTTTTATGAGGCCCTGCAGGCTCTAATTCTTTGCACCATGTGGGAGCCTTCCATGAATACGGAGTGCCATCTGTGCTTGGGTCTCATTCCTTAAAGAAACATTTAGCTTTCTATTCATCCTTTCTGCATTCCTGGGGCTGAGCAGTGTGTGAGTGTGTTGCCCCTTCCTCCCTTGTGTCACTGGAGTTTATTGATCAGCCTCAGGACTAAAAACACAGCAGAGAGCCCTGCTGTTTCCAGTGGCTGTTGCCTATCTTTTGAAGCAGAGATGAATGTTTGAACCATAATGTATTCTTTCGACACAAGAGTATTAAACTATTGTGAAAAATAAATGCAAGAGATTCTCAAACTGGGAGGCGAAAAGGCATTGGTGCATCAGAAAGCTTGCACACCGAGCCTTTTGCTTCAGCTCTTGCAGCCTGAGCCTCTTGTATCTCTGACTAATTCTCTCCCTGTTCACCACAGGAATACTAATTGCCAGATGAAGCTCTTTGTTCAGCTAATGCCCTAATTGTTGCTTAGAAGAGGAATTGTTTCTGGCAATCATTTATTCCTAAGGAAACATGAGACTTTATTTCTATGTTTGGTCCAGAGAGCTCAGAGTTACAACGTTACTGAAATTACAAGGCTAGAGTCACTGGGTCAAAAAAACCAACCAAACCAAACCAAAAAACCCCAACCACATTCTTTCTGTAGCAGGTTGTTCAAATCCAGATACTGTTGTTCATCAAATCCATTTTACTTTACATCATAGGTGACAACATTCACTACTTTTTATCATTCTACTGTGACACCAAAACCACAAGACATCTGGAGTTTCAGTATGAATGAGAATCCATGAACTTCAGATTCACATCACAGTCACATTTGACTCATCAACACTTAACCATGGGAGCTTACAAAAACTACCTGAAAACAAGAAACATTAAAGCAGAAAAACACAATCTAAATTCAGGTAAACTTTTGAATGGAAGAGCTCTTTAAGTTACCTATGTTTTGATTTATGTCCATCTAGCCTGTCCTTGAATGGGAAAATTTGCTCTTTGATGGACATGGCCATATTTTCTGCAGCAGACTAAGAACAAGAACAGTAAGTTAAACTTCTTGAGGTTTTTCAGTGATTTAATTTGTGATATTCCACATAAGCACAAGAACACACAGCAGTATAAACACACGCACACACACACACACACACTTACACAACTACACCTGGACTAATAAGTAAATAAATGAATTTTCTAAAAAGTACTTGTGTTACATGTGAAAAAAACACATGTAAGTTTGTAAGAGAGAACAGAATAAAAGTAGCAGAGATCCGTACCACTACTACCACGATTGACCTGTTTATGTCAATAAACTCCTGTTGTATTAAATGTAAAAATAAATCTAATCTAAAAGACATAATCTCATAAGTAATTAGGAATTCAGAAACTTCTTCGGTACCTGGAGGCACTTCTTGGGCATCTTTCATACCTTACAGAGAGCTCCTTAGTGTCTGCTCTGCTAATTGTGATCCTATGCATAATAGCTACAATGTGTCATCCATTTATTAAGCCTAAAGTGTTCTACTAAAAAGTAGGATTTTTTAAGATTGTTGGTAGCATAAAATAAAACCAAACAAGTATATATATATACATACTGCTAATGTATTGGGTAGTGCATCTTAGAGCTGGATACAGTACACAATAAAAATCCTATGAATTTCTTTACAGAAATGTTTCTTCCTCTCTGACCTACCAAACATTTGAGTGTTACACTGATCTGATTTCCTTTTTCACGACTCTTCAAAGCTTAATACCTTTAACTTTCTTTTATGTGGTCAGGTTTCTTATGATATCATGTAACTCCTGTGGTCTCATCCCAGATTTGCTCAGTGTGTGACTCAGTTTGTGGCTGTATCACCTTTGTTTCTCAATAACCCAGTGCAAATGTTGCAACCACTTATTTCCAAACATAAAACTGCAAGCACTCACTGTTCTGTGGGAATGAAGGAGGCGGCTGTGGAAGAAACCCTGTAGGGACAGCAATCATTATGTTTGTAATTGCTTGCTGTCCCTGACCAAGAATGTTGGAGAATTTGTTACTTTTAATACTAATTCTGCTCTTTATGAAGTACGAATTACTGATTAATGAACACCAATCTGTTCCAGCTACATCCTACACCCCATATGGCATACAAAAAAAAACCCCTTACAAAAAAGTTGTAAAAGGAGATCTAGTAAATCATAATTCAGTGTATGACTAAAGTAGGGGGACTATCCAGAATCTCATGACTTATGACTTAATTCAAAATAGATTTAAAAGTGACTAACAAGCATTCAGATGCTGCTTAGGGAGACTGCCTCATTCCACAAAAATTGTGTTAGCAAATTTTCACAGATATTTAAGGTAATTATTTCTTCCTTAAAGATGATCTCTGGTATCGAGTCTAGCAATCACAGTAGACAAGATCTACAAAAAATGTTCTACATAACACAAAAATTCCCTGTGCTGAAAATATAACAAATAAGGATAATGATGTTTTCTCCAGTTGTCAATGATCATAGGACCATATTAGATCAGAGAGCCATAGAACACTGGAAAGGTTTGGTTTGGAAGAGACTTTAAAAGATGATCTAGTCCCAAACCCTCCTGCCATGGGCAGGGACACCTTCTATTAGACCAGGTGGCTCAAAGCCCCGTTCAGCCAGGCCTTGAAGAGGTACTTTCTTTCAGTAACGCAGTCATGTCTCTGACAGCTTACAGAACACTTTTCTTCCCATTTAATGTCTTCTTTCTCAACAATGCCAGGAGCCACGCTATTGGCAGTCTATGGCAAATGAGGTAAAAACAGCTTTTAAAAAGAGCATTTCTGCCTCAGCTGTGCAAAAAGAAAGAAGAGAAACAAAGTAGCTGAGAGCTGTTTGAAGACCTAGAGTAGGCTACTGGGCGAGTATGCAATGAGACACAGCTCTCCTGAGCTTGGGGCCATCGGCTCTAGGCTCCTGAGGGTCCAGACTGGGACCACCTTCCTCTCTTCTGCTTTGCACGTCCCTGTCGCTCTAGGACACGAAAAGAAGCACTCCAAACTCGAATTCTCTCTGATCACCGCCAAGCCAGGAAAGAGCCCTGGCTGTTTATTCTTTTCATATATATATGTTTCTAGGAATGACCATGGATTGGAGGATGAGGCTGCCACCTCTTCCATCCCCACTGGTTAACAGAACAGTCCATCAAACATTCTCCACCCCGGAGAAAGAATGAAAAACAATAGAGTACAGCTAACAAAACATGGCTACGTTTACAGAAAGTGTGTGAGAAACTTTATCAAAGAATGAACACATAGAAAGACTGCAGAAGTCAGGGCAACAGACCCCTGGCAAAGAAGCTGGGTCATGGTGAGGGGCAGGTTAGCTGTCACAAACCTCTCCTAACGTTTGGGTGATGGAGTCCAAATGCAGCATGAACCTGGGTGTAGACACCCAAAGCACTCCTAGCTTTGCCAATTTGGACATAGCCTTGATGTTATGCTATTTCTATGTGCTATATAGACCCTTGCCTGCATCGTTATGCTTGTGTCCTGAAATTTATGGACGTGGGGATTTAAAACGGACAGATAAATCAAGTATAACAAAAAGTTGGGGATTCACCCAATAATTCAAGCTCCACACAATGATTACACTCACTTCCAAAGAATAGAAGCAAATGTGACTATTAGCAGAGGCTAAATCAGTTTTGCATAAAATACACCTAGAGCAAATTAAATCAGCATGTAAAAGTATACAGAGTGAAAACCTTGTATAAATTCAGTGTTGTTCAAGCTAAACTCTAATTCCAAAAAAAGGGAAAGTTAGTGGAAATTCATATCCAAAGATTATGGGATATTATAAGTTGTGTAAAAGGTAGAGTTTTTGGGGTAGTATTAATTTACCTATACATTAGGACTTTGATTGTGGTTTATGGACTATCTGGTGTTTGGACTCTTTGTTTTTTTTAAAGAATACGGTGTCACTAAACTTAAATGTTTTCCTGTCGTACACAAAGAGCCCTTAAAATCATAGATTGTTTTCTCTCTTTTCAGGATTTATTTTATTTAAAAAATTATATATACATAAACATATTCCGTAATTGTTACTTTTTCTAGAGAATTTGAAAGACCTTCAGGTGATACATAGATCATGTATGACTTAGCCTGGACAGGGGACATAAGGTACTTATCAAAATTCATCCCTACTATTGCATCTCCTTTTATTTCTGTCCACTATAGCAAAAAGCTTTGTGTGCCCTTCCAGTAAAGGATGCAAGGCTGGCTAGCAGTCAGTGTGACAGAAGGAAAGCAGTGCAGCAGAAAATTGGATAACAGGATAAAAAACACAAGGACCACGGGAAGCCCATCAAAACTGCCTCCTCTTGTCAAAAACCAGACAAGTGACAAGTACAAATATAAAGTATTATCCACAATTCAGTATTTCTAATGCTATCACAATTACAGTCCTGCTTCCTATAGGCAACCACTTAACTTTTTAGGCTTGACCTTACAATCGCAAACCAAATGTGGTGTGACAAAACAAATCTGTGGAAGAATTGTTTGCAGTCAGACATCTGACTGTACAGTCCCAAGCTAACTTTTATTTAGCTATTTTCCCTTAGAAAAAAAGTGTTTAAAGAGTACTGCTCAGTCACTGATCTAAAAAACATGTTGACTTAAGACCATTTACATATTTAGAGATTCCAGATTGTGCATCAGAGTCAGGCAATTTAAATTGTCTGCCAACAGTTCAAGACTGTGGCTAATTCATTACTCACACATCTCTAGTTGGAGTAGTAATTTAAACTCATGTGTGTCATATTAATTGTAATCTTGTTTCAAAGTGACAAGATAAATTTCTCAAGGTACATAATATATTATGGACATAGGTCAAAACAAATGAGTGTCTAAAAGAGATTAACACTAAATACATGCAATATGTCATGTTTGTAAATTAAGAAAGGATAAATTACATTAACATTTAACAGATTGTTCATTATACTTCATCTACGCTTAGGCTTAAAACCACTAACAAATACTTCTCCTGTATGTAAGGTCTCTTTAAACAATTCATATGGAATATATAAGATTGCATACTTGGGATAAAGAAGCATCCGTTCCCAGATCCTACAAAGAACAAAACACAGTGCCACAGGATAAACAAAACTGGCATCCTGATTAGAGTTTCCCTGATTTATTCTTAATAGTAGCAGGAGTGTTAAGGAAAAATTCAAACATTATTCCCTGGTTTTTTCCTTCCTTCCTGTGACAAGATTAGTTAAACATGTTGGAGACAAGTGGTTTAGTTTAAAAGAAGTCTTGGAGCTTTTCCTAACAAGGAAAGCTTTGAGCTGCTTCATCAGTTCAAACACCTGAGCAATTCACTGTCACTGCTCTGGCAGAGCTCCGTGTCCTGCGTGGACAACAGCAGTGTCATGTGGGAGCAACCAGGCCAGGCCATCTCTGCCTCGAGCTCCCTCCACATGCAAACCCTTTGCCAGCCTCAGAAACTCAGCAATGGCTTTGAAAANTTTATTCTATATGTAAATATGCTCCTGTGAATGTAGAATTTGACCCACCAAAGAGTGTTTATTCATATTTATACTGTCACAACCATGTTAAAAGGCAAGGGCGCATTTCTATATTCACCAATATTCAGAAATAGGATCTTTTGTAAAAAGGTGTACGTATGATATATGTATCTGATATATGGATTCATCTTTTTTGACACCTGCATAGGAAATATATTAACAAAGTTGATTCCAAGGAAACCTGGATTAGGAGTCCAATCTCCACAGAATTTCTCAGACAAACAGAGAAAGAAAAACACTTATTATATCACAGTAAATAAATATTTCATATAATTGTAACTATATCTGCACTAAAATTTCTTGTGTTGTTACCAGTATTTCTGACCAAAATCTACTTATAGACCAGCTCTTCCACACTTTCTAAAGCAAGTATAATACTATTGATTCAATGAAACTGTCCATAGAGCTAAAAATAAATTAGTAGGAAGATTTAATACAAAATTTACTGAAAATAATAAACATTCCAGGTTGAAATCACTGATCATGCTGATTTTATCAGATAAAGTGGGAGGTTTTTCCCCTTGTCATGTAAGGATTCCATTGATAGACTGAATAATAATAAAAGGATTGACTTAATTCCAGATGACATTTTAATTCATTTAATTTTAGTCACTCTGATGATAACGCTGTAACACTGCTTTCAAATAAAGAAAATCTGCTGAGAATTATGTGCTGAATGGAGGCTTTTCTATCACTAACTCACGATATCATCTATTTATTTCTGCAGAAAACTGTTGTAGCCTCACACTCTTTAATTACTGCCATTTAAAAGTAATAATTTAAATTTCATTGCTTTTGCCATGTAAATGTCATTCCTTGTCTAAATAGGGTCAGCCATTTAGACATATTTGTTTTGATATGTGTGTCATCTATATTTCATTTCACTGTATTTCATTTCCTCTTAAGGCATGGTGATGCTTCTCACCCTGCTTTACTCTCCACCCTGACATTTGTCAGTAGGATAGCTGTGTTGTTAACACAAGTCATGTATCAGTCACTGGTCACTGTCATCTCCCGTTATTTCCAACCCCCTTTCTTAAAAAATCTACCAATTTCCATGGAAATGTACAAGTGCTAATCGGAACCAGCAACAATTCTGACTGTGGGATAAAGGAATAAAGGAAGAGAAACACGTGGGATAAATCAGATTTCATTGCTTACTAATGCAGATGTCAGTAGAGATGGGTGAACATCTTGTCCATACCTGCAGACCTTGTTTTTACCTAGTGGTAAAAACAGAAGCAAAGCTGAAGCCTTTGTTGCTGCTCTATGTTCAACATGGGCAACTGGCACTCACTAAAATGGGTTAACAAGCACATGCCAGGCCAATGGAATAGTGGCTCACTCCTCTAATGGGTAACACGGCTGTGGGGACCATTCTGATTAGAAATATGTTTGCTACATGATTTGAGTCTAAGTAGTCTTTTGTAGACATATTATAGTCTGGTTTGTGGGGAGTCTCATCTGGCTTCCATAGGGAAAAGATCCTCCTTCTTTGGGCAATTTTCAGTTGGGTTACCTCATGTTAGTAGCATCTGTCAGACTGGGTGATGTTCTCAGAAAAGCTGTGCCTGCATCACTCTTCCTCATTTAAGGAGGTAATATCATACTGACAACACAGAACAACAGAAACAAGCTGGAAGGTCACATTTGGAATCAGTAATGTGCAAGGCAGAAGAAGGGTCAGAACACATACAGAGGAGACTATGGAATAATAGGATGCAATGATTATAAAACTTCATAGAAGTTAGTACATAGTTGAACAGTCTGAAAAAGTGAAAAAAACATCCAAAACTAGAGTAATTTTTTTTTTCAGTGCATTCTTTTACATTTCTCTTTTGACTGAACTGAAAATTGTAGCATTATTTTTTGTCATATCAAGACCTAAGTATAAATGCAATCAGACAAAACAGACTAAACTGTGAGTGAAGAAAAAGGTGAATTTCTAGAATTTAACTCTCAGCAGAAGTGTTCATATGCCAGGCAGACATATACCTAGTATGCTGTCAGATTATGATCACCAAGATAAAATTCTTTTATGAACATATCCTGTGAGTTGATAATTGAGGTGAAATTGTTGAATTATCTCCAATGGTCCCTTCCAGCTTGAATTATTTTATGAGTTCTGATACCAGATTACTTTTGTGAAGTGTCCCGGATCACTGAAGCTGCAAAAGGAGCAAATTTGTGGGTAAAAATATGATCCAAATCATAGCCTCAATGAATTTTTAATAGAAATTACAGGAAAATTTAACATTTTGGTGGTTTTAGTAGGTTTTTTCCCATGTTCTCTGGTTGGATAGTGAGATGTGTGGAAACAAAACCTGTGTACAGTTTTATTACTTAAAAATCCCATCTATCAAATGTTTCATGTAATAGGTGATACTTCAGATGTAGTCTGATCCCTCATTATTGCTGTAAGGGCTCAGAAAGGACATCAACAGATCAGTGCCTTTAACAGCAGGTAAAATTTTTGTACTTTTAAAAAATAATTTGTGTTTGCAATCATCAAAAATTTTCAGTCGAGTACCTTTCTCAAGCTTGCTGAAATAAATAAGGATTGTATACTCTATTTAAACGGGCAGAGAACAGGGGTCAGAGACACTTTTTGCAGCAGTAATGTGAACATGTGCAACTTTTTTTCCCCCAAGAAATTCCTCAATCTTGATGTTTTGAAGGCCGTGAAGCCATTTCTCTTGTTTGTTGGTTTTAGAAGAATTTTGAACTACACTGAGCAGATGCTAAAACAGATGGACACTGTCTTTTGAAAAAGTGGGAAAAATATGCGATTAGAAAATGTCATGCTATTGTTTCTTCTTAATTTTTCCAGCTGGATAAGCTATGAAAGGACTTTTCTTTATGTCATGATTGAAAGAAAGTATAAATGCGGACACTACCTTAGTCAGTGTTACATAAGCAGTTAGGTCCCGGCCCTGCTCCCTTGCTCCTCCTTTGAAGAGTGATCTCATGTAGGGTAGCCCCAGTCCCTGTTTTCCCCTTGGGAAGAGCATTTCAGGATGAAAATCACAGCAGACTGTAGCTGGAGTCAGAGCAATCTCAAATGGGCAGGAGGCCCTGTGGAGACTGCAAACCCTGCTCTGATGGGGGAGAGTGGCAACAACCTGTCAGGCTGACGGCTTTGCTGTATTTTATTCTTTCACCACCTGTGAAACACCTTGTGTTTCTGGAAACCCACCAGGACTGGGAGGAGGAAAAGAGAGGACATGCCACTCCTCACCTCTTGATGAAATCTTTCCTAACTACGGCTCACCCAGGGACCAGAGGTGCTGTTGCTCTTCATAAAAGCTTCCCCACATGCCCTTCCTCCTGGCCCTGCGTCAGTAAAATGCTTGCCACTCAAAACTGCTGCAAAATTGCTGCTGACACCTTTGTTGCTGCATACAGCTGTTTGATGTGTAACTTCAATCAGCTCGAAAGCAAATTGATGTTGGTCACTAGTCTAACTCGTATCATAGCCAAAAGGGTCTCCCAGTATCAGAGTTGCAGGATAGAGATCTGTGCACAGAGGGGTTACATATTGTGAACAGAGCACAAGGGAAAAAAAATGAGGGATTTGGTCTGGTCTTTCCTCTTCTATAGATGACTTATCTCTCCATGTTTTGTCTGTTAATTAGATAATGGGCTCTTCAACAAGCCAGGTGATTTCTCTCGGGCTGTCCAGTAACATTGGCTGGTTATCAGCTGATGGAGCATTCTGTTTCCTCCATCACACCAACCTTCTTTTCCTTTTAATAGCTGTTCTCTCTATTGTATTGTATTCCTCTGTGGTTTGATTTTTACACCTTTCTTCCAAATAACATGAGAAACCATTGCAAACAGTTAGAATCACAGCACTATGAATAATTGAATATGTTCTTGACTGTCTGAATTGGAAAAAGAATAATATTAAGACAGGCTGGAATTCCTGTAAATTCAATTATATATACAGAAAAATACTTCCCTCCTGTCTAAATGGAATACTTCATTTCATATTGATACATTTTAAAAAGCTAACCAGAGGTATCTATTTATACATAGAGATTGAATTCCTACAACAAAAGCTGTTTTGATTGTAGAAACACTTTGCTTTTAAATTTTGCAGCAAGTTGTTTCAAGATTGGATGGTTTTGTAGTTCTGCTTTCCTTTATTGAAAACAATCGAAATGAAATCAGAAAATGCTATGTTCAACTCAAATTGGTAATTTGGGGTAAAAACATTTAATCTCCTGTTTGAAACAAGTTTCTTTGTGATGATAATTTAGAATAAATGTGAAAAATTAGCTGTAGGCTGCAGTTTGTCCTCTGGCAATGTGGAACCACACTGTGGACGGATTCTTCCAATGATCTCTTCTGAGGCAACCCTGAAACATATTGGAGTGTGGTGCCTGGCAGCCTTTCAGCTTGAATGAAGTGCAGTGCATGAACTTGTATAAATGTGAAATTTTGGTCTGGCAGAAATTGTACCTATTGCAATACAGGCTGGATTTTAAACTGTGTAGAAAGTTGCTGCACGAACTGTTTACAGCTTAATCAAAAAAAAAAAAAAAA
>VZRO01004343.1:464710-522568 GCA_013397915.1 Daphoenositta chrysoptera
AGGAACAGCCTTTTTTGCTACAGTTTGCTAAATCCATTTGCAACAATGGTGAAGTGACAAGAAATAGACCACACACAAAAGAATACTTATCCAACCAAGATATTACCTTACAAAAATATGGTCATGTTATGTCATAATAGCGTCATCTGAAGGCTGAGAAGAACTTCTAGGCCCTTTAAAGCAAAGAATTTATGCTAGTGTGTAAACAGATCAAAGAAATTAACTATCATGTTAAGCATGTAACACCATGCAATGGAATTAAAGACTACCTTAGAAGCTAGGCCTTTTCCTTCTTACATTTAATTCTGTACAGAAATATGAAATAACCATTTCTTTTTCACTGTGATGTCTAACCACGTCTTCAATATTTTTCTTCTATGGTAAGTCATATTTTCTATGGTCTTATTCTTACATAAAAATTACAGGGAAGAATTACTGCATACCTCCTAATGCATCTTTTATAATGCAATAATCAAGTCTAAGTTTTTACACCTCCAGTAAGCTGAAAATACTCTTAAATCTTTAACCTTATTCTGCTCACCTTTGCCTGAGTATGCTCCCTTTCAGGTATATATGCTCCAGCTAAATTCTTAATTTGATTTAAGAATAATACCCATGACCTCGTTCCACTCATGTTGTGCTCTATATAAATTAAGAAGTGTAGTAGTCTGTCAAACAGTCTTTCTGCCTAAGAAACCATGCAAATGGGGAGATCAGTAGCTCATGGAGTTCTCAATGCTTGTCTTTATCACAGTATATCTGTGTCATTCTGAAACAATGTAGCTACCCCTCTTCTTTCTTTCCACATGAAGAGTTTCTTTTATGTGAGTGACAGAAAAAATACAGCCAAGAACTGAGAAGAAACCAGGAGCAAACCACTGTGGCTAACAATGCACCAGAGCAGCTCTCCAAAGCAAGCACGGGAGGCAGATCAAAAAGCATCTGAGCTCCCTCAGACGGCTTCGAACAGCTCTGGGTTATTAAAAGGGATCTTGAACGGAACCAGAGCCATTCTTAGTGTAAATTCTTATCACAGAACTCTTAACACAGACCTGATATTCCTGGAGAAATACTTATTACCCTGCTCTTAGCGGGTGACATAAACTGCCAAGAGTTCTGGCTCTTATCTCTGTGCTATTGCAATGTTACTTTTATATCTCCACCTTCTTGCAATCCCTTGAGACTAACAAACATGAATCTTTGCACATAATGTGGGGGTCTATGGGATCTTTCAACATATAATTAAAGAAGATAAACCAAAATTTATTCACCTTGTAAAACTGAGGACTGTCATGAATAAATAAAAATACAAATATAAATTATCTCAGGAAAAAAAGCACAGCTAAAACAATTCTGAAATTGTATTATTTAAAAATTAGATACCATTAAAATAAATGAGTAAATGTCTAAATTAATTTTAAGAATCCTGAAAAACTTCTTTTGCCAAAGAACTAAAGTTCTGTGTTCAACAAAATAGAAGGCAAAAAGTAAAGTTAGTGAATTTTTAAATTTTACAAAAAATCAAAGTGAATCCTGCAGGTCTGAAAAAGTGAAAATGTGAGACTTTGATTTTTTGCATTTGTGAGTGTTTAGTAGCAAAGCACACTCTCCCTGGTCAGTGCCTTCAGATGTATTAAGGAAGTCTTCTGGAATTAGGCATGGGTAAAGACGTATGGTCTAAGACAGCAAGGAAGGAAATAAAAGTGTAGTGGAAAGAAAACTGCTTGCCACAGAAAGCCTGCAATGCCAAGTATTGATAAAAACAAGAGAACCTCCCAAGCTGATTCCAAACCTCATCATTTTACTTTAGCACTAAGAAGCTGTATAGAAAAAAACCCACCACCAACAACAAAAACCAAAACAAAACCCAAACCAAACCAAAACAACAAAAAAATAGCACATTTTGATAGCTAGTGGTGCTGAGTTATGAGATATTATATAAATATTAAACATGTTAGTCATTACTAGACAATTGATACTTTCAGTGTGATATATCCCCACTGGGACATAAGGAGCATCAGATATAAATGTTCAAATCTTAGATTTTGCATTAAAACTCAATGAAGAGCAGAAATATGTCAGGTCTATACCAGAATAAAAGACATGGCTGTTTTTTCAAGTCCCAGCATCAACTTAACCATGAAAGTTTATCTGGATCCATACTTGAAGAAATGCTAGAATACAAGTGAGTGGTATATATGCCATTCTTTGCATCATCGGAGAAGCTTAAGAAGCTTTGAAGTAAAATAGACNACTAAAATACAAGTGAGTGGTACATAACAGGATTACATTTTCGATGAAGTTTTAATAAAAAGGACGATATTTAGTTAGAAAATAAAAGGGTGTCAGGGAAGAAAAAGAAGAGGCGAATGTACACCCTTCTTAGGAAAAGGAGGGGCTTTAATCCTCATTCACTGTAGTACATAATCACAAGAACTATTGCTGTGTCTTTATAAAAGCAAGTAAAAGTCCTCAAGTGTTTTAAAAGCTGGGATTCTCACCCTGAAGAATATCAGAGCGTGCAGCCTATAGATAGATCTCATTATTTGGTGCAGAAATAAAAAAAAAATCCAAAACGCAGCTCTGCTGTTTCATCAAACCAGGACACTACATGCCTGGTCTATATGCCATTCTTTACTTCATCGGGGAAGCTGAAGAAGCTTTGAAGTAAAATAGACAGAGACCCACAAGTTCATGAAATGATGCTTACTTATGTAAGCTGGCATTTAAAAGGAAAACAGAATAACTAGAGTGTGTAGAGAGGTGGGTTGGCACAATCTGCATTCTGCAAAACCTGCATTTAAAATTAGTGAGTTACCGTAAAGCCTGGACTGCAGCAAATGAGTCTCAGAGGCTGAAGTACCCTGAGATAGTAGAAAGCAGGGTAGAATTTGTCAAGGGCTAAAATGCATTTTTTGCAGTACTGTAAGTACTTCCAGCTGTTATCATTATTGTTTTTATTGTTATGTCACTGAAAGTGCTCACAGCTTCACAAGTTGCTTAGCTTCGAGAAACCAGAGCTGTGGGGTTTGAATAGTGGAAAATTAGCCTTTGTAAAATCCTGTTTTATTACATGGAACCTCTTTTGCTGGAACAAACAAAGCATGTCAAATATCGTCAGTGGAAGAAGATTTTAAGCTTTGTCTGAGACAAATTTTGCTGAGCAGCAATAGCTGGCTTTAGCATTTCTTTTGTGCCAGTGTAGTTAGTATCTGATCCAATTTGGATGGAAAGTGCCTTTTCCAAATGTTTAGCAGATGGAAGGGTGGTGAGTAGTCACAAGAAACAGGTTATTTCTATTACAATAAATTGCTTGGAGAACCAGGTATTCCTCCACTGGCACTGATAGGTATCATTATAGCACAGTGTCTATGAATCAGGTATAATACTGTCAACCCAAGAGCAAGGCATCTCACTCTGCCCAGTGCTGCTTTGTAAAAACCAGTTGCTTTCTAAATGAATGAGCTCATTGCTCAAGGCCACAGTTACATTCTAAGGAGCTTTCCTGGCATGTTCAGCCACCCCTTCAGAGCAGGGTAAAGCTCATGGATTGGAACATCAGACCGTGCCACTATAAAGACTTTATGTTCAGGCCTCTCTGCATTTCACTGCTACTTTCAAAACTTCTTATGTGAAGGAAATATTTCATAGTACTTCTGCTGCTGGTTTTACTATCAAACATAAATGGTACAAAATAACAGAATTAGTATCTCTTTCTTTTCCATATAGCCACTTGTAATTCTCTCGGCATGAGAGCTGCCAGACACTTTGACTCATGCAGTCAGAACAAATATACCAGTGTAAAAACACGAGATAACTGAGACAGCAGGAAGTGTTTCAGAAAAGCAGTCGATCTTCACACAGCTTCTTTCTGCTTTCTTCTACTTGGCATGCTGTATTTTGCAGCTCATTAGTTATCATATGTTCACTTTGCTCTCTGATTCTCGTGATAAATACCTCTGGTAAAGGAGAACACAGAGAATCTGCCTCCCCATTTTGGGTACACTGAAGAAACTGCTTTTAACTCCATCATCCTTAGTTCCAGATTGAAGTTGTGTTTAGGGGATCCTCATCTCATATTCCATTTGCTATTGCTTACTTGAAAAAAAAACCACAATAATATAATCAGTTTAAGCTGGTAAGGGACCCTACTATTTCTTGAATCTAGGCCATATCCCTCACATTGTTTTTTACATGCAGTGACAAATGAAGCAATGATTGTAAGGTTGGAGTATTCACTTAAACCTGAACTGCTTCACTGGCTGTAGGGTGCTCAGTTTCCTGGCTCTTGGGCCAACTGAATATAGAGGAAGTTCTCAAAGTTTTTTAGAAATACGAAATTAAAGTTTATGATTTCTTCTCAGCTGAGCAGGGAGAAGTTTTATAAGTTTTAAATTTTCAGTTTTAGAGTACATGAATACTTTCTTATGTGGTATTTGAGTAGAACTCTATATTAGCTTTGTCTATATTTTGCTAATTTTAGCATGGCAATTCACAGCTCTCTGTGATGGCAGGAGTGCCCTAATATGTATCAGCCATTTAAAGCTTTCTGATGTTGAAAGCACTCTTGCCACAGTGGTTGCATCCAAATAAAGCCAAGGAGGGATGTAAGCATAACTTGTAGAGCAGCACTGAAGGTGCAGTGTGATCATTACAAAGCATTTCTCCTGCTTCTGTATACAGAAAATCACCACTGTGTGACAGGCATATACAAGAACCTATTTGGAAGGGCAAAATGTGCACTGTTGGTGTTTTTCTGTCCTCTGGCTGTCTTACAGATGGATATCCTCATCTCAGTTTTACTAATTCTTCAAGTTTAGGTACGGAGTCTCTCAGTGTTGATATAAAGCTGCAGTAGTGTCCGGTGTTAAACTCCCAGGGATTCAGTATGTGGAGACCACTTGCAGAAGAACAAGCTTGAACCATCCAAGATTTATATTCTGAGTGCAAGAAGGCACAGGGTTTTTCATCTCCTGTGGGTCATCTTCTTCTACGTATGCATGTTCCTCTTAAGATGTAGTACAAATATATCTGTATTTAAGTCAGTTCCTTAAATGCCATGGGAATTGGATTGAGAGCAGTTCCCACATATCAACAGAAACAGAAAATTAGGAATTGGGAAGAAGTCCAATGCATATGAATTATGCTTGTTCACTTCCGCTGGTTTCCTTTTACAAAGAGCCAGAGCTGGTAATGCCACTCTGAAGATTAAAGAGTCTTGCATTCCAGTGGAACTATCTTCTGTCTCCTTATAATTATTATTCCTAATTCTTATGAAATGTTACAATAATAACGAATATGACTAATTAAAGAAAATAATGCTAACTTCAATATTGCAATAGCACTTGCTTTAGGAAAATGTACAGGAAAACTTACAGCCCAAACTTGCAGCTGGCCAAAAACATTTTCCCCATCACGGTTGTTCTGCAGTACAACTCTCCCAAGCCTGAGAATTCATATTCCTGCCGAATTTTTGACTATTATAATTCTTTGTTACAACTTTAGATGTCCATAGAAATAGCTAAACCCAAAACTTGCTAAACTCCTCGTCTTTATTATATCTTGTGTAAACAAAAACCAATGACCAATGCTGTCTTGTGAGAACATTCCTAAAACATTAAATGGTTTTTAGTCTGCAAGACAAATTTCAAAGCTATCTGACCAAAAAAAAATTGTTCAAACGGAAGAAAAGCCTTTTGAAACTTCTGTGATGATAAAATACTAACTTAATCCTATAATTGTCAGTTAAGAAGATAGAGTTATCCATTTTGAATCTGAAATACAATATGCATAAATGTCTAACAAGAGAATCTCTTGTCCAGTTTCAAAGAACCAATAGTAATCAGAAATCCAATTTGTCTCATTCTTTATAGAAACGTTGTACTGTCATTGTGATGATATTTTAAAATGACTAAATGAAAGAAAATACACATATTGGCTGTCTGAGCAAACCATCTAAACCCTAGTTGTAATGCTCTTTTGGTTGTCCTTGTGGTTGTCCTTGTGGTTCTCCAGATGCTAATATTTAAGCTTAAATATCTACCAACACTACCTGGGTGTGAAGCTCAATGTGTTAATGGAAACACCACATCTTCTACACAATCTGTTACCACTGAACCTGACTCTATGAAAGTTCCCTATGACATGGCTCATTTCAATCTGAATTTAGAATAAAAATAATCTTCCTTTATTTTCTTAGTAACATACTTAGTTCTTGTACAAATGCCAAATGCTTTGAATCTCCTCACTTTCACGAGCATTTTTACTTATTCTGAAGCTTTGTTGAGACAAACCACTGAAAAATGAAGGAATCCCTAGTCTCAAATAGCTTTATGCAAAATGAATAATTGGTGTTACAGCTTATGTAACTACAGATCCTATGAAGAATAATTTTTCCAAGATCTGATGGTGAAATAGAACCCGTTACTCTAAGGGCAGTGAAATATCAGCAGTGTAGCATTGGAGATGTAATATCTGAGCATAACTACTGACAATCCCTCTTCTGAAACTTGCCAGATCTCAGAATTCCGCAGTGCTCTCCTATTTTAGTTTGTTTGTTTACATTAAATAAATTAAAACACATGATCAAAACATCCAGGATTTGTATGTTTCTCTAATAACAGATAACTATTATAAAGGATAGTCTTAGTCTAGTCCTCTCAGTCTGAAAGTCTCACTAGTTTTATTCTAGGATTTCCCTAGAATCCTTCAAAAATTCAGAAAAAAATCTGAATAATAGATACAGGTCTGTAGCATTTTGCCAAAATTTAGCTATCTCTTTGTTAAAGCTGCTCTTGTGCCAGTATTTTGGAAGTTAACGTAAGTAGGAATATATTAGATCATTGTTCAACTTTCAACTTCTCTGGAAACACCGTAAATGCTTTGCAAATAAGGGAACATCATCTTAATGTATTTCCTACATACGTTACAAGCAGGTAAACACAGCAGTTTATACAAGCCCGAGTTTTGATACTGTGTCTTTTACAACATGAGCAGAGTCCATGAATTTACGCTCATGCTTACAGAAGCCTAGCATAAGATCCCTAGCTGAGAAGATGATAGGTAGCTTCCAGCACAGATCAAAATAATTCCCATGAGATGGATTTCGGACAGTAGCCAAGGGTTCAACAGGATCCTGTGTAACAGTGTAGAGATGTTCTGCTGTATTCCCTGATCTGTGCTGATCTGTGCATTTGTGACTGTGCTGAGTTGTTAACTAGCACTGGTTCAAAAGCCCTAACCAGAAAATCAAGGAATTTCTGGGAAAAAGGTAGCATCAGAGAAAAGGCAGAGACGTCCCAATTCTCTTCTGCCACTGAAATGATTGGAGCTGGCTAGAAAATTCATTTTATTTCTCATAATGGATTCCATGTGACAAAAAGGCCTTTTTCCTTTGGGCTCCTGTTTTTATGAACTCCAGGGAAAAAAGAAAAAAACAACAGCCAAAAACCCCCAAGAGCTACCTCCCTTCCCTGCCCCCAAAAGAGAGATGGGAGAGGAATGTCATGTAGGAAGAAAAAGAGGAGTCTACCTGCAGATCCTGGCAGCAGAAAGGTGTTCATAAAAAAAAGGGAAATCAATTCAATTTGAGAAGACAAAACTAGACCAGCAATAGCTACATTAAATGACTGTAGAAAGTGTCTATTAAAGTTTTTAAGGTAATCTCTGGAAAGTGTCCATACAACAGGCTCCAAGATGGGCTTTTAAATGTTTTGGAGGTTTTTAATCACTAGTCATGAGAATTCCCCAGTATTTACTTTGTGAAATTCTTTATAGTTGTAGGGGAGGATTGATCAGAAATACTCCTGAATTCAACCGTTCCAGTGGCAGATTAAAAGCTCTCATAAGGTGAAAGCAAATCTTCCTGCTCAGGCAAAAAGATATCATAATTCAAGCTCCAAAGACTGGTCAAATAGGGAGTATAAACATGTTTTAGACAAGTCTCTTTATATAAATTAAAAATTCTGCTCATGTCTCTGCCAATGTATCCTTTTCCAGGAATACGAAACTGAGATCTTCCAAATTTGGCATTGCATGTTTTTAGCAGCTTTTTGCAACTGGACCTGACATCCAAACTGATACCATAGCTCTGTTTTTCTCCACAGGGTTACTGCAGATTGATGACAGATTGCAAAACAGCTTCATACAAAGAGAGTTTCAAAAAGCCTCCCACACTGTTAGCAATTTATTTATTTTTCTCCTTACTGTGGAAATGTGTTGGCTCTGTATTGCAAGGTAGCATGTTTAACTGGCAACACTCAGCCAGTTTCAGGCCAGCTGGTTCTACAGGGAAGCTCTAGCAGCCCTCTGAGCAAGCTCCAGAAAGGGGCCCCTTGAACATATGAGCCTTCACACTCTTATCTTCATGGAGTCTCTGTTATTTTCTCAGTAGAATCAAGATTTAGACATTTCATATATCACCTGACAGGAGTCAGACATGAAAGAAATACATAGCAGGGCAGTATTTATGCAATCTATACCCATTCTCTGCCACCGAAACCCAGCGGTTGGAAATGCCCTTGGTGAACCAGCACCTGCTCTGCCTGCAATGTACCTTTTTTCTTTTCTATTAGATTCTCACCCATGGCATCTGACGGGGCATTGGCCCTGAGCAAGGACAAGAGCTGCAGAGGGGAGGAAGGGCTGGGTGGGAGAGTTGCCCATGAGGAGCTGCTTCACTTGACAAGCCTGCAGGATGCACGGCGTGACAGCCACGCACAGCTCCTGCCTTGGAGCAGGCTCGGGAGAAGGAACAGTTCCTGTGCCACTTCTTGGGACAAAACACGGGGTGAGCCCATATCCCTGGCTGCTAGTTGTGTGCAAACTAAACACTGCTTCTAAACCTAGCAACAAGGCACCATACATAAAGAAAATCCAAGGGGAACTAGTAGCATTTTCTAGATCTTTACATGAAAATGTGAGAGGTTTCATCCTCAGTTGCTCGAAATAGAAATTTTGAAGAAAAAATAATCAAAGAAATGGTCATATGCACAGCTAATTTTTACCCATGGAGTTAAAATTGACCACAGGGAACACGGCCTCAACGATTCAGGTAATCTCAGAATTAGCACATAAGGCTGTCATATCTCAGATCTGATCTCTGTAAAAAGAGGTGGTTAATGAGGTGGTTCACCTCAGGCCTACGCCGGGATTTCTGCTGGCAGGTGTAGACACTCCTGCTCTTCGTGGTTAACTTCTCCAGTGCAGCCGAGATTTACTTCCAACTTCTCTTTTTTCTTAGTATTATATCTGTCCACCCACATCTTACAGGTTAGTCGTGTGCTATTCTAATTAAATTTTTTATTCTACTGTCAATATGTTTAGTTCCTTTGAAGCCAGGTGTTTGAAAAAAATGTTTCTCTAGAGCTTGATTCTTTGATGTTCATCTCTTTCTCTGGGGATCAACATATAATGCTTCCAAATATGTGAATTAATTTTCAACCTCTTCACTTTATTTAAATACTCTCATTTTTCATTTGCAAAAAAATGACCAGTTTCAACTCCAGAAAGGCTAACTCCAGAGTGTCTTCCCAAAGATGTGGCAGCTCCAGAGCAATGATCCTGTTTCACAACACCAGTCCCAGGGAGCTGCTCAAAATCCTTGGCAGAGCCTGTCATGGAATCACAGAATCTTTTAGGTTGGAAAAGACCCTTAAGATCATTAAGTTCAACCATAAATGCCAGGTACGTGGCATGGTGGTGGCAGTAACAAGAACACTGTGTCTGAACTGAGCTTCCTCTGGGTGAATGCTGCTGTCTGTCGTAGGAAAAAATAGCTTTGCCTGGTGTCAGGAAAAGCATCTACAATTTAAAATGTAAATAAAAACAAAGTATGCAACTTGTGATGGGTAAACATCTAAAAAGGTCATGCTAGAGCTGTGCAGACAGAAGGTGCAAAAAATGTAACTTTTTGAACCCCTTTAAAACTGGAAATAATCATACATAACTTTTCCTTCTGTGTGACTTTTATTTAGCCCATCACTCATTGCATGCAGCGCTCAGCTCAGTCACTGAATAATTGCCTTGCCAGGTTTTATTTCTTTGTCTGATGTGTCTCACTTCCCCTGCAAACTCTCACCCTTGCTGCTGGGTGGCCCACCGCCTCTTTAGATCTGGGATGCACCATTGCATATTGAATTCCCTGGATTTAAGGCCAAAAGTTAGCAACCAACATTCACTAGAGTGTCACATGTAACCCATGCGCAGAGATTTAGGGAAATTAAATCTTCTGAAGACAAGGAAATAAATGGTAGGGAAGGAACTTGATCCTGCAGGGCACCAATGAGGATTATTGTGTACATTTTGACAAGGCAAATGTAATGAACTTTGTAAGAAGACACAGACAAACTTATTCTTGCATGATTGCCTCTTTGTAGGTCCCTGAGGATGCATGACCATGATTATCAGAGGCAGCTGGAAGAATGTACAGACAAGCACTCATCTGCACAAAGGAGATCGTGGTTCAACTCAGACTTTCCTAGATGTGCTCATTCACTGCCCACAGCTTGAACTTCTTTTAACCTGCAGGCTGGCAAACAGCGGGTGGAGCTGAGATGAACTTCTCAGGGCACAGGGATCTGCTTCATCCATGTACCACATGAAGTGCAAACCATCACGTCCCCTGGGACACATCACACGAGGAGCTGCTGGCTCAGAGAAGAGAGGCTGTGCCACAGCCACATTCCAGCCACAGGAAACGCTGATTACACACCATATTTGCAAGTAAACAAGACCAATGTAACCCTCTTTCTTCAGGTGAGCTGTACTTATGTGTGGGCACATACTGAAGTACCCTGCTGAGTGAGACAGACTCCAGCATTTGCTTATTCATAAAAGGTATCTTCAATTGTTTCAAGTTTGGAATTATTCCAGAAAAAAAAAAAATTAAGCTATTTTACCATCCAACATACATTTTTAGCCACCTTTTACTACATAATTCCTAAAAAATCATGTATGCTCTTGAAATTTTTTTTCAATGTACTGGTTCACCTAAAAAGGCTTAAAAATGTTGAGACAAATCTGCTTCTTTTCAGCAAGTCCTCAGCTTGGTCTGTTTCATCCTTAGCACTGAACACTTACCTTGGAAGGTAGATATGAGAAAGAGAAAAATACATGCTGAAACACTGATTTCATTGATGAAAAAATTGGAAATTAAGCAGCATGCCAGAAGGTAGGGATAGATTCAAAAGCTAAATGCTTTCCAGTACTTTGAAACATAAATATCTGTTAGATGAACGCACAAGACAAGAAAAAGGAAAGACCATATGGTTTCAATGCTGTCTATGTGAAAACAATGCCACTCTTAAAAATAGTTAACTGATGGTCTTTCTGAATTAGATCAGATATCTTCCTGCCATTGAGAGGAAGAAGACATGACACTGCATGCCATACAGCATGTTACAGAAAAAAGAAATCCTTTCACGAAACATCCTATATATGTAAATAAATTATGCTACTGATTCTAACAGCTATTTTCATAGGCAAATGTGTTTTATTGGTTTCTTGGGAAGAGGAAGAAATAAGGTAAAAGAACTATACGAAGAGATAGTTATGTCCCAAAAATGGATTTCCTACAAGCTGTCTAAACCTTTTATACTGAAAACAAATGAATTTTTAAAAAGTTTAAATATTAGTTTTTCAACAGAACATTTGCAAGAAGTATTTTCCCCTGGTTTTGGGTCTCATAGCTAACAGAGTTCACAAATCTCTGCAGCCTGTCGCTGAGTTTGACGTGTTAAAAAACATTGCTTGATCTCAGATTCCTTGCCTAATGCAAATGTTCCTGAAAGGAAATGTCAATTAGGTTGCAGAAAGAAAAGCAGTGGACAAGGTTTCTGGGACAACCTGGCAAAATTGCAGTCCATCAGGATTTTTAAAATTTTAGAAATTGATGGTGACCCACTTTTGGGTCACCTTTGGGACCCAAATATGATATCTCAGGGTCAGCTGACTTCCTCTGGAAGGAGGGAAGAAAACCTCTGCCTGATTTTGAGTGTTTTCTCTTAATTCCCTGCAACCTTGTAGTTATCAGCACGAACTGCTCAGCCTGAAGTGGTTGTGGCTTTGGCTTGTCTGCAGGTACTGGAGTCACTTGAAACCACTCCCTAGGGCCTGCTTTCACTGTTCTACCTTGGGAAAACTGCTCTGCTGCTGAATCACTCTGGTCGTGTGACCCCTCTGTGAAACCTTTTCTCTGCACAATCCGCATTATGAGAACCTCTGATCTTATCAAGCACATTGATTTGGTCTTCCTGAGTTTTACACCGTGCACAAAGATTGTGCCAGAAGTTTGGAGCTTGATTTTCCAGCCACAACTAATGGACATGTGAAGCAGGTGAAATCACTTGTAGGTTTTTGACTTTTACCTGAGGGCAGTGCAAGGGCTCAGGCACACGGGGCTGCATGGCTGAGCAGTGTGGCCAAGCCCCTGCTGCTGCTGGCAGCATTTGCAGCCCGCACAGTCTCCAGTGTCATTCACATTTTTCCTGTAATACTGAAAGGCAAATAAGACTGCATCCACCAATCATAAGAGCTGAGGTTTTGCTTTGCATAGGCCTTCACCAAATTTTTGACTGCATTCACTCATTATAAAGAAAATACACAGTTCCCATATGTGGTGTTCAAAAAGATTCCACTACACTTTTTGGTAGGGAGAGAAGGTAGCAACCAACCCAACAACCAACAAAATTAAAGAACACTCTGAAAGGCCAGAGGCATCAGCAGTGTCTGGGCCAGATTTCTGTGTTCAATTTTTCCTTGAGAAACCAGTTTTACATGTTATTTTTATTCCTGCTATTTACAGTGCCCATTGGTAACACACGTCCATGATTACAGTGGTGTGTCCAGCTATGTGCACTGCTGAGGGATAGAGGTAGAGAGGTTGAAAACACAACCCAAATCCTAGCTATTTATTGTGTTAGGATAACATGGTAAGCTGATGAGTGAAGAGGAGTGCAAAAGTTGTTCTCTTTATTTTCATATGCAACTCTCTGTTTATCTAATGCAGATATAACTATTGCTATTTTTCATTTCTTTTGGATTAGTCAATAATCTCCCAAGGGATGGTAAACTTCAGCAAAATCAACTTAGGCCTACAAACTGCACTCCTAATAAACTGAACATTTACTTTGGTGTTTCCTTATAGAAGTCACTCTTTCATAACAGGAAGTCTCATGTTAAACAAGGAAAACATTACTGAAAAAATATAAGCTACACTCTGTTTTGAGAAAGGCCTTGAAGTTCTTGTAGCATAGTAAAAGGATGTGGCTTCAGTTTCTTCCCATATCTGAATGTGGTAACTATAAATAGTGAGTAAATTGAAGCACTTAAAAAAAAAAGAAAATAAAAAGTATGTAAGAATAGCACATGATCAAAAAATGAAAAGGGATTTTACATCCCAACACACTCAGTCCTATCTAAGGGAGCTACCTTGATCATTGAGCAAAGATCACAGACAAGATGC
The DNA here is from genome assembly GCA_013397915.1 of Daphoenositta chrysoptera. Classification (NCBI taxonomy): domain Eukaryota; kingdom Metazoa; phylum Chordata; class Aves; order Passeriformes; genus Daphoenositta; species Daphoenositta chrysoptera. Next base: position 478,173 of record VZRO01004343.1, read on the forward strand.
ATAAAGGAAACAGCTAAATTTCTCTCATGATTATCATAACACATACTCCTTTTTCTCAGAGTTATTTTTACTTTTCTCTGAACATAAATTCATTACTTTAATATTGATCTATGAAAAACTAATATAAGTTTTTCATCAAGAATCTGAGGTTTTCAGGTCATAGAGTGTTCAAGGGTCCTTTATGCTGGACTGAACAAAAAAAGTCCTCTGATCAAAACACAGCTACAGCAAGAATGAAATAAGCCCAAATAACTCATGGGAGGTGAAAACATAAACCATATTTTCAGCCTCTACTTCTGTCTTAAAAACAGCAGCTAGGTAAGCTCAATCTGTTCTCTCTGTGATGTGAAAACCAAAATGTTGGATACTTTAAGGAAGTGGCCATTAACTTCGACTCTGAAAAAAAATTCCTTATCCTCTGTCTATACAATGTGAAAGCAATAATTCTTGCATTTCTGGCATTTGTCCGTGTTTTTTTCTGAAATTAGCATTTTTTCAAAACCTTGTTTTGAAATGTTGTCTGTTTCTTGATGTTGAATTCTTACAGTTCTGCTTTTTTCTGTTCCTCTCTTGCCCCTTAAGATATAAACCCAAAACGTTATACATCAGACATCTAAACCCAAAGCCTCTAATAAAATTAATGAGGATTTAAATAATCGCAAGGCCTTGCTTTTTTGTTTTAACTTTTGTTTGTCCTCTAAAGTGCACCATACTGGTTATCTTTAAATTCCTAAAGGGCCTGTCACAAAGGAAGTTCTGAGTCAAAGTACATCAGCCTTCTCCTTTTTATAGGACACCATCTGAATGAAGACAGAAAAGGGATTGATATCCATGGCCTTGTATTGAAAAGCTGGTGCAAATGCTGTCATTAAAAAAGTTAATCCTTCTTAGCAGCTGAATTTATATAGGGAAACAGCCCCTGTGGTGGCAGGATCTCTTACAGGGCTGAGTCTTCAGTGAGGAATGACAGGGAATTTCATTCTGCACTTAAGTGACTCTGCAGTGGAAGACCATAGTGTCTATTCCACTGTATCCAGTGTAAGTTGTGTTTCCTTCTCTTTCTTCTGGAGTGTCTGGATATTGAAGTGAAAAAAAACAGGTTCATTCTGGCTAGCTCTTACGCCAAGAAGTCAGCTTTTCTCGATGACTTAAGGCGAAGCATGAAAATTCCAGTGAGGAAAAACCTCACTCATATAGTGCAAAATCAGTTTGATTTGAGTACATACACTTATCTAACTCCTTTGAAAACCTTGCCTAAAATTCATGGAGTGATCAGCAACGTAAGAATATATAAATTAAATTAAACAAAGTAGAGAAGTATCCAAGAAAATGAAACTCAGAGTAAGAATGAAACTGCTTTGGAGGACAGTTGTGCTGACTGGTTAGGTCACAGTCTGTGTGGTTCATTCCTGTTTAACCAGAATTTCTTGCTAATATGGTCACTATTTTTTGTTTGTTTGACTGGGTTTTTTTGTTTGTTTGTTTGTTTATTTTTGATTTGTTGTTCGTTTTTTTGTTTATTCGGGTTTTTGTTTTTTTGTTTTTTGTTTTTGTTTTCGGTGGGTTTTTTTGGGTTTTGGTGGTTTGTTTTTTTTTTTTGTACTTATTGGCAAAAACCAGAATGCCTGAATAGGGATTGGGTTCCCTTAAGATACTGGATAAATGCTATAACGTATCGGTCAATTATCAACCTTATTTTCACTCCAATGGAGCAGCAGAAAATCTACACTATTATAATAACAGCTATTTGCTCAGCAGGTTTACTTAATGGAATGATGAGAATTAAGAGAGAAAGCCCTGCTGCCTTAGCACAGCAAGAAATAATTCCCATGGCTTGAAAAAGAATTTGAGACGATAAGACTGCTAAACATGGCAATTTACTCAAGTAAAGTTCCTAAAAAATCCATATATTATCAGCTGAAAGCACTGAAAGCACAATTACTGATTAAGAATATGTATGGTCAGATGCTCATTAGCTAAGTTCCAGGACAACTCTTGTAGAATGACACAAACCCTCCCTATGATGTTAAATTTTCCTGTTCATACAAAGTTGTCTTTTATTTCTATTAAGCAGATAGCTAAATACAGTTGCATATATAATTAGTAGTTACCAGTTTAGCATATATTTACACAAGTATGAACTTATAAATATTGTAGTACTTATAATTAAAGTCATAAGGAATGTGGTGCTGGCTGTATTTCTGATGTCTTGTTGTTGAAGCAGATTAGATTAACATCATCGTTTAGTTTTGCAATAGGTCAACAACAGAAGTAACTTAATGAGAGTTTTGTTTCTTCAGGTCCCTGTTCCCTTAGTTACCCCTATCCAAAATGAAAATGTGATACTTGGTTGGTAGATTTTGAGTAAAGTTTAGATTCCTATAGTATAAGAATTTTGTTATCTGTAAAACTATCACCCTACAGGATAATTTTGGAATGTATAGTTCACAGGCTTCTTTATCTCCCTGCTGAAATGAAACTTCATTTCAGCTAATAGTATGTCCATGATTTCTGAACATTTTCACTGAACACTTACCACACTAGATATAAAGCTGCATTCTGGTTTATGACAATAAGCATTGTGCCCCAGGGAAAAAAATCAAAGCAACAATCCTATAAAAATATTAAAAATGTTTGCATATTGTTCATGCAACTCACGGGGATACACTGGAGTGTCTAGGGCAAATGATGCTCATTTTGAAGCCAGTGCATTTGAAGTAGGGAGACCTGAAAGCCAAAGAAGATGCCAGCAGGGAGGTCCACAACTCAAACATGGACCCACAAGCACAAATCATCATCTAAATCACAAATCGGTGCGATGTGGGAGCTGAGCTTTTGATTCCCTCCATGGCACAATAGGGATTATTTGGCCAGAACACAGACAGTCACAGGAACAGAACTGTCATAACCTGGTCAAAAGAACTCCTCCAGAACTGCAGAAAAGCTGAAATTTTATGTTGGAAAAGGGATGTCATTCCCTACTATGTATATGAACTCAGGAATTCATTTCACTGTTTGCCTGCAGAACCCAACACTTTCTGATCTTTTCCCTGCAATCCTTACACTGAACACAAATATAACTAAGTGTAGGCAGAAAACACTGCAGTGTATCAGGAGAGTATCCCATAGAAACAGATTAAAAGCTGTTCTAGAAAACCAAGCAGGCCTTTAAATTAAATGCAGCTTCACTTTGAAGCTGGTGTATAAAGCTCTTTTGGTGCCCTTCAGATGCCTTTCTCTAAACAGAGGTTCCCATTGTGACATTCCTGTATGGAGAAGTAACAACATGGGTTTACTCTCTGTTTGATAAAGTTGCGTGCTTTAAGACTGACTACATTCCCCACACCTTGCTGCCTATCAGCACTGTGAACAAAGCTCTATTTTTTTCACTCGAAAACAGTGCTGATGCATTATTAATCCAGGAATAAAATTGTAGGTTATCAAATGGTATCTTAGAAGTTGCACCCAAAACACTGGGTTTTGCAACCTAAATTAGAAATTTCTTAACAGTTTCTAGCTAAATATTAAACGACATTTGCACAGAGACACTATTGTGCAGTCAGTCACAGTGCAATCTAAACTATATCTAAATGAAAATTCTATTATTTCTGCTAGGTGTAACTAATTGTTGTTCTTACTACTCCCCTCCAATCTGAGGACCAAGAATTCAGCAGCTTTACAAAATGAACATTAGCTAACAATGTAAGGTCTTCTGTTCAGGACAGTGAAAGAAAGACTGACAGTGAATATAATAATGGAATAATCATCTGTTGAATAGTCTATTAAAAAAATTCTCAAATTATTAATAGACTTTAACTGAGTCTTCTTCAGACAAAGTTTCAGCGGTGTAAAAGCTGTTATTCTTAGCTGATAAAAGACATCACATGTAAACAATTACTTAAATGAGAATTTGTAAAAAGAACAGGGAAAAATGTTGCAAAGATATTTAGGAACCTTATTTTACATATCTTTTTTTTTAATCCTGACTTCTTCAAGACCTACATGAATGCCATTTGACTGAACAAGAGAATTGCTTGGATCTGGGTTAGCTAATTTACTGAAATAGCTAAACCACACTCTGGACATGTCTCTCTCATCTATTAGCTGTACAGAAGCCTTAGAGAAATGCAAATCTTAATTCAAGCACTTCTTGTAAAATCCAGATGCTGAGTGTGATTGATCTGTGCCTCCTTTTATGGTGGGGTGGTCCTTGCAGGCAAAGCCCTGCCAGATAATTCTTTTGATCTAACTGTGCTGCTGATTCTTGACAAGAGGCAGCCTCTGCTTCCCCTCTCAACTTCCCAGAGCCCATCCCTTCAGCAAAGAAACCTTGGCACGCTCCTCACTGACTGCAGTGGGACCAGCAGCCCTGTTAAGGGCACCATTCAACAGAAATCCAGTTTTCCTTTCAGCAGCAAATACAACTTTTGTTACACCTCAAAGACTAAAACCTAGAAAAATAAATGCAGTTCCATGTTGGCTTCTCCAAGTCACCATTTCATCTACCTCTATAGCCCAGTTTTTCTGCCCGTTGAGGTTTCTCTGTCCCATGATGAATTGCTTGGTGTGGATTCAACATCTTGCTTCAGACCCTCAGCCTGAACCAGCCCCAACACTCACCTAGCTGCTGCCATGGCTCCAGGAGACAGCTGAGGCTCTGGGGCACAACAGCTGTGGCCAAAAACCAGTTCTTTCCCTCAGTTTGGGTTTTTAGTGTCCCACCGGAGCACACTCCCAGATTAACACATTTCAGTACATCTATGTCCCTGAACAAAAGCTGCAGTGGGTAGCCAACCTTGTGGGAAGTCAGCGTTGTCTTCTGACTTGGTGTCACCAGTAAAAGTCTCTCAGGACTGAGTAATAGCTGCTCAATTCTCTGCAGATGTAGTCATTAAATGCTGCCTTATATTGCAGGTTTTGTAAGGAACTTTTTGTATAGAAAATGCCAAAGATGTAGAAATCAGGTCACTTGTACCTCCAGAATATCTAGCCATCTCTGAAAGCACATACCTTGCTAAATTAATGGTCTAATGCTGGTGGTTAAATGAAGACTTTGATACGTTATCTATCACCTCTACAGACTGCTTCAAGTAAACACAAGACCCTAACCTTCTCCTGAAATTTGCTGTCTATATTTTTGTTCTTGACAAATTTGGACACTTCTATCATCTATTAAGCAAAGTTCCAGATTTGTTTGCTGACACTTAAAAACTCATAAGGAGAAAATGTTTTGCTCATAATAATGTTTACATGATTAGGTACATTTTTAATTAAAAGTAGCAGAAGACATTAGATCATAGAAATTAAATAACCGCCTCATTGACTGATTTATTGGAAACATTTAACAAGAAGATTTTACTCCAATAATGGTGATAGCACCAGTTCCAATTTAATGTATGTTTTCAGAGATATTTAGCCCACAAATATTTCAGAATTATCCCACACATGATATTATGTGTATATCAAGCTGTTATGGAGAAACTGTATAGTGATAATCAGAAATACTAGATTTGAATTACAAATACATCTTTTTCCCTTTTAAATTTAGGTTGGAAAAGTTTTAAAAAAAAAGGTTTCATCTTATCAAACGTAAAACATAAATTGGAAAATGCAATGATTGATCAAATTAGATAGTTTTCAAGCAATCGTACTATAAACAAATATAATAAAGTGAATCACAGCTTTAAGAAATTATCTATGTTTTAAAATTAGCTGCAGCTCCCATGCCATCAGAATTTTAAAGGTAAAGACATTTGAAGTGATAAGTCACCAAATTCCAAGAAGAAAGCTTTTCAGTAAATATTGAGAATAAACCACTACTTCTCAATTGATTTTCTTATCAGTTCTCTGCGTGTATTTTAACCAGGCACATTATTGCAGTAGGAAAATATGGTACCCAAAATCAAGTTTCTGTTGTGGTCAAAAGATCACCAGTACATTACCTGAGTCGATGAGGGTTTTCTTGTAAAGGCTTTGTCTTTGTGAAATAGTCCTTGCCAAATAAAGAAAATGCTACCTTAAGCTCATGAAGGGTGAATCCTTCAGCAGTTACCAGCAGATTACCCCCAGATGCCATGTATCCATCAGGTTTGCCTCCGTTTGCTTTGCTTAACCTGCCCCACACATCATCTGATAGCTGGTATTTAAAAAAAAAGAGGCAGAAAATGGGGAAATCCTTTTCACTGATTTTGAATTACAAACGTCTGAAACTGACACAAAATGTAAGGTGTTTTACTGCATTTCTCAGCAGACCCTAGAAGCAATGAGGATCTTAATGCCAAATGGTTCTGTAACCAGCAGGAACATTGTAAAGTCAGTGAATTAAATCACTAGGGCATTACTTCTGCTTATGTTACCAGAGCCTTTACCTCTTTGCAAGCATTCATTACCGCAGTGATTCAAAAATAAAACCAACTTCACAGCCTTATTTTTAATTTAAAAGAGATTAAATAACTATCTGTTTGAGGAACATTCCCTAGCTCTGTAGCTATTTGTGTGTACAAAACCAATTTAAAAGCAATTGAGCAAGCTGGCAGTAGTACAACATAATAGCTCCTCATTTTGTACTGCTACCCAGAAGTCTTTCTCAAGCAAGCTAAAAATTCTTCAGTGATTGTCAGGTATCTGGGTTTATCTGAACTATGAGAAATTTTGATTCAATATCTGCAGTAGAGACTACAGACAAGATGGAATAGTTTGTGGTGCATGACAGCTCTATCTTGAGCCAATTCTTTTGACATTTCTACAGTTCCAGTGTGGACCTGACAAATTAATACCTGAGGCAGGTTGTAACTTTGAAGTTAAATGTGCAATTATTCCAGCTGAATGTAAAATGTTTTCATGACATGAAGTGCCTGTGAGGCAGCAATTCATTTACAAGACTACAAGACAGAAGATTTAACATCAGTCATGTAAATGGCATTTTGATTTTTTCCCAGACTGAACAGAAATACTTGTAGGACCTCCTGGAAATCAGTGATATGACCATGCTCAAATGCTATCCTTTTTTTAAAATTTGGATATCTGATTCTCCTACATGACTAGGAATTTCCTAGTAGCATTTTTCCCAGTGCTCATGAAGAGAACAAATCTTTCTTTCAGAGGGTGAGGAGGATGAATATAATGAATGTCAGTGGTAGGAAGAGGACTGCATGTGAATGCTGTGTGAAACCAACAGATCTGAACTCCTGAGCTCAGAACCCTGACTGTTCTATTCTGCATGCCATGTTAAGTTTACACCGTTACAGAAAACAACAGAAAAGCCCAACAAACACACACATCTCTCAACAATTTCTCTAAAACAGAGCAGGTCCCTGAAAAAAAGCCAATGGCTTAGCCTGAGATTCTGTAGTGGGAATAATTGGTACAATTGTGAGGCTGACCACCCATTATTTTTATAACAGTAAGTGTAGGCTTGTATACACACTGCATATAATTATATATACATATATGTGTGTATGCATACATATATATGTACATATATATGCATATATCATTTTATGAAACCATGAGCCGAGAGATAACCCATCCATCCATTAGAGCTGCACACACAGTAACCTAACCCAACAAGTCTGTCATTCTTTCTGGTGAAGAACAGTCAAAAACCTTTTCTTCAGAGGAAAGGGATGAAGACAGATTCTACTAAGAGAGATTTTTTACTTCATTGGAACCAGATCCATCTTATTCTCCATAATTTTCTTCATGTCAGCATATAAAAATGGATGTTTCTTATGCTTTTGCATTTGCTAAATTTAGGAATTCAGTACAAGTGAATTTTTTATGCTGTTCTGTGTATACTGAGGCTCTCTTCTAAAATATTCTGTTACACCTATATTTCTTTGCACAGTATGAAGTAGAATTATTAGCCACTGAAATTAAAGGAAAATTCCCAGTAAATACAGAATTTCACTAATTGTGCTAAAAACAGTGTGCAAGATAGTGAAGAACAGCATCGGGTGTAAGGAATAAATTAAAATGAAGCAAAATCTCTTCATTTCCTTCTGTCATCAACAGCTTAGTTTTGCAAATAAGTTTGGGAGTAATAGAACTGAATTCAAGTTCCCTGAAAATCTTGCAGGTAAATTCTGACATGCATATATACGTGGCTTATGAATGACACTATGACCTGTTTTATTTATTAACTAGCTTTTTTATTCATTACCTTGATGTTCTAATTTTGAAATAACAAGGAAAGGCAAGGCATGACATTCAAATTTTGGTTCACAAATTGCACGTGCATCACAACTCCATAGCCAGATTTGTTCTTCACTCAAGCAGTGTTTAGGACTGAGAACTTCCTGTGAAAATCCTGGCTGGTGGCAGCAGAGCCTGCCCCAGTCTGTCAAGAAATGAGAGGCCAGGGAAGCCTCCACATCAGCAAACATGTTCAACAGTAATGCCAGATGTGAACTCTGGTTAACACTGAGTGAGATCCTGGCCCTGAGGAAATCCATGGCCCCAGCAAGGCCCAGACCCTGAGACTTGCCTGGAGCACAAGGATGCTGCTACACGAGTCAGCACTGATGTGCAGCTGAGGAACAGAGAGCCTTAGCAGAGACAAAGCCTCACTATAGACAAACCTAGGCATGGACAGGGTGGTGTATCAAGGCAGTAAGCTGCATTTTAAAATATATTTTAATCAATTGCTATCAACTAATATAAGTCAGCTCGTATTTTATTGACGATTATGTTAAGGCACTGCCCTGAAAATGGTTGGTTGGATATAATAAATCAGAGTGGCCCTAAATTTCTACTTGAATATGTCGTGATGAGTCTTATAGAACAATCTTAGGGCAATCTCTCCTTTTGCGTTTAGCATTATTTTTGGAGTTATTTTGTCTCTTTCATATTTATGAAGAAGAAGAAAATAATGAAGCAGATGGTCATGGCAGAACACTGACTTCAAATAGGGAAGCGTGAGTCAACCTGTATTGAAATGCAGACAGAAGAGATTAGCAAAGCACACTGACCCTATGATCAGGAATTCAAAACTCATGTAAAAGGGTAGCCTGTGAATCCTCGTGGATATTTCAGACAAAGTGAGAACAGGTGAAGTTGCCACTGGGAGCTCTGGTAGCAGCTCTACCCGGAGGGAAGGAAGTAAATATTTTTCGGGTGCTGGGGAGAGGCTGCAGCATCTCCCTTGTCCCATTTCTACCACCCACAAGGAAGTGCACACGTAAGCCATGCCATTTTTTAAGAACATGTATTGCAGCACCTGAAAGGTTGAATGCAGTAAATATTTTACTCAAATTCACAAATCTTTTTTTTATTCCTTTCAAAAGTAACGTATAAAGGCAGATAAGGGCTGAAACATGGGGAAGAGTCTAAAGTGGATCCCTGAGAGTTCCTTACCTTCCAGAGGTGTTTCTATATGTGTGACAAGACAGAGAAATTCAGAATTAATGATTACAAGTCACATTTCCCATATCATTCCTTCTCTAAAGATCTTTTAATGATGTCTGGATCTTGAAACATGCAAGAATATTTTGGCACCTACTGGTTAATTATATGTTCAGGTGTCTGCATACTACTGTATCACTTTCAAAGATATTTGGCCACGCCAGACACTCTGTGGAAAATACTTTAAGATACAGCAGATAAAAATTACTGGAAAGCAGACTTAAAAAAGCAAGCCACTGTGTTTAACTTTGTGCACATACTCATGGAGTTTAAAGCAGAAAGAACCATCAGATACTGCTGTCTCATGGCCTGCTAAACACCTGTTAACCTAGTGTTCTGACAATTACTTATGTCTGACTTCAATTTAATTACAGGCTACCCTGCTGAAGATCATAAATTCTTTATTTGAAGGAAAAGTGTGACTATAAGTACATAACCTTCAAAAGCAACTCGTTCTAGTTGCTCATCTAATAACATGTAATGTTCATGTAAGGCTGCTCCAGCACGCCTCATTTAAATTTCCCTGGCTTCTGCTTCCAGGCACTTGTTCTTCTTATGGATTTTCCACAAGGTTAAAGAATCTGCATTATGCATTTCTTCTTTTTATGTGGCAGATATTTGTGCACAGTATTCAAGTCACCTCTTTTCAGTGAACAAACAGAATTCATTGTCTCTCTAAAATATAAATTCTTGTGGCTTTTTTGTCACTTTCCATACCCATTTAAAATGGGGCTACTGGACTGAAATGAATTGTTTCCGTATCATCCATATCAATGAAAGACTCAGAGTTAAATTTTATTGTCACTTATTTTGGCCCTACATGTATGTTATTAGTAACAGCTTAAGGGTTTGTTAAGTCAGAGCACGAGGATTTGTTTAGTCGTCAGCTTTGATGCTACTTCTTCTTGAGTGTCACTCCTTTCCAAGATTCAGTCTATTATGCCGGGCATGGGGTTTACATTCATTGACTCTAGACATATTTTGCATTTACCTGTATCTGAATACACTTTGCTTCACCTTTCCCAGACTGTCTTGTCTGAGATTCACCCCTCTGCCCATCATCCTCTGCAAGTTTTATTCACCATGATTTTTCCAGTTCGTTGATGTGAATATGCAGTACTGGGAAGAATGGCTGCAACTCCCTGTAAACGCTGCATAAAACCTCCTTCTTTAGTCCCAAGTGAAAAGTTAATGCTACACTGTATCAATAAATCACATATTAGATGGTTTTATTAGACAAGTCTAAACAAACTGCTGTCAATAGGAACAGTACGTCAAATATCCGAGCAAATCTTGTTATATCCTTGTAGTTACTTCTACCAACCACATTTTAAAGTTTTTTGGACACTGAAATCAGGCTCTTGACATAATGGGATGATATGGAAAATTTCCAGAAGGCTGAGGAGGACTCCTTTTTTTCTTTGAGTCTCTGCCTATGGATATTGTAATGCTCATTTCTGCTCTGGACTATGTGATTCCAACATTTCACTCTTAAAACTGTTGTGAAATTAGGGGGTCCCTGTAACTGGAAGGATTCCCTGTTTGAATGCTGAGCAGAGGCCATCTGCAAAGGCTTGTGATCCGCTCAGAGAAGGCAGGAGAGGAAAAGGAAGGATTGAGCATGCTTTGGTAGGAGATAACGACTGACTTACATATTTACCACACCTGCCAAGTTTAGTCAGCATCTGTAAATGCCTGTTTCAGTGCATTTAAACAATAAACCTTGGTTACATATGAGCAATAAAGAGCAGGAAGCTCAATAGATGTCTGAAAACCGTTTCATTCACGAAACCCCCTCTCTTCCCAGCTAGTGTCTGACTCCCTGTCAGTGCAAGCAAGGTCTGAAGGACACAGTCTATGTCCAGCTGAAGATCTATATGAATACTGGGTCTGGGATGATTTTCTATGGAGCTTCATCTTGATTCCATGTTCACTTTATTCCTCTAGGGTTGCTGGCTGAGCAATTTTTGAAAATTGGTGTCTGCAAGCCATGTGAGACAGATACAACCCGCACACTGCAGTCTGAGCTCTGCAGCAGCGCTTCTTGTGCAGCCCAGCATGTGCTTGGGGTGTTTCTCAGCAAGGATGAAGCTGCAGGAGAATGAGGAGAGGGAGGGTCATAGGATTCCCACTGGCCACCCCTGCTGAAAGATGGTAATCTCAGCCTCCCCCTTCCAAAACCTTTACCTGCAAAATCCCGTCTGCTCATATTTATTAATTAAATGGTGCCAGCTATGGTATTCTTCTGTACTTCCATGAGAAGAAGAAGCTCGCTAATCCAGCAAAAGAACTAAACTTGCACAAATGCAAACCAGACAGTTTTCTGCTGTACTGTTGGAAGTGGATTGTAGCAGGGTGTTGGGAGTGCTGGGGGCTGTGCAGAGCTGAGAGACAGGAGCAGAGGCAGAGAAGGAGAGGCAGAGAAGGACCTCCCTCAATGGCCACTGGGTCTCAGAGGCACCCCAGCTTTCAGGCTGCATTTCTGAGTCCTCCTGAGCCAGGAGGAGCAGCTCCTGCCCACCAGCCACCTCGGAGATAGCTGAGGTGCAGAGAGCAGGTAGCTAAGCACCTGCTTCAAAAAATGTCTTTACCAGAAGTTATTTGGACTAGCTTGACATTTCAAAATCTGTGTGTCTGAGAATGCCCTTAGCTATAGAAGGGCCAGGCAAACCCGTTTCCTAATACACAACAGAATGATTTGTCAAGCTCTGCCTTTCCCGAATAATTGTAACTAAGTTTTCCTGACTATTTTGAGTAATCTTGCAAGAGAGATTATTCTTGTTTCTGCCTCTTTTAACATTTTCCAGCTTGCTAGCTTTATTGGTTCTTATATCACATTTTTCTACTCCATAAATATTATTTTTTAATTGCCTCATTTTAAAGATATTTTAAATTTTTTAATTCACACAATAAAGTAAATGGTCTATTTTATTTTTCTTTGAATAAATATTTCTCCTTTTCCTTGTTTTTCCCAGATGTGAAATAGTAAATACTCATGTGCATGTAGATATGATCATTTACTCACATATTCTGAAAATTTCAGTTCTAGCCACAAATAGTAAAAGACTGATGTTAAAAATATATTTTAAAATAAACAGGCAAACCTCATAAACATTCACATTTGAATGACAATGTAGTAAATTCCTAAGCTGGTTAAATAACAAAACCTTTTAAAGAGAGTATTTGTTTAACAGAAGTCAAGCAGTATCACCTGCTTTATAATGCATAATAACTGAATCGGTCACTATAGGGTTTTTACTCTGTGTGCAATGTACAAATAAGGTAAACCCAAATAGCTGTTCACGAAGTCAAGTCAATTATTACTCTTTTTAACCAGAAATCTCCTAAGTTTTTTCTCCTCTGTATTAAAGTTTCAGTCTTTGACGTTCAATTTAAGAAGGAGATGAAGAGGCATTCATTTTGAGATTAGATGGAATGATTTTGAAAGTGAACACAAGTCATGCCTGCTAAATTGGAAGGGCTTCACTAGGCTTTTGTTGAAGTTTTGTTTTGGTTTAGGCATTTGTTTCTTTATTTTGCGAAATTTCTTATTCTGAAAATTACTAATAAAATGTGGGTGGAGAACAAGACCCTGTTTCTCCAGTTCCCACAGAAAAACTGCAGGGATTAAGGGACATCTGTGCAGGGAAACCAGTGTCCTGTCTCCTGGGGTTCTCTTAAACTGACATCCTCTTAAATTTTCTTTGGGCTGCCAGAGAGCAAATAAACATTAAAACTTCTGGGTATTTTTCTCTGCAAATAAAGGAGCTTCCATAGATACTTTGGTTGAAACACTGCCTATTCATTTTGTAAAGCTCTTTTACAGCCTGCTGTGGATGATAATGATGTAATTACAGTCCTTTTAAGGCTACATTTTCTACATGATAAACTAGCAATTACCTGATTAGAAGACATTTTGGAGACAGAAGATATTTTGGAGACAAATATTAAGTATTCAGTAGAAAACAAGTCAGGTCAGATAGGCAATAATGGATCAGAACTCATGTAATTCCAAACCAAAACCTATCTAAAGGCAGTGCTTTTTGCATGTGCAACACATTTAAAACTTGGCTTTCTCAGTTTCTTTTAATAAGATAAAACTGTAGCAGATGCTAATTTGAGTTGAAAATTTTTTTTTGTTTTGTGGATTTATTTTTAAGTTTATTCTAGTTTTCTACTTACGCAAATCTGTCATACTAGGTAATACCATTGTGAAGTCCACTTCTAATCCAACTCATTTGGAGGGATGGAAATGTATCCAGTCTATAGAAGCATAGATGACTTATTGCAGTGTGAGAATTTTCCCAAAAAACTAAACTCACAGAAGTACGGAAAGAACTTGAATCACCTTTCAGGTCCAGTGGGAGCTTAGCTTTGTCTATATTCTTCTGTCTCCAGTCAGGGGTTTGTTGGACATGCAATCATCACTATCATGTGATTGTTGCCTGCAGTAAAGTCTTCAGGACAGGAAAGTTAGAAAGCTGGAAGCTGGAAATAAAATCAGACCCTCATAGCATGGGCAAAGATTTAAGTAAAGCATTATAAATATTTTATTTGGGGGAAATATTCACTTGGTCTGTAATAACAGGGGAACCAGGGGAACTGAAGAAAGAAGTGACCCAGAATTGGAACTGAGGTAAATGTGTTAAAGGAAACAGAAAAGCAGGCCCATACCCACCTGAAGAGGAAAGGGGTAACTCAAGTGTAGGATACTCTGTTTTAGGGTCTGGTGTCTGTGGCATGAAAAACCCAGCTCAGGCTTGTCTGGAGAGCCTGGCAGGAGAACAGAGATCAGCGAGCTGTGGAGCAGGAGCAGGGTCCTGGGGAACATCTCCCCCCACCAGAAGTGACTGCACCTGTGGCATTCCCATGATGAAACACCCAGGGTGGCCCTATTTTGATGGTGCTGGGAGCAACAGAGAACGAGGGGCCAAGGGCAGCTGGGGCAGGAGAGCCACAGCTCCTGCCCAGGCAAGTCCCAGGTATCACTGTGGTGGAATCACCAAAATGTCACTGGTGGAAAAGTTCCTGAGCTAGCACACGAGAACAGAGAGAATCGCTGTAATTTTGGGGGTTTTTTAGTTTCAAATTAGAAGAGTGAGCAACCTGTGTAGGAAGAGTAATCATCCATTGCTCATGAATCACATATTTGCATCTGACCTGATTTTATTTAGACATTGTTCGCAGCCCACTTTTGTGAATTCTCAGCTCACTGACTATTACACACAAGTGACCACCGTATCCAAAAGACAGTGTGTGGAAACATTTGGAAGGGCAGTTACTTTAATTCCAATTTTCCTTTTTTGCCCCTGAACTATAATAACAAAGATGATAATTGTATAATCCAACTGAGTTTTTTAAAAAACCCTTTCACAGACCTTTCAATGATGTGTTTATGAGAAACTGACATTTACACATATATTTTTGTAAACGAAAATCATACCAGCTCCAATGTCAATAAAAATATACTATCCCATATCTTGGGATTTGCCTGTGTCCTGGAAAGTGCCCCTAGAACTGTTCTGCTGTAAAAATAAAATCTGGCCTGGATCTCAAACTGACTTTGGTGGTCATGTTTCCCATTTGTGATAGAAACAGACGATTTTCCTACCATACACATTTGTGAGTTCATGAACTATGAGAGGAAGTTTTCATATTGTGAACATCTGTTTTTTTTCCCCATTCAGCTGCACAACTACAGCTGGTAAAGACATGAACTGAGCTGTTAGTCATTTCTGAAATACAAATAGATATATTCTATGACTTTAGATTTTGGCTATGAGCCTTTAAGGCATTTTATTCCACTGTGTTTTATTCCATTAACTTACCTAGTTACAGGATTCTTATATAAGAAAGTATTTTAAAAGAATACAAGAAAAAGCACAATCTTTTTAAATTAATTAAAATGCCTTTTTAATGGGGTATCTTCCAAAGGCAACTAATTTTTTGACTCTTCAATCATTGACTAGCCAACACACCACAGACAAAACGTATGGATCCAAACAGTTGGAAAACTGGCACACTTCTTAATCTTTTTACAGGAAGCACTGATTTCTGGAAGTCATTTCCTGTAATGGTGTAGCACTTCAGGTGTGGCCTGTGCTCTCTCCTGCAGACTTAGTGCTAAGCAGCACAATAACATATAAGAAAAAAAATATCATAGAATTACTTATTGTGAGCAATTTTATTTGAGAGCCAATTTCAACACAGGAAATAGAAGAAGTTTAGGCATTCTTGGAAGGAAATGGTGCTGCTGGGCAAGTTTATCCAGTGGGGACACACATGGAAAGAGTGCTTCCCAACCCATCAACTTCTGCTGCATTAATGCTTCCCTGTCTGGCAGATCTGGGGATCTCCCAAGAGGAAAGAGTATGAGCTAGGAGTGGGATCAAGGACAATGACATTATTTTCTCTGTGAATACTTCACAGTTAATAGTTTTCCAAGGCTACATTCCATGCTTCATTTCACTTTCAATAATCCTTTAACTCAATCTAGTGAATAAACAAACAAATTTCTGGTGATTACAGGTGACCTAGGTATTTCTTTTTTCAGTATACTTTCACCACCATGAACTCTAGAGGTATGAGTATTTTTACAAAGTCTTACAATGATCAGTGAGCTCTCCAGTCCACATCAACATCTTCAAGCAGTCCCTTAGACAGCTCATGAGGTGCCATGACAGCAAGCACGGGCAATATTCCTGTAAACACAATTTGACAAAAAAATACCATATACCAGTATTTACAGTCAGTCTCAGTCTTCGGACAAGATCAGATAATGAAGACAATAATGGCTTCTTGAAAAGGAACCTCAGAAAGAGAGGTGATGCTGAACTGTGAAGGAAATACTCAAGGAAATTTTTTCAGACAGGGTGCAGCCCTTTTAATGGTACACTGGTATGACTAAATGGTTAAATACATCATTGTAGAAGTCATTCAGGTAAGGTGTTCTGCTGTATCAGAGTGGTAGTGGAATGTGTCCCACCCTGGCAGGTGTGGCTTCATCCTGGATGTGTGTGTACTCTAGCTCCATGGAAAATAGCCACACATCTGGCCGTAAAACTGAGTCTTTAAAAATCATTAATAAAGAGCAGATGAGTAGGCCACCGAACCACTTGCCTCCCAGTAAGTCCTTCCCTGTTTTTCCACCTTCTCTTCCTCTCTGGAAAACTTAGGAAGAGGTTTAAGGTTGGCAGCAGAAATCCTTACCACAGGGCAAAAGTTCACCTATGCAGAAGACAGAGCTTTGCTGGAATAATGTCAGACTAAAGAACAAATCTGCACAAAACAGCACAGCCACTGCAGAAATTCCTGCTCTGTTACCTGTCTTTTCTCATACAGGTGCAGCAGGACTGACTTGTGTTATTTAAAAGGAAAAAAAAAAAGAAACTAAAACCTCATAATTATTAAGTTTTTCCATTAGAGACGGAATGAAAAAAAATACCAGCATCTGATAAATATTATGTGACTTAGTGCAGTACTTGGCTTTTCTATTTAATGTGGTGGCAAGCATTTGTGTTAAAACTTGTGTCATGTGTTTTGCAAATTCACCCCATAAGAGAAAATGCACATCGAAATGCTTTTCTGTAACATTTTCCCGTAAGTGTGTTAAATGCTATTTCTATTTACAAATGTGTAAGATACAGTGTGTGAGAGGTCATCACAGGAGTGCAATGGGAACTTGGACCACGAGGAGAGCATGGGAATCATTTCTATCCACTGGCAAGGATCAGCTGTCCTCCCTCCTCCTGATCTTTCTCATTCTGCTCTTCCTGCCCCACTTCCTACTCTCCTACTGTTCTCTTGGTTTGAATTCCAACATACACATCTTGTTTAACAATTCCTCCCTCTCCTGGAGACTGGAGTTAACTTAGATCACCATCCTCAAATATCTTTGCTTGAAACACTTTCTGTGAGATGCTTTCAGATAGGAAATCATGAGAAGCTGTATCAGCATAGGAGGGCAGAATATATCTGGCAACAGTTAATTTTCGGGTTATGAGTTATCATCTACTGTAGATAAGCAAAGAAGAATTGATTGAGCCTTGCTCCAATAGGGAATTATGTTTTGCTGATTTTTTAGTTGTGTCCTGTCTGCTTACAGGAAGATAATAATGCACCTATTAACTTCCTATGTTGAAGAAATTAATAGTCATTCATATGCACATTTCCAAACCAGCACACATCACCATTTGGAGGTACTTGATATTGACACCTCTGCCCAGACCTGTGAAACAAATGCCATCTATGCACTTTTGAGGAGATTTTTTTCTTTTTTGTTTCAGCAAGAGCAAGCTTCTTCTATCCTCCTTGCTCTGGCAAAAAAACAAGTACATGCAACCCATTTCTTTAGCTGAGATATGCACCTAGTACAGAAGATATGGGAACTGCTGGTGTTCTATTTATGGCAATAAAGATTCTTTAGCAAAATTCACTTTTTGGAAAGATCTGGATGTATTTAAATGATGCTATTTTTCTGTACAGTGTTGTCAGCGAATTGAAGGGAGAAACTGGGTGGTGTTGATACACTACAGGAAACAGTGGGGAAGAAAAGGGTGATGGACAGAAAATTGATGCTACTGTAGCTGTGATTAGTGAGAAGAAAATATGCAAAACCATTTATTGGTATTTCTTCTGATACGTCTGCCTCTATGGCTCCTAAAACTGGAGCATCTGCACAAACTCTCTTGCTTTTACTATGAAGATTGCAACAGCTGCTGTGAGAATTACTTTATTTTCCTGCAGTGCAAATAATTATTCAGCCCAGTATTTCTACCAAGTATTACAGAAGATTTGAATTCCCACACAGATTAAACAGATAGCGTTTTTCTGCATATTTATCAGCACAGTGTACAGTGGTATAGTGAATGTTTTGAGCTTCTTTTTGAACAGCAACTCTGGTATTGCAACTCAAAGCCTAATTAAAAAATTCAAGAAAGCATTTCCTGAGGTTTTGAAAAAATTAATCTGTCTTTTCTAAAGTTGAACTGCTCCTTTCCTTTAGCCTTTACCACACTCTTGGCAAAGATTAAGCCGTGGAATTGCAGAGGTGCTAGTAGATACTGTAGGTGAGTCCCAAGAACTCTAACTCTTCTGCACATACACACATGTCTGACCCAAAGGGAATCATACGGAATTTGAACATGAACCTGCCTTAACTTTCCCTGTTGATGTGATCCCTCTTGGGTGCAAAATGTGTCTGTACCACCTTTGGCTTCAGTGGGCCAGCTCCTGAAAACCTGCTAAGAATGCAACTAGAGACTTTAGTTTATGAATTTCTTTGAACAAGAGAGATTTCTTGAAGGCAAATTGAACCATATCTTCTTTTCTGAAGAGTTTAAATTTTAGTGAATCTGGGATACACTAACAGCAATTTTAACTGGGAAGCCAAAGGAGCCCCAACAACCATCTCTAGCTCAATCAGACACCAGGCACAATGGCAGCTTCAGGGCAACCAACAGAACTGCCTCAGGGACCTGTGGAGAAACCAGATGCATCTACATACAGGAGAAAACTTTGCTATTTATGCCCCTGAGATTTCTCTGTGCTTGGAGAGGGATCTGCACTGGCGCCAGTACACTTGCAGCATCCCTCTTTTAAAAATCTTATATTATTAAAAGACATCTCTAGTTCAGGAGCAGAAAATAAATGAGTAAAAGGATCAGTTACTGAGAAATGAAATTGGTTTTGGAGTAGCTGCTCTCATTTTCTCAATAACTGGCTAAATAAAAGGCTTTGAACATGATAGACTCCTCTCAAACTACAAAACAGCACATAAACATGCAAAGGTTCCAGGAAATATTTGGACCTGCCCTGATTCCTTCTAAATAGCACAGACTGGTGAGAAGGTCACTCCTTGATTAGTGGAGAATTTTATCATGGTTTGTTTTTAATTTTCATTTAATTATTAGGTTTTGTGTTGATTTCTTTATGGCTGTGAATGTCTTACAACATGAGGATGATTCTTAGATTTTTGCAAAGAGCTCTGGTGAAAGTAACAGTTTGCTCCAGATTTCAGCATTGAATTACCTATATTTTGTACATGTATAATGTTAATTCTTGTCTTTGAGTTTGCCTTAATTTTGGTTGTTCAAAATTCAAATTCATCTTTTTCCACCATATGCTGGCCACTAATTTCTACAGCTGCCTAGTGGGAAACTGAGATCAAAACAATAATTCATCTCCATTTGTTTAAATGTCACTTTCCCCCACACTGCCCTGCTAAGTCATGCTCTCATATGTCTGTCAAGAGGTCGCAGATTATGAGGATGGCCCATATTCTAAAAATGTGCAACCTCCATCCCATCTTTGTGGTTCCTATTGGACAAAATTCCGGAGCTGGATGTGTAAGATTTTTCTTTTTTTATTTCAACAGATGTGACACTGTCCATCAAAATATAAAACTCTTTTCCTAAAACAAACTCCCAGGAATAGCTCAAATCTGTTACCAGTTAAAAATTCTGATACTCACCCAGCACCTCTTTCAGCAAAAAAAAAAAGAATGTCTTTTTCATTTTATGAACTGGAACTGCACATTTTTTCAAGTTTATGTTTCTTTCATTAACATTTTTTTGGGTTTGTTAAAAATAACTTGTCAATTTATATAAGCTCTAAGGATCAAGCACAGTGAATTGGGTGCTTAATTTAAAATTTGACAGGCATTGATTTCTTTTAAAATCTTATGAAGGTAATCTTCCCTATAACTGAAACTTGTAGCATTGCTGTTCATTTTTCGTCACTCAAAACATATTTATCTACAAGAATGTTCTAAGATTATTCAAGATAATAAATTTCCTGACAAAATCTGAGAGGTTAATACACTTTTGAAATACATATTTTAAAAAATCTAATTTGTGAGGTTTGAAATGGTTCCTTGAGTAACGTAGAAAAGATTTCAATCCAGAAAGAAGTTGGTATGCTAAATTAAATGGAACTGCTTTGGGACCAAAGGAATACATTTTAATGTTTAGATAAAAGTTCCCTTAAATTTCACAAGACAGAAATGTACAAACATCCCATCTAGCATTTGGATGCATTGTATCTCGTTTCCTGGATTTCTACAGGATGGGAGGCTGAGAAATTATCTCAGGACATATGGAAATTAAAATGTCTTCAGATCCATATGGGAAACATCTCTGAGAGCAGAGAAGTGATTTGCAGGCTGGTGCTACTTCCTGTGGGAAAAGAAAATTCTTTCTATGGGAATTGTTCTTATTCCATGTATTTCCAAAATTTGTTTCCCAAGTTTTACATATGCTTGGGTAAGTTTTCCAGTGTCTACTGACTATGCATTTGGCCTTCATACTGATTATAACATTTCTGTTAGCAATTCTGTTAGAATTCTCCTTCTGCAGTGGAATTGTTTGGGTTGGTTTGCATTTATTACGAAAGTTATCTTCAAAACATATAATAAAATGGCCGGACTCGATGGTCTTACAGATCTTTTCCAGCCTTACTGATTCTGTGAATTTTTTCTTCCTTCACATGCATTCTTCTAGAAATGTTTAATCATGTAGATTAAAACTAGAGCAAAATATTTAATCATGTAAAATTTGCCTAGCTCAAATCAACAGCAGACTAGAGACTAAAGGTTATCCTCACCGTGTTTCACAAGTACATATGAAGTACATACAAGTGTGTAAGAAAACCTGCCAAACTCAGAAATTCAGAAGTGGCTGTTTCCTAATTTCACTGTGCCCAGACAGATGAGTTTATGTGTGTGGATAAGCTGGGCACCACAAACCAGCAGGAGAGGTGAGCCAGAGGCTTGGATATCTGAGCTCTCGAGAGAGGACCAGCACATCTCTCCCCTGCAACTCAAACACCTGGAGCTGATAAAACCTGAGGGAAGAACTGAGACTCCATTAACTTCAGGACAATGTCCTTTGTTCAGGAACAGCAAACACACAGGCACAGTGTTTGCTTACCCTTACACATGTCTACATGAGAACTCCTTTTTTTACCAAGTGCACAAAGGTCAAACAGAACAAGTAATTTATATTTTTGATAGAAATATCAACACCTCTTTGAGGGAAGTGGTTAGAATAACTAGCTGTCTAGTTATGTAGGGACTGCTGAGACTGCTGGAGAGGATGGGAGGAGGCATTGTGGCAGGGGCTGTTTCCCCACTGCTTCCCCCTCAGCTCTGCTATCTGAATAAAACCAAAAGTTGTCAGCCTCAATTGCTGATAGATTCAACTTTGTGTCTCAGTGCCCAAATAGGGGAAGGAAAAGACTGAACCATTTGGCTACTGGTCATGCTGTTAGTTGCACTATCCACCTGCAAAGATAAAGGAAAGGTTCCTTCTTCCCCCCAAAATGTTGGTGTGTTAAATAAGAAACAAGTATCGTAAATTCACCCTTTACAGATTAATTTATTTTACGTTGCCAGCACCTGTGAAGTCAGTAACCCGTTTCAAATGCTGACAAAGGGGTCTTTTGTCTCATGTTTTGTACTAAATAGAAAAATACTGCAGTGTATCTATCTGGCAGTTCTCATCTCTGCCTCTCAGCTTTAAGCACCTGGTACCTGAAGGAAAAAACAGCGCTTAGAGGTCTTTTTATCTGAATACACTCATACCGCTTTTGCCACATGTCAGGAAGTGACACGCAATGCTTTACTTTACTTTACACCTTTACTGCTTCAGGCAGCACAGACCGGAGAGCAGCCGGATCGTGCCTGCCCCCGGCTGCCCTCCTGCAGCCCAGCACCTCCCGGGACAGCTCCAGACCTCCCGGGACAGCTCCAGCGGAGGCACAGCCGTGCCCGGAGGTGTCCCTGCACCCAGCAGGGCCAGCAGCCCCTCCCTGTCTGCCAGCTGCTGGCTGTGGCAGCGCCTGCTTGGCCTCGCTGCTGCCGCGGCTGTCTGCAGAGGGGAGCTGGAAATCAGTGTGGGCATCAGTGTCCGACTCCTCTGCCAAGCACGAAGGAGGAAAACTCACCCGATGGAACTTCAGTCTAACACAAAGCAAACAGCTGGTGGCACCCAGTTAAACGTGTGGGACAGGGCGAGAGCACGGCAGTCACCCAGGATGTCCTAGAGCCTGGCATTGCTCAGGGCT
The DNA here is from genome assembly GCA_013397915.1 of Daphoenositta chrysoptera. Classification (NCBI taxonomy): domain Eukaryota; kingdom Metazoa; phylum Chordata; class Aves; order Passeriformes; genus Daphoenositta; species Daphoenositta chrysoptera. Next base: position 500,637 of record VZRO01004343.1, read on the forward strand.
GCCCTCAATTCCCCAGCCCTTTAGAGAGGATCGGGGCATAGATGAGGAAAAATTCAACCACCTGTGGATATGACAAGTTCATTGAGGAGGAGAAAAATTATACGCATCTGTTTTGTTTTATTTCTTGTGACATGTGCGTCACGTTACATCTGTGTGTGTCAGAATGTATTATGTCACGTGGGGCTCTGTAACCTGGTGGCACTGAAAGTGTGTGTCAGCCTGCAGAAGAATCTTACTTAAGACAGACTTCAAATGAACAAGAGAGAATAATTCAATAACAGTTTCCAAGACAGGGGACCCAGCAGAATTTACACTCTTGTCTATGAAATCATGCCAGCTGGGGCTTCTCTGCTCACAGAAATGCATCCTGAGCAAAACCACCAACTATTTTGCCTCAGTTATATCTAATCTCTATGAAGTGATGAGCTGAGCTTTATTAAGCAAGGCAAGAGAAAAACAATCAATCATAACTAATCCTTTGTTAATTCAAAAGATTTGTCATATTTGAGTCTTTCAACTGCAAATTGTTCATTTGGCTGCCTCATATGTGTATAAATGCATGTTGATGGAGAGGGAGTTATTCTTTCATACTTCACTTCAGCTACAATAATGTTAAATTGATACCATCGAATATACAGTGTTAAAACACTAACTTTTAATTTAATTTAATTTAATTTACATTGTTTGGATTTTAAAACTTGAATTCAAACAAGCCTGGCATTTGTTTTCCATTCAGCATTTTGTAAAAGAAAAAGATGCATGAATCTTAGAAATATATAAAAGATCCAGTTAACCACAAAAGCTTGTATCTCGCTGAAATAACTGGACACAGGAATATGCAGAACTGTTGCAAATGGCTGAATTAAATGACGGAAGTAAAAAGTAATATATTATGGCTTGAGTTATAATTGTGACTGTTAAGTGGTAAAAACACGCTTCTTTTGAAAGAAAGCCCAATATATCTTGTACATCCCATAGACACTAAATATGGGAAGGAACTCTTAAAATACACTATGGGTTTTTCTTCCTTCACTCACATCTTTATTTTGCTAAGGTTCAAGCAGCAGTTTTTGTTTGCAAAGTCTCTCCTGAGTGGTTACCCTGGAAGTTTAGCAATCTCCTGCTTACAATTAGCTCAGCCAAAGCCCCGGGGGCTTCCCACTCCGTGTAGGAATAAAGGACACCCTGGTGCCACAGAAAGAACTTTATAGTTCTGTAATAAAACTCCTGAAGTAGTAATGGGAGCAGCCAGGACGGTTGCTAATTTAGGAGAAGCAGGGACTGTTTGCAGGCAGAGCTCGTATCTTTCGTTAGACCAACCAAAAAAAAGAAAGTGAGAACGGATGTGTGTTTAAGCATACAAACATGAGGTTAAACTGAACCCAAAGAAAGGTTCACATGCCTTTTTCATATAGTTTTAACAATTCTTTCAGGGGTTCTAATAGGATGTTACACTTTTTTAAAAAATCAAGGTAAAATACATACTTCAGTGATCTGAAAAACATTAAAAAATTGGTTGATTAAGCTTCCTTTTCAACCAGGCTCTCTTCAGCTCTGCCAGCAGGCACATTAGAAAAAGGCTCTACTTTTTCAAGGTGTGGGTGAAATAGGCCTTTTTAATTCTGTAGCAGAAGAGACTTTTGCTGTTCTTGGTGTGGAAATGAAAGAGGTGTTCCTTTCAGTCCAAAACAAATGTTCCCTCTCCCTTGCAGTTAAACATCAAGTTTTACCCTGAAGGGTGATTTTTTCTGTCTTCATGCAAGTGAAAGTAGGACATATAGTGCAGATCAGAAAATATGCATTCTTACAGAATTCCAACCACTATTGATTTTAGTTTCGATAATGTGAAGATATGGAAACAAAGCCATACAAACTCATCAATTTCTTTTAGCCCATTTCCATGAATAGAAAGAAAAGAAAACACAGAAGCAAACGTGGTTCTGTTTCTCTTTTGCTGCGCTCAGCACCAAGAAGTTGCAATACAATGATATGTTCGTGTGTGCTTGAGACGAACAGCTAGTGATGAGTTGTGGTCAAGGAAGTGGTTTCTGTTCTCTGTAACATCAGGTACAAGTGGTACTTGAGTGGCTGCTTGAGTCAGGCACAGAATTTCTGTAATACTAAGAATGAGAAGTCAAAACAAGTTCAGAAGCAAGTAATGAGAGTTACACCTCTTACTCTGCAAGGCTTTTACTTGGCCCTAGCTGAGTGAAGAAAGGACACAAACATAATTTTCTTGTAGTAATTGCCACCAAAGTTGCTTTGCTCCCAGAATTTAACCATTCTTAGGTTGCTCGTGTCTCCCTTATTATTGGTTTTACCAAGATCGCAGGCTGTGCAAATACAGAACTTCACACTACCTGAAGAAGTTCACACATATATTCCCCACCATTTAGTCCCAGCTCATCAATACATACATATTAGCTTTCGCCAGGATTCAGCCCTGATATTTTACTACTTCAAGATTATCTCAGTTTGGCTATGTTGTGCTTCTTTGCACCTCTAGCAGGCCACAGTAAAACAATAATTTGCACCTTTCGAGGGAGAATATTCAGAGGCAAAAAAGAGAACGGTGTTACTGTTCAAAAGCTGTCACAACAGAAACTTATTCAGGGAAATACATATAAAAGGGAATGTGGGACAGCATGTGATGACAGCCTCTTGTTGTGATGCCTGTGCACAGCATGAGGCTTCTGCATCACACCACTTCTGAGCAGCTGAGACACACACTCTACTTTCCAGGTGTCTGAGCCAGGTAAAGCAATCTCTTCATCATCTCACTTCCTCTGTAATGTGATCGAATCCATCATTCCTTTTGTTATCTCCTTTTGTGTTTGCTTTGCCTCGTGGTAATTTGCTAACTGTAAAGCAGGCAAGTGCTTTAAAAACATACAAGGCTGCTGCAAGTTAAGTCATACTTATCAGATGTGCTGGTAATGAATCATGCTGACAGATTGGCTCTGTTTACCTTAAACAAAGTGTCAGAAAATTCAGTACACGAACCAAAGCATGGGAAAGGCTTTCAAATACACACTCAGATCAGATCATAGCCCAGCACGTCACATTTTGCATATTTCATAAAGGTATCACATGTACGTTTGCATGTAACGATCTGAACATGCTGTTTACGAAGATATTTGGTATCTGTACAAGAGAAAGCAATTAAGATTCATGTAGCTAATGGGGCAGGAGTGGATTTTCTGTCACTGGTTCTGTCCTGCGATGCTGTCTGGGGGCTGCAGGAGCTGCCGAGCTGCAAACACTGCCGTGGTGCTTCCAGTGCTCTGTCTCTCTGCTTTGTACCAGGCTCCCAATTGTTTTGTGCCACCCTGTGCTGCACTGGTACTCCAGATGGGCTGTGGGACCATGTGGCAATGAGGAGTGTGGGAGTACATGACAGCACAGTCTGCTGGAGTGGCCAGAACACTCCTGTGCCACAAAGTAATGAGCAGCATTAAAATCTATTTGCTTCGCATTGCCTAGGAATATCCCCTCCATAGGGGGCTGTATAATACAATCTTGCTTTCCCTTCTCTGCTTCAGCTTCACAATTTTGGTTCAAAGATAAGTTTTCTTAGTAATTTTAGAAACATTTTTAAACTTCTTGAAGAGACACATTCTCTTGACATGGTCATATTGTCAAAGCCTTGAACACACATGCATACAGCCGTGTTCATATACAGTTTGTTTTCTGTGTTTACCTGTTTGCCATAGACATCCCTCAGCACATAGCTGTATGTTGTGAAACCAAGGTGACATTCTTTAAAATACCCTTAGATTCCTGTGATTCCATCTTCACCGCTCTTAAAAGAAAACTTTTCTTTGTCATAAAGATCTTCTAAAATAATCTACATCCCTGCACTGGACTCAGAATTAAGAATAAAATGATACAAACCCCAGTTGAAATTTATGATTGCAAGTTCAATACTGTAAAGTCTGAGGAACTGAATAGCTCATAGTAAAAAATTTATCCATAGCCTTGCCCAATATTTAAATGGAAGTCAAGTGGGACAATCTGAGGCTAGAGTAGAGGAAGCAGCAGATGATTGTTTCATTTTTCACTTCTCCTTGGTCTATTTTTTGTTTTCTACGTGTGAAAGCAGTCAGGAAGCCTCCCCCTGAGGCTGTGAAGCATCGTGACTAATTTCCCTGAGCAGGCACCATGCCCCAGATGCTCCAGATCTGCACTTACCCAAAGGGGCTGGCGAGCATTTAAAGTGTGAGCAAGCTTTCTCACTGGAAATAACTGCAACTGCAGTTCAGGATGGGGAACGTCCTGAGGAGAAAGGGAACACTGGTTACAGTTTATTTATGTGTACAGGAATTCATATATGATCGACTTGGGAACCCAGCAGCGTTGTTGGGGTAGGCTGACTTACACAAAAAAGGCTTTCCAGGTCTGTGTTCTGCTCTAAAAGCTGGCTCAGAGCTGCAGCACCTGTCTGGTTCCAGAGTGTGCCTGTTCCCCAGGAAAGCACAGCCTGTTTGTGTCCAGTGCCACCGAACGTGGCAAACACGGCACTCTGAGGGGTTCTGTGGTCACACTCACAGCGAAGTGATTGTGATGCCAATGCCTATTTCATGATAGCATCCAGGATAGGTTTGCAAATTGTCATCTGGCCACACTAGAAAATAATTAAGTAAAAATTAATTCCCTCAAGCTATTTTACTGCTGGTGAAAAATTGATTTGTTTATATATGGAAAATAGGATGAGACAGTAAGTTCTTGACTTTATAGAGAAGCTGGTAACAGTTCTTTCCTACTAGGTGAACAGAGCTCCTGACTTCTCACCCGATGTATAGTGCCACAACCATCACCATGTTTATGAAAGGGACTGAGAAGACTGTGCTATGACTTTTTGTGCTTGTCCTTCATTGTGTTAGTTTTATTTTGATCTTAGTTTTGTGATTTTCAGCCATCATCACCATAAGCCAATACTTGCAGAGTGAGGGAGGAAATGGTGAATTGTTCTAGACAAAATACCTGCAGTACTGTGGCTGCTAGCAACTTCCTTTCCCTACATTTATGGTTATCTGCTTCTTAGGGGGAGACTATCCTTTGAAGAGGACAAGAAGAGGAAGGTCTAGAGAGATTCTTGTGGGTCATTCAGATTACCTGCAGAAATCCATCAGCAAGACAGAAATACAGGCAGATGCAAAAGCTGCCTGGAAGATTTCTTTACATGGTTATTTCTTTCACTTTCCTTCTAAGGCATTTAGCAACAGCATTTTAGTTTTGTAAATATGGCAGCCAGAAATTTTTCTATCTCTATAGAGCTTTTCACCTTCATAAATCTGGAAATAATGTGCCACTTGTCAACTCCAAACGAAAATGCAACCTTCAGTTCCCTCTTGAATGGTATTATCTGTATCTATAGTACAGGCTACAGGAATGGAAAAAACCAAGCTAAGGCATTCGCCTTGCTCTGTGATACTAGAGCAAACTGCAGATACATTAAAAATATCCCCTTACAGTACTTCACATGTTATATAAAGTCCTGGAAATGAATTGTCCTCAGATGGCTGATATTTTTAAACAACAAGCTAAACTGAAGAAAGTTTCCAATGGCATTCACAGAGTTCTGTGAAGCAGACTCTGTTCAGGCTTCAGCTTTGGGCTCAGCATTTAAGTGACTGAATCCGTCAATCACCGAAGGGCCCTGGGCTCTTTCTTGTCTCCTTGGGTTTGTTGACAGCAGCTTCTCAAGTCTGCAGCGCCCTGATTCACCACCTACACAAACAGATGTACACAAAACATTTAAAGTAAAATACCTTCAACTCTGTTCTGGAAATAAACACAGCTATTTCTTATGGGATGAGAACAAAATCGTTGTGGTGTATGTTTAATACAGTTACAAGTATGTTTCTTTAAAGGCTTCTTCTTAATTTTCCTTTTTCTTACTGAAACCATTTTTATTTGGTTCACTGACGAAACCACTAAAAACCTGTTCTTGGGACACCATAATAGGACAACTTTTCCACCACCAGAGGAGATAAATGCAGAAGAAAAAGCCTCTCAACCAAAGGGTCTAGTGTGAGATAGATATGCTAGCATCTGCCCTCTTGGATTTATTTATAATTTCTAATGTCTAGCAGTTTCAGTGGAAAATTTCAAATCTTGACAGTGCTGTGGGATGTCACAAGCTGCTTATAAAAATGAAAGATCCTGTTAGTTAGCAGTTTCTTTTTCCAGTAATAGACCTGGGTAAGCCCAAGGTCTGCCTGACCCCTGGTTAATCAGATTTTCTGTTGAACAAGGCACAGGAGATGAAAAGATTCTGACTTTTTTTTAGATATGTTACCTAGTTCCCTGGAGTTGCATGTGTTTCAGACACAAACTTTCCTGCAAGCAGCTTCAGTTGTCACATAGCAAATGTCTGTTCATTTAGTCATCCTAGAACTGTCTCTTTTTGTGTCTTCTGTAAACTCCTAATTCTCCCTCCGTTTACCTCTTCCTCATTTCCCGACTACCACTTTTAAAAAGTAGCATTCTGCTTTCCTGTGTTGCTATGACAACATTTACACTTTTGAAGGCAAAATATGTGGCTTTCTTCCATATTTTTGTCAGCTCTTGCGTTAGAGGGACACACAGGGGAATGAAGGCAATTGCAGATAAAGCTTTAAGCAGCAGACTGCAACTTTATTTCTCAACATAAAGGGCATTTAAGTTGGTCTAGCACGGATTTGCCTGTGTGTTCCCCTAAGACAGATTTATTTGTTTAGTCTTCCGAATCTTCTTCTTCAGGGCAACAAAAAATTAAAGGAGAAACAGCAACGACTTCAGATCTGCCTCGTCTCATGCAGGCAGAAAGAACACCAACAACATTCACAATGGCCTTTATTTCTAGACTTTGTGAACTATTTACAGAGATGGAGAGCAGAGCAGAGCTAAAACCAATCGAAGATTCAAAAAGGGTGCAAGTTGCTTTTTAAATCAGAAGGCAGAGAGCAAAGAGAAAAAGCCCTTTAGTTTACCCTCCCGTTTCTCAGAGAAGGCATTTGAAAATGCACATTGCACTGTAAAACAGAGGAACTAATGCTTGCCCCTGATAAGAGCGACGGTTGATTCCACGGGCAGAGAGGGTGCTGTGCTCTCTCGACAGAATCCTCCCTGCCTTGCCAAGGACTTTCCATATTGTGAACAGACTGACTGAACTCTGCCTCTTCACAGGCCTAGGAGCTTGCTGGCAGCTGATCTAGAGAAGTAAGAAAAAATCTCCTCCAAAGATAGAGGTTTTGAAACAATTGGGTCTTTATTGGAAATGCCAGGAGCTAAATAAAACCTCCCTTCACCAAACAACTGCCTCTCCTATTTAAGCCACGGGATCTTACTTAGTCAAGTAACTCTTATGGGCTGCAGCACTCTTTGGAACATGAAACCAGATGGAGACACCACATTCCCTCCAAGCAATAGCATTGGGCCGGCTTAGCTGATGTTTATTTCAGATCTCTTTAGAATTGTGCAGAAGATATGCAGCAGATATATCTCTATATTTCTGGCACTGTTAGCAATCCAAACTGCCTCTCCTTAGTCAGGGTGTGGGAGCATGGTCCTTTATTTTAACAGAATGTATCTCTGAAACATACTAGCTGGGAAAAAAGCTCGTTCTTGCTGAGCATGGGAAAACACAAACTCTGAACACAGCCTACAAGATGCTAAACCATGTTAACACACTATAGAAGTAACACATTTGCCAACAAAATGTGTTCCATTTACGGAGGTTATTAGTATGTTCTTCAGGTTATAATGTTCTTCAGTTTATAACGGTGCCAGCTGAGTGGGTTTAGAAAACTCACTGAAGTCAGAACTAAGTCCTCTAAGAAGCATGAAACCCCAATATTAATCTCGGCTGTCTGATCATGTTATGAATTCTGGAGGAACCACAAGGGCCTCTCTTTCTCTGGCCCCTGGATTGTTGACTAATTTCCTGTCATGCTCTCACACAGAGATATCCCTCAACAAAATGCAATCTACACAGACTTTTGAAGGCAGTTAAATACACAGAATGTTATCAATGTAGAACAAACATGATTTAGCATGCTCAGAGGCCAAATCAAGTTTGCACAACACTAGTGGCAGTTGCACTTTTGGCAGAAAGGCTGGATACTGGCAATGTCTCTTTAGCACCCATCTCCAACTGCAGAAAAGCAACTTAGCAAAATAAGAAACAGAAGGTGAATGCAGCTGTCATGCAGAGAACTTGATGATCTCCATCCCCAAAGGCTGAGGTCTAAGTCACATTTCCATTTCTCTGTGCAATTTTTATCGCCCTGTGCCATTCTCTCAGTGACAGCAACTACTTTCTGGATTTGATTCAAGGTGTCTAAATTGTAACCACGGTCAGCTTCTTAATGTTTGGGGGTTTTTAATTTAAAGATGTGTCTTAGAACTGAATCCTGCCATCATTAAGGACAATGAGCTGAAGAACTCAGCTTTTCTAGAAATTTGCAGGACCCGGGAGATACAAAGACATTACTGAAAGAGACAAGCTTTGGCACACATCATTAGCATGTACTACATTAATGACGGGAAGAGTTGTTCCTGTGTAACATGAGAACTCAAGGGAAAGGGCATTTGGAGTAGGAGCCTCTCAGTCTCCAGACCTTTAGCCTGTCAGAGGTGCATTCTCTCACACGGCCGTTTCTGTCCCCGCTGGAGGGCAGAGGCAGCTCTGGGTGGGATGTGCTGTGGCGAGGTCCCACGCACACGGGCAGAGGGAAAGCCCCGGCCCCACACAGCAGCGGAGACGAGGCGCAGCGCGGTCTCACTGCTCCTCGCTCCTGCTCCCTCTGTTCCAACACGCTTTTATGTCTCTGCACAGATTGGCTGTGGCACATTTACATCCAGCAGCGCTCCTCTGCAGCAGGGAATTCACGTTGTGAATTTATGGCTGGATTATGTCCCTCTTTAAGTTAGCTCATAGGACAAAGCAGCTGTAACACATGGTCCTCACAGCACTCCTGCACTGGAAGCAGGCGTGAGTAATGGGCACTACTCTCACCCAGCCTCTGCTATGTGTTGTCACAACAAGCCCCTCTAATGTGGTACGAAAATTTAGACAACACCCTTTTCCCTGAGGTAAGCAGTATTAAAGCTCGTATTTCAGCTGTGCGGTTTAAGAAAAATAGGAAATGAAGCACGCCTTTCTTCTGAAAGTGTATTTTTCAAATCTGAGTTGTATATATTTTGCTTCATTGTATATCATTCTGGTTTAAAACTCCATTTAAAAAAAATCCACAAAATAAATATACAACCAGTTGGGATTTTCCTTCCAAGTCCTCGGTGATATTACTGCATGTATGCAAATAGGGCCATATTTATTAGTCCACAGTGCAGTCTCTCAGCTCATTTTTTCTGTCCCAAGAAAGCAGTCTCAGAATTTTAAGTTTCTTAAATAAAATAATATTAAAAAAAATACTTCACACTAGAGACAGTGAGGATTACCAGTTCATGCTAAGTTCCCAAATCAGAAGTGCTAGCTGCTGTACTGCCCTGTACACATACAGATAACACTGTGTATATCCCAAAATGACCAAATGATCTGTATCCGTAGATCCTACCAAGCACATATAATAAGATATTGCTTTTGTTCTGGTTGTGCAAAATATCAGTCTGGAGACACACACGTGGATGTAGAGGTTACAGTCGGTGAACGCCTAACCCATTTAAGGTGTGTTGGTTGCTGTTCTGTTTTTATCAAGAATTTGGTTGATTTGTTTGGGTTTTAAAACCCAAACAATGAAACTTTACTAATCAACCATGGAAAACAGTTCATAACCTGACATCTTCCCTGACCAAGGCTCTCTTGATTTTCAGTCTTGATTTTCATTCCTTTAATTTCTACTTCTTAATTGGAGTTGTGTATGTCATGCTAACTACTTTCTCTCCATTAGGAGGCTGTAGTCCTGCACATATTTATGCATAAAATTAACTTCGTTATCACAAGGCATATGAAAGAAAGGTGGTAAAGCAATGAATGTGTCTGTGTGTATAGGGTGTTGGGGATATAAATATCTTCACTCTGATGGCTACAATCTCCTTAAACACTGCCTTGCCAACCTACACGCTTTGACTAGGTTAGTCTCCTTTCTGAAAGCAATCCATTCACATCATTAATCATGTACTGATTTTTCCCTCTTAAATATCCAGTCTCTTCAGTTAATCAGGTATCCTAATATGTACATGATATTCCAGGTCTGATTGCTTTGCATCTGTCCATTATCATATAAGACTCGTTCACATGGTTGGTCACAACCATTGATGTACATTCACATTCAGAAAGATACCGCTCCCAACTGGAAATGCTCCTGGGGGTGAACAGCATATGTTCCATTTTATGACACTGGAATGGATGTGCATCGCTCAAAAATTTTCCATACTTTTATTTTATAATGTATGAAATGCATTAAATAGGACAGAAAGAGTATGAAGATTTCACAGGGCAGAGGATTCTCTATTGAGGGGAATCAGACAGGTCTAAAGGTGCAGTGCTATCTAAAATGCTCTAAACTGGAATTATTAATTTAATGTAATTCAGAGCCTTTTTCTCGATTAAAAGGAAATTAAAAGCATTAGAAGTTCAAGGATTTTGTGGTGTTCCCATATGAAAAAGAAAGCATAAGAAGCAAATAAATAAGTAGATAAATAAATAGAAAGTGCAAGAATATTAAGTAACAGTATGGCAATCACTTTGAACATAGAAATACATAAATAAATCCTTATTTAACCCTCATTCTTATATACTTCTAATGTCTTTCTCAAATACAGAGGATCTGGCATTAATGTCCAACAAAATCCAGGCTGTGCAAAAGTGACAGCTCCCCCTAGTATTCTGCTGATATTTTCATGAGACAAGCCAAAAAGAGAGTTGCATGGGCTCTTACCACTACCGTAGCCCTGCAAGCAGTAGCAGGTGGAAAGTCTTAGAGCAAATACACAGTGCTGTCTTTTTTAATAATGATTCTTCCACACATTATAATACATTTAAGTGCTGTGCTTGCTCTTTAAGACGGCCTCATCTTGATAATCAATGTAGCCAGTCTAGTGAAGTGCCACTTTCCTGCTGTGAGAAAGCACAATTCTTCTTACTGCCACAGCCCCCTGCTGACATGTTTTACAACATTTGAGAAGAAAACTGTTAAACCTTACTTCTCTCTTTTCCCTCAGTGCAGACAGAAATCTTCTTTCCTGCTGGTTTCTCACTTGAATTAAGAGCCGTTAAGATGTGCCCTGACTTTTACCCTGAGCATTGCCCTAATTTTAACCTTGTGCAACGGTTATCTTAATTTTACTCAGATTTTTGAAACTGACTCATTCAATAAGACAAACTGAAAGTGTCTGGTAAAAGAATAGATTTCCTATAAGCTCGGTAAAAAGGTCATCTTACCAGGCTTTCTTCAGAGGAAGCAGGAGTCAGCCTCAGTGCGCTGACATACAAACCCCATCGAGTCAGTTTGGGCATTCTTGCTACTGTAAAGAATGCAAAAAGCAAAGAGGCCGTGCTTGGAATTCTGTATCTGCAATGTCAGGCACGTGCCTTCATGTCATGAGCCCCACTTCTCACCAGCAGCATTTTTAACGAGGGAAGGGAAAAGTGAAATATAGGAGCCGATAACTCTGTCAAGCTGAATAAGCACCGTTAATGGATGTTAAAGATTATGACTGAGATGATGATACAGGTGCAAGTTTTATGAGTGTGAAACTTTGCCTTGACATAATATGTAAAGTTAAAGCCCAAGGCTTTTATGCCGTTATGAGAGGCTCTGTCAGTGAGCACTGTAACATAATTAGTTTTGATGCAGCAAATCAGCAAAGCCACCATTGGTTATGACCTCTGCCAAGAGCATGAGAGAGCCAGACAAATGAAGCTTAAGATGTTATTAGTAGTTCCGTTCCAAAGTTCCAGATAAAATACGACAGGATGTTGTTGCCTGACTTCGGCATCAGTTCTCCAGATGGCACTCAGCACTGGCTTGTGGCGAGGCTCGCAGGGAGGCTGCCACATTGTCTCTGTCAAAACGAAAGTTTTCCAATTACAAAGAGATAATTCGAAGAGATGCAAACTTAATCTCCTGAACGAAAGGTTGCAAGCTGTGTAATGGCAGTTGAGGGGAGAGATTTCGCATAGTTCACTTGCTGTAAACACTGCTGTTCAGGAAAGCTTTATTATCCTGCCTGGTGAAACAAAGAAATCAAGATGCTCTTGACTCCGTGCGTTAGGACAGCTGTGGCTGGACACAGCCGTAGCACAACCTCTCTGGTGGAATTAGTGGGTCTGATCCATCTGCAGGGCTGTTGGTGTAGATCAGGAAAGAGATAAAATGGTGTAAGATTCATCTGAAAGGAAAATTAAGCACCTTCAAACTACCTGATAGCTGTACTTGTATTTTATGGTAGACCAGGTAAATTCTGCCAGTTTGTTTGAGTGAAATAATGTGGATTTTTTTCTCAATTTTTAATGAAATCTTTAGTGTAAAAACGAAACAGGATGTCATGCAAGTGGTGAACTTATGGGATGTTTTAAAATATCTTCATATTTATAGCATTGTACCAGGCATGTTGAAGTTATTCAGCTGCCACTGTGACAGAATGACAAGGTAATGGCCTGATAACAAGAAGAAACAGTATCTAACCTAAAGATCATTTTGAGCTGCTGGGAGCATCAGGAATTGTATAAAGGATAGAAGATAGAGTAAAGAAAATATCCTCCAGCTGACCTATGTACACAAAGAACTGTTGAATGAATGTACCACATTCGATTTGAAAAGCTCTCACTAGAATAGCTTTTATATTTCTCTCAGTATCCCTGAATGAATCCCAGCTGTGCTTTTCAGGGTGTGTGTCCCTTTCCACATGACACTGCTGACAATTGAAAGCTACATGTTTCAGGAGCACTATTTGAAATACTTGAACACATGAAATTCCCTTTTAAGCACAAGAGAAAATCTTCATCTTGTGAGGATGTTCACACATGGGAACAGGTTACCAGAGAAGTGGTGGCATCCTCATCTGTGGAAATACTCAAGCCCAGCTGGGTGGGCAGTCAACAGCTGGCTGTGGTTGATGCAGATCGAGCCAATGGTGGGATTGGACCAGCTTTGGAAGCCCCTTCCAGCCCCAACTGTTCTGAGTATCTGAGTCTATTCAAATTATCATCTACAAAAAATTATTATCTACAACAAACCAATTTTAAAAGAAAGTCACACTCTGTCTGCTTATAGGGAGGTAGGTACACAGGAAAATATGCAAGGGCAGGCAAGCAATATCAAACCATGAAGCAGCAGGATTAATTTTGATTCCCTGCTTTCTAAGATGAAACTGCTGGAGCAGCCCCACCAGCACAAAAGCAGGGGGTTTGCTGCCAGGAGAAAGGCAGCAGGAGAGCAGCCCTGCACGACTTTGGGCACTGGCAGCCTCCCAGAGGGCCGAGCACCTTGCAGGTATCCGGAGCCCAACCCAGCCTGGGTTTGGCACTTGCATCTGGGCTGGGTGCTCTGCGTGCTGCCACGGGCGGGATGGGAGGGCAGCCCTGCACCCAGGGTGCTGCAGCCACCAGAGGGGTGCACACTGCAGCACTGCCGGGGAAGGGGCAGCTGAGAGGGGCTTCTTCCTCTTTCTGTCTTTTAAAAGGTCTGGCGACAATGAAGCTGTGTGAGGTGGGGGTCAGAAGGTGAGCCTAGACATGACCAAGTGGAATTACAATTTTCCCTTTGCAGGATGAGTTCAAAGAGGGACGGCAAGGCCCTTGGAGGCCTACAGAGAAATCTGGACTGTATTGTCCAGAAGAAAATCTCCAGACAGGTCTTCAGTAGGGGCATTTCTGTGCTTATTTATCAACTTAGTCCAAATAGCCAATTCAAAGTCAGCAACTTCTGGCTTTAAGATGTTCTTGTTTTTTCCCAAAGTCCATATTTGCATACTAGTTATGTTGGTACATGGATTCTCTTGACGGTACACTAATGCCTGTCATAATTGCCACTTCGACCCAGCTCCAAATATTTAGTGGGTAAGGAATATCTCTGCTTATTAAAATGAAGAGGAATGGTGACATTTATGCATATGCACAGAGTCAAGAACGGCTGAATTTTCACAGACGTCGCTGTCAATAGTTTCTCTTTGCACGCTGCATCCTTTTTACTCTAAGTTAGGGTAGGACTTTTGCACAGGCACAAACAGCCACAGCAGCCACGTGGCTGCCATCATGGAATGAGAGGAGTCAGGGAAGGAGGTCACTGAATGGCACAAAGCCTTATCTGCAAAGGGTTCTTCTGGTGAGAACAGGATACTTTGAGATTTGCCATCATGGCACAGTTGGAGATACTGAAATCCTGAATCTGAAGGGAGATGTGAGAGCATTTTCACTCCTTTGGAGTCACATTTGTTCAGACAGCCAAACATAGCAAAGATGAGCAAGAAGATTTGCTTATTATTAGAGGACTTGTCTTCTCCAGGGCCCAGGATGCAACTGTCCCAGATTTTATTCATATATATGGTTTAAAAAAAAATGCACCCTTCCCAAACAGCTGTACCCAGAAGCTGAAATAGCTTATATTGAAAATGGGAGCTGCACCATGAAAAGGGGACCCTACAGAAGAGCACCAAAAGGGTAAGAGACTGCTATTAACAGCCTTGTAGGCAGCAGCAGCAGGTTGGTAAATGCTCAGTGGAAGTATGAGGTGTGCTGGTGGATTTCCCCAGGGAGCTTCATGCACAGGGAGAATTCAGATATCCTGAAGCTGTTTGCTGGGGCTGTGCTCTACCCAGTAGGGAACAGATCAGAGACTGGTGACTGCAGCACAAGCTGCACAAGACGTGGGTTGGACATGAAAAGCCTATAAAGGGAAGAAAACTTTTGCATGTGTGATTTGGTAGAGATGAGGAGTGTCTTTTTCCCTCAGCAAAATTTAGTGTTCCCTTGAATGCACAGCATACCAGGGCCTGCCACTTCTTCCCGGTTTAAATTATATTTTCCCTTTTGGCTAAAAAAACCATGAAAAGCATCCTACTCCAAAGCATAGCTGTAAATTCAACATTAATAGTGCAACAGAATAAGAGGAGGACTTTTTTTTCCCCACTGAAATAACAAGTTGTCTAAATCTCCAGTGCAACTGAAGCAGGACTGAAAGGAGGACTCTCTAAATGAGTTAAATGGATTTAAAAAATACAAATAGAAATAGAAAATAGAAAGAGAAATACAAAATATAAAGAGAGGAAATCAGAAATTCATGCACAGAAAAATGAAAATGTCTAAAGCAGAACAGCTTGGGGGAAGTGATTCTAGTATCACATAGGTGTGATGAAAACAAAGCAGTGGTGAAAGGAAACGCCCTACAAAGCGTATTGTATTTATGTACATATGTATTTACTAAAAAATGTGGTTTATGGGTCTAATTTTGCATTGTTCACAAAATTTGCAAAACCTCTTGGCCCTAAACATCCATGCACTATGAACTGAATCTTGCTTTATCTTTCTGAAGAAAATTCTTTTCTCCTCATTGAAGAAATATAGGTTTGATGTAATCAAATTTTTGCAAGAACATACAATGTTCATCAAGATTATCTTTCATGGAAATTATTGAAAATCCTCTCTGTGCTTTTGATAAAGGGAAGCTACTTTGTGCTGGCTGCTTGGATGCTGATGGTGGTGCTCTGGAAGGCACAAATGCAAATGACAACACCAAAATGAAATATCCTGATCTTCTCTCAGCCCAGTGCCCAAGAAAATTCCCTTTGGTATTCTCGAAGTTTGTGGGTTTTTTCTATCCCATGACTTTTGAAATGTCAACTCCTAATTCTGTTTTGGGATGAAAGGAAATTCTGAAATGTTAAGCCTGGTATTTGTTCATGTGTGTGCAGCAGAGGCAGAGTTGGAGGTTTAAAATTTTCTGTTGTTGAACATAATATATGGACAGTATTTTAATAATAAGATCCTGTAGCATGGTTGAAAACATTCTTTCAGAGCTGTTGATGTGTTAATCCAACATGGGAAAGAGAAAACAGAAAAAAAACCATTTCAACCATAGGGTTTATATTTTTATAAAATTAGAATACCGTTAAAGCTGACAGCAAGTTTACATCTGGATCCTGTATGATAGCAATTGATACATTTAATCTGGCATGTGGCATAAAACAGGATTAGATAAGGTTTTCTTCTTAGCCATGCTTCTCTTGTGCAAAAGAATATTTATAACAGTATTCTCAACAAATCACATCTCCGTGCTGGATACTGTGTTGAAACGCATTGTGCTTCAGCAGTATTTTCCAAGGGTTATGTCCCTGTGATTTGTGCTAATTAGCAATGAATTGACTCTCGGGTAGACGACATGCTCAGGAGCATGGAGGTCTGAGTTCAAAAGCCCAAGCTGTTTAGATCATCCCCCAAATTAGATGGTGTGAATGCATCTGAAAAAATAGGCTGGAGCAGGACCTCACATAAAATTGATCACTCAGAGCTAGATTATTCAGAACTGAGAGAAAAATATGTATTAATGTGAACTTTGGGAAAGATTGTACTCAAAATTCTAGGCAAGGGCCAAGGTGCTACTTTATTGTTTGATGTTTCTTATCCAAATTACTTCATCTTCAAGTCCTCCCAGAATCTGAAACTGCACTGACTTCTATTTGCACAGTCCTTAACAGCTGCTAATTTCTGTGTGCTTCCCTTCCCATCTCCTCAGCTCCTACAGCACTGTTCCTCCCCAAATGAACACACAGGTCCTGAGCAGGAATTTTTTGTGAGAAGCCTAACTAAATTGTTGTCCTGCGTTCAGAGGAACCTTCTCCCTGCTGTCCTGGTGCTGAGCACCTCTGTGTAGGTCAGGACAGCAGCTGGCACTGTGTACTGGAGGCTGGAGTGCCTGGCACTGCGGTCCCCTGACAAACGGGAAAGAAAAAGAGTGAAATGTGAACCCAAGGTAGCTGTGGTGTGTATTGCTGATTGCTGTCCACTGGAACTCGCTATCCAGTGCTAGAAGTGATGAGGGGAATGGACACTGAAAACACTTGCCAACCACCAGTGGACAAAAGTGAGAAATCATGTCTCTATATGTGCCGCTGGTACACCTTCAAATCCTCTTTTAAGTAATAGAGACATAAATGAAGTTAAAATGGGCAGGGAGACCATGCTGCTAGCAATTTTCTAAGGCTATAGGTATAACACAAGGTAATATTTGATGCTGTGAAAAAATATGCTACTCACAGCCTAGAGAAAAAATGCGGCTGTGTTTTAATGTAAGTCTACTAAAGACTGGAAAAATGCACGATTTCTGCAGCTAGTAGTAAGCACTGCTGACATCACTCTGTCTGCATAAGAACAAATAAACATTATGAATATAGAAATAATGAAATATAACAGGATTTGTATTTGAAGGGAAAGACAACTTATTTCACTATGTATCTTGAGTGGATTTATAAGTCATGTAGTGTAAATGAGAGCGCTTAAGCACCACAGACAGGTAATAAACAGGGCCTTAGAAATGCCTGCTTTGGCATGTGCCTCTCCATCATGAAACGGGAGCATTCAGTAGAGAGGAAAATTGACCAGACACTGACAGGACATAATGGATTTACCTGTTAAAGGAGTGGAGATAATGTTATATTTAATACGACATTCCCGATAACTAATCAGGAAGATCTACCTGTGCCAGACTTCCAAGGTTATTTGTAATTGAATGCAACTGGGTATCATTAGAAAGCAATGTAAAAGGAAAGGAAGTACTGTAGTAGTTTGACATGAGCAGAGCACCTTCAAGTCTGAAGATAGGGTCCCCCTCTTGTAGAGCTTACAGGCCCCAGTTTAGGACTGATTTATATTTAAGCAAGCAGCTGAGCACTCTGCAGGAAGAGGGCAGGTCGTTTTGCTGAGAAGGGCAGACGTCTTCCCACCCTCCCTGTCCGTGTCTCTGCCCCTGCTCACAGCTCAGCAGTCTCACCCGTGCCAGTGCATGAGCTGGAGCACGGATCTGGCCCCACATTGAGCTGATGCAGTGTAAGGCAGCTGCACAAAACTACATCTTTTTTTCCCTGTATTCCTTGTTTGCTGGGTTAGTGACCTGGGTTGGGCTGCAGTTCATTTGTTGGCTGTAAGAGGACTAGAAATTGCAGCTCTCAATAGGTACAGTCCTTAGTCCTCAGTGCACGGTAGTAGCCACTGAATGTATGGGGCAGAGTGTGGCTGGCAGGGCTCCTTACAGTGATTCAACAATGTGATGCCTGACATATGCTGAATGAATGCTTTTTCAGTTAATGAAGTCTCAAATCCCTCACATCTGCACCAGTGCAGAATCTGTTTGGTTTGGTGCAGCTGGTGGAGGGCCAAGAGAAAAATTTAGATAGTGATATTCAAATCTTTCATGGAAAACATCTGGGCTACTCACTGCACATACTGTAAAATCAAAAACTTTTTTTCCTGTTCTTACCACTTTGGTTTTTCTCCATATTTTCAGCAAAGGTGGAGTTCCTCCCAAAAAGAACATTCATTTCTTAATGCTGAGGGCATTTAAAAAATATGTACAGGACAAGCAAATTGTCATTTAGTGATGAGTAAACATTTAGGGATGACGACTAAACTGTGGTGTTGATTTTTATTTATTTCATTTTTCTAAATATGTCTTGGTCCCTGAAGCAAAATGAAAGTGTCTTTTGGGCACTATTACTGCTCTGCAAAAATAATATTTTGTCTGCAACAAGTAGCGCTGTGATGCTTCTCTTTTTATTTACAGGTACTTTCTGTGGCCATGCAGTCTTGGACTTCCAGTCTTCCCATAATTTCTTAATTTATTAAATGAAGAGTGCAATAACCCCACAGTTCCAGAACCAGCTTTATCCCTAACCCTCATCCTTGTCTGGGGCTCAGGCTGAGCCTGGGACACCTGGCCAGGGACCAGAGGACAGGCTCATGCAGAGACCAGTCTGTGGGCAGCACGGCCTCTCCCTTGGCAGCCTTCATCCTAGAGCTCTCCAGCCCAGGACCAGGCTTTGTCTGCCTCCCAACCTCATCCCTGACCCTAATGGGATAAGAGCAATAAAAGCCCAGTGGGATCACAGCTGTCTCAGAAGGTGGCAGGATGGAAGCCAGGATGGGGAAATCTGCGCCTTCCCGTCCATGTATTTTGTCTCACAGTTGAATTGCCATCCCTTTCCCTAGGAAGAGGATGAGTAGAGCTGTCCATCTGTTCATTTGCCACCAGTCAGGCCTAGCTCCAGAACGTGTTTTATTTTCTTTGCTCCCACTGTGTTGCTCCTCTTGTTTACCAGAAAAGTTCTTTAGACCAGTCCGCGCTTTTGGGTTTTATTCAGTGGGGCTTTATTTCTGCCCTTCGCATTGTGTTGGATTTTTGTAGCCACAGTGGAGGCTGAGCTGGCCCTCAGTTCCCAGCTCTCTGAGGAGCAGAGACCCCCATGCTGAGCATAGCTGGCTCCTTGCCACCTGCTCCTGTGATAGAGGATGGGTGTCAGAACAAAGCTGGCGGCATGAATTGGCATGATGAGGTGAGAAAGTAGGGTGCACAGTGCTCCAGCTGATGCTTGCCAATGCAACTGCCCTTCAGGCAATCATTCTTGCCAGTGTGATGGCCCCCAGGGACCTTCTGCAAGCCAGCCTAAGCCAGAGCCACTTCTGCTTCCCCATCACTCAGCCACTGCGAGTGTTAACCTTATATTAATTCAAGACTGAACCCCTACCTTCACATTAGTATTTCATAATAACAAATTCAAGGAAATTAACTCTTCTTTCAAAATGCTTGAAGTGAGTGCTAAAGAAAACATTAGGGAGGCTTGGAAGGATGGTCTTGGGAGAAAAATCTTTTGTACTGGTGCATATTACAAATGCCACGAGGAAGGTGTACTCATCTGGTGCTTGCAGCCTGCTTGGCACTTGCTACAGTAAATTAGTTGATTTTAAACCAGCAGAAGCAGCTCCCAAAGCTTCTTTCCCAATGCATCACTAAAAGTGGCTGTGAATGTCAGAGTCAGTTGTACGGCAACAAAAGCAGGAAAGCAGGAACTACTGAAAACTTAAGGGCGAAAATAACATGGGGACAAGACCTGAGAAGAGCTAATTCAGCTCCCTTAGCTGTCTGCAGTGAAAAACTCTTTAGTCTTAGATTCCAAGAGACAGTTGGAACCTCACAGTAACAGTCAGCTCTAGCAGGTCAGAGCAGGCAGTAACCTTGCAGAATTTTAAACCTTCCTGTCTCCAGGGCTTCATGTTTCACAGATGTTTGAGTCCCAGGACACTGCAAGGACCTCATCCACTCCCTCTGCAGAACTGGGGCTTGAATACCAAGGAACAGCTTGTTATTACACTGTCAAATTGCTCTCAAATAACCTTTGATTCATTTGATTATCGTTTTGCGAGCATTTTTATATTACTGCATGGTAAATGTTATAAATTGGGTTGGGTCCTGAAATGTTCATCCTCTCTCTGTAGTTCCCCCATAAATGGAAATTTGAAGGTTCCTAAAGTCCAGCCGGACTTAACAGCAGGTAGGATGTCCAACACCCCAAGAGAGCGAGCAAGAAGGTCCCCCATGTAGTAGCAACTGCCTATAGGGAGCATCACTGTGATGAATGGGGCAGATAGGTAATGAGTGCCTGGGGAGGAGGCATAGTGCCATGAAACCTCCCACAGTACTGCCCTGGGCCCAACTTCCAACCCGAATTCTGGCCTGATTGCAAAAAACGTGGTCATTTTCAACCACCTTTCCAAGCATTGCTGCTGACTGTCAGAATTGTGAAATGTTTAAAAAGCCCACAGTCAGGCTGAGCTGGTTAGTCCCAAAGCAGCCTGTGGATGTGGCAGTACTTTTGTAGGATTTCCAGCACATTTGCAGACCATTCAACACATTCAAAGCATAAATCCCATCAATTTGCATCAAACATCCTCCTTCACAGTTTATGGCTATGTAAATGTCTTTAATAAAAACCCTACCACAGGAAACGTCTTAAGACAACTGCAATTTCACAGCTTCACTACAGGTTCCTAGTGTAAGTTAATAAGGCAAACACAATACCTGACGTTTGCAATGATAATTGCACAGGCCTCACTGTGAATGATGGCTAAATCCAATTGTGCATGACTTCCTTTGCAGAGCGTCTGAGTTATAGCATAGGTTGAAGCCTGAAAAATCAATGGCTGCTATAATCACTCAATTAAAGCCTTTGAAAATCATTAGCAATTTGGTAAATTTAAAATACTTAACCATACGTCATTTTTAAACAGAGAGTGCCAGACCAGCACAACTCCATTTGTTGCACCGGGGAACTGCTGCCGGAGGGGTAAACAGGAACAGCATTAGTTCACTATAGCTGAGTAGGCAAGTGTATCACCAGAGCTGAAAGGCTGAGAGAGACACAAGTCACCTCTGTGAGCTTTACCTGATTTATGATGTTTAGCTGAGGTTACCTTTCAAGTGGCCAGATACAAATCAAAAGCTCAGAAAAGGCTTGCTGGCTTATGGAGCAGCAGTCCCCTCCAATTGCCACAGGTTTGGATGAAGTCTGAGCCCGAGCAGCAGAACGGACCGTGCAAAGGAGGAAAGGAAGCAGCACCATCAGGGTTCTTTCTTACTGAGAGAAAACCAGAGGACAGCGAGGCCTGCTTCTAGAGCGGGACATATGAATGAATGTGGTCTATAGAGGAAAAAGAACTTATAGATGCCAGGAGTCTAATACTTAATACACAAAGAAAATAGAAACTGAACATGGTATTTTACTCCATCTGGACTAAATCCATCCATCTGCAAAGATTTTACTTTGAAAGATAGTTGAAAATATCTCTTCTAAACTTGCATGTTTATTTTCTTCAACAGCCTGTTCTTTGGAAGCAGTGGCATCTAAGTGCAGCACTACTAGAAAAAGAGAGACACTCCGAGAGCACTAGCAAGGTGACAGCCACCGGTCAGTGCACCGACGCCTCGTGTTCCCCTAGGGCT